>QNQO01000923.1:0-449254 GCA_003290165.1 Berberis thunbergii | reverse complement strand
GCACTAATGGCGGCTAAGATTAATATTCATAATAAGTTTCAAACCTAAGTTTGATTAACATTGTTGATGACAAATGAAAAAACGAATAGTCAAAATTAGTTGCAAATCATCTCGATGTTCCACTTTACCATTGTAAGTCACGTTTTTGTACTTGTTTACAAATTCTTCTCCAATATACACTCTCACTCACTTCAAAATATCGCATCAGGTTGCAGTTTTGACTTAAGAAGAATATGCTTTTCCATCACAACCTCAAAATATTGAGATATGAGGTTAACGAATAATTCTAGGAGCCTGGGTCTGCTGCCTGGGTTTGCAGCCTGGGTGGGCGAAATTACCCTTTTGCCCTTTCTTTTGTTGTTTTTATATTTAAAGAGTGTTAAAAGCAGGGGCAAAATGTAAAATACCACCCAGCTGCAAACCCAGCTCCCTAGAAGCATCGAGGTTAATTAGTGCTCGATTTTCATACCAACTTTTATATTCACTATTAATACAAAATCCCTGGGTTTCAATATTCATTTCTCAAACATATATGAATGTGTACAATGCAATGAAAATCATGTATTTTTGGAACATTCATCCATCCATCTCAGTATTATGCCTGGAAAGATTGATGTTTGTAACCAAGGAATGTGAACAGGATGGAGGTGGCGGGTGGGGACGTTCACCTCCCTCGGGATGCTTGCGCCAAAAAAGACGGCACACATCCCGAGGGAGGTGAACGGTCCCCACCCGCCACCTCCCTCTCTCGCTCGTTTCCTCGCCCACTTCCTCGACATTTAGAATTTCTGTTTGAAATATGTCAAAATTTATACGAAATATTTTCCTAATTTATCTTTTGAACTTCAAAATATTATGTTTTTTTACAAAAATTTCCCTAAGAAAAAATTAATCTTCGTATATTTTAACTTGCTATAATATTATTTTAGTATTAAAAATTGTGTACGTGATTCTTATATAATATGTATTCAGTATAAAAATACGAGTCATATGAAATTTTTATGCAATTTTATTAGTTTAAATGAAATATTTCTTTAAATCAAATATTGAAATTACTCAAAAACGAAATTTAAATACTTATTTGTAACCAATTACATCCCATGCACCCCGAAGCCTTAACTCGTGACCTTACCCAAGTTACGCTGCAAGAGATTTGAGGAATGTAATTTGAGCTTAAGACACAAAAACATGAGCTCCCCATCTCTCAAATTGAGTTTGACTGTTTCATAGCTACCCAGGTGGTAAAAGTGAAACTGGTCAAGTCACCAACGACTCTTCGGATTCCCCCAAAAGCGAAAAAGCAAAATTTTACACACGTGGCACCATCTTCACCGTCCAAGAACTCATATTTTCCTCATTTGGGTCCCACACCACACAGAAACCTCTAAAACCCTACTTTTCAAAGTTGGTGAGATTTCTTCGATTGGCTTCAAATTTACAGCAAACAAAAGAAGAGAGAGAAGAGATTTCTTTAGCTCAAGCGATGCACAATTCAGTTTCCCATTATGCCCCTCTCACTTCTTCTTCTTCTTCACTTTCTCGCTCTGCAAATAATGGGAAAGACTTCAACAAGTCAGTCTGAGTTCTCATGGAGTTTCGGACATCGAAGCTGTGTTGGGTTCTTGGAAGAATGGGCTCGCAGATGCGGAATCGGCACTCAAGTCGATATTGGTGAAAGAAGATTTGGGTCGTTTGATTTTGAGAAATTTGAGTTCCCAATGTCTCCTGCACTCCCCCACTGAGAATTCCCACACGATCGGAGGTGGGAAATGGTGGTTTGATGGGGCGGTCCGCGAGTCCGTTTGAGGATTTTGTTAGCATGGGTTCTTCTTCTTCTACTACTGATGGTTCTCTCTCTGGTAGCGGTTGAAATTTGGAATCTTTTTAGTAATTCGAGTTTGGGGAAGTGTGATTCAGGTTAAAAGTTGGTTTTTGGGGGAATTGGGGTTTGTTGTTTTCAACACTATGATAGAAAGTTTTGTGAAATGGGTTTTTATGTTCATTAATTTGACTCAAGAGTTAGTGAATTTGGGTTACAAGTTTGATTGGGAAATTTTGGTTTCTTTCTGTCTTCTTTTTTTCTATTGAATTTTGATATATACAATGTGCTATAACAAGTTGGTTTTGTATTACTGATGGGTTTTCAGTGAGATTTGGGAAATCAGTTAATAATTTTTCAGTAATTCAAGTTCGGATTTATTATTAGGAAATAAAACCCCTTAGTGTTTGAGAATTGTTGTGTTGTTCGAAAATGGGTCTTTTATAGTTCTCTTTTTTTCCTACTCTATGTTGTGTTCCATTTGCATTTTCTGATAATTGTGATGAAATACTAATTGCATTCTGGGTATGTAATGAGTTCATAGTTGATAGCTGAAAATTCATGTAGTTCAGGACTATAGAGATGTCAACCTACTGGCGTGGTTTGTAAATTCATAACAGACCTTTCAGTTTTATCTCCGCATTTGGATCTAATATAATAATGGCTTATGTTTTTGTCATACTATCTATTTGTAACTATAAGCTGCTATCTCATTAAATAGATTTTTTGGAATGGGAATGTTGTCGACGATGGCTTTTCTGTGATTAATTGACCACAAAATAGGCTCATTATTTTTCAGCCATCATTTTATTTGTGAACATGTATTTGGATTAGAAATTCAAAACTGCATAGACATATTTTCAGCTGACTTGGAATTTGGGATTACTAATGTCCTCCTTTCTCGTTTTAAACAGGATTTATCAATCCATATGGGATAACATCCAGGATTGGAACAAAATCTGATGCCTCTTCGGACAGGCTATCAGAGTTTGGGACTGCTCGTGATTATCATGATTCTGATTTATTTAATAACATGTATTGGTTTGATGAGACGATGGGGATTACCTTAGACTTCCATCTCTTGAAGGGCCCGACTTCCTTACTTGTACAACAAGTGAAGACAAGTTGTCACAACTTGGAAACAGAGGATCCACGAGGAACCATCTGGTTTAAATTTTGCATCAGAAGGTTTCCATTCTATGACTAGTATTGGATCTTAGACAAGCCATGTCTTCTTAGCGATAAATCTATTGATAATGTTGATGACGCCCCAGTTAAAGATTGTAATCATTGGGATGAGATGGTCCAACCTGAACAAAGCAGTGAAGCAGAGCTAGAGGGTCATGGTCGGAAATGCCATTGTTCTCCTCCTCAGTATGATAGTGGCACTGCATTAGAGGAGTTCATGGAAAGAATTCTGAGGATTTGCAACTGCTGGATACCATGATAGAACCCAGTATGACTGTAACTCAGTCAAAACGTTTGGTGAGGTCCCTTCTGAATTCAATTTTGAATCTGTTTCAGTAAATACAATGAGGGGAGTTCGATCCACAATGTAGAGAGGAAGTCGACAAATAAGGTTGGCGAAGAAGATGTAAACCAAGAAACTGATTTACATCTAGTTGATGAGATTTCTTTCCTTCCATTTAGAGATGAAACTTACGAAACAGAAGGTAGTAACGAAAGGATGGTACTCCCCAGGATCCTGACATTGCTGGAGATGGAGAAGAGTGTAGCACTCCGAACGAGCTTCGAATGTATCAAAGTTGTGAAGATGATTATGAAGTATTCAACCTGAGAATTGTACATCGGAAAAATAGGTAATGCACTTAATTTTAAAGTTTACATTCCTCGTATAAATCAATGAAGGTGTGATGTATGAAATATTAAGAACTATTACATCATACATAACTTAGCTGAGCGGTTGAATTGCATGAGCTCCGTGGAACCATGCTATAACCAAATATTAAACAACCTCTTATCCCCAAAATGTATATCATGAGCTTGATTTGGTAACATTGGCACTAGTGTCTCAAGTTTCTGGTAGTCCTTTGTGAGCACAAAAGAAATTGTGGTGATATTTAGCGTCAAATTTCAGTGTTTTTTGTTTCGAGGATCGCGATCATTAGTCGAAGGAAAATGCCATCTTGTCCATGATAAAAAAAAAAGTTCTCATCCAAGAAATCATTGATCAGATTGGTTTTGGTGAGTAGTAGACCATAGGGTAGGAGAACTAGCTGTGGTCTTAATGGGTCAGAAAAGTCCCACATGTTGTGTTGTAACAGCTTTGTCAACCAATCTGCATTGGTCTGAGTAAGCCTGTTACTTAGAAACTTTGCTATTGGGTTCTACTCACTGGTTTACCACAAGAAGACTGACATTTTGTATTTCCTCCGCAGGACAGGATTTGAAGAAAATAAGGATCTGCCTATTGTTTTGAATGCAGTTATAGCAGGCAGATATTATGTCACAGAATATCTTGGTTCCGCTGCTTTTAGCAAGGTTGTCCAGGCACATGATCTGCACACAGGAGTAGATGTTTGCTTGAAATAAAAAAATGATAAAGATTTTTTGACCAAAGTTTAGATGAGATCAAGCTTCTAAAGTTTGTGAACAAGCACGATCCCGCTGATAAATGCCATATTTTGCGACTATATGACTATTTCTACCATCAGGTACGTAGTTGAAGGGCTTTATGTGGAATCTTTATATTTATGGAAATATATGCTCATATGTTTTGATTTATGCATATTATGTATAATAAAGTATGGATTTAACTTATTTATTGTCATGCACTTCGTGGAAACTTCATAGATGCCTGACGAATAAACTAAAATCTGGGCGCATCTAATCAGTGTAACAAATGCCTCTGAAATGATCCCTAAAAAAACTCTTTTAGTGACTGATTTGTTAGTAATATCTCATTCTACTATTTTTTTTTTCTTTTTAGTTTTTCATGTAAAATTTTCTGCTTTGGTATTTTGTGTTGTATGTATATACGGAAGGGATCCGGGGACAGATTTTTTTACAAAGAAAGGCCCACCTAAAAATTTCGAAATGAGTTGATTTTTTTGGGGATGATCTCTTTGCAATGTACATCACCCTCATTGAAAATCATATGTTTTTGAAATTTATAACTCTATCAGATGTAGTCATCAAATATAATGTTGAAATCAGTGACGGAGCCGAATTTTTGTTGGGGGGGGAGTGTGACTCATAGTTAATTAATAATAATATAATAATTAATTACTTTAACATAAATTTTTTTAATTTGACCAATACACAAATAACTATACAAAACTCCATTGAATCTATGGGGGAAGAAAATGAATCCAACAAACTACTTTGTAGGAGCACAAAAGATAAATATATTGGGGACAAATCAAATTGGTATTTAAAGTTAAGGGCATAAGTTATTTTCAAATGTAAAATTATATATTTACAAAAAAGTTGGGTTATTTGCGATTTGTCTCCTATAAAAAAATAGCTAGTTAGAGATTACCCCAACATTAATCACTATTGCAGTCTCCCCCAGGATTAGCAGTCAACATGTGTAGACTGTCAAAAGGCTCACATTGATTACTAAAATGTCCTTCAAACAATAACCACAAATGAACCTTGAGATACAAACATGTATCTTGAGGAACAATTAATGGGTCGAATTTTTCATGTATATCCAAAAAAAAATCTAATGAATAAAACCAAACTAGACCTCGATATACAAATTCATCTCTAGAAAATACTTAAATAAAAAACATTCTTCTTCCTCAAAGCAGACAAGAGAGGTTGGGGTTGTTGGTGGCGATGATGGGAAAGAAAAATAAATCAATTCGAAAGGGAGGAGATGAAGAGAGGAGGAAGCGGGCAATTATCGGTCTCGCAGTAAATGGAAAGGGAGCAAAAGAAGGGAATTGGGCGGGCTGGGGTTTCGACGTTGCAAAGAATAAAGGGAGGAGGGCGGGGCGGGACGTGGTCGGTTGCGGCGCAGGGTGGGCAAATCAAAATAATTCAAAAGTCAGTGGGGCAAGTGCCTCCATTTGCCCCCAACTAGATCCGTGAACGGTTGAAAATTCTCTACCTTGAATAGCATGTTTCAAACTCCAAATGAGTTATTTTTTCTAAGGGTGATGAAATAAATATTCATCTCCAAAAAAATATCAACGTATTCTGAAATTTCTAGGTGGATGAAACAGTTGCATGGAATAGGCGTGTGTAACTTTCTTTGTCGAAAATCTTTGGCCCCAGATCCTGCCTGATGATAAATATAGTCTACAATTTCTGTCAATTCAATTAACATGCCAATAACGTGAAGATGTTGAAATATACCCATGATGAAATAGAATTCCCTGTCCTAGCTCCTGGGATTAGTCTATTCAGCTCCGTGGATAATTTGCTAGAACAGGTTTCTTGGGTACTTGAGAAAAATATTAGAACTAAAATTCAGTAAATTTACAATTGATACCATGGAATTGTGAAATCATGTAATCATATTGCAAACCACATGAAACTTCCAGTTAGAGCTTGAGTAAGAGTCATAGTTGCCTACCGTTTTCATATTCATAAAATATATGACATCTCTAAGAATTGGTACAGGAGCATCTCTTCATTGTTTGCGAACTTCTCCGAGCCAACTTGTATGAATTCCAGAAATATAATCAAGACTCAGGTGGAGAGGCTTATTTTACCTTACGCAGATTACAGGTTTGTTTAAGTAGTGTGCATGCTTTTCTCCAGTTGTCTTTTTATTGAATGTTGATCAGCATGGTGGTCTTTTAACATGCTATTTGTTTTCTGATTATTGTGGAAGTTTTCTTGAAAAGTTAATATGGAACTCATGTATTTCATTGTTAATTACATATACTATTTGCACCGAGGAATATTTGATTATGCAAAAATTGATATTCTGCATGATGTTTGGGTTGCTTTTGTCTCAGATGATAATTCGACAATGTTTGGAAGCATTAGAATACTTGCATCATTTGGGAATTATCCACTGTGATTTAAAGCCTGAGAATATTCTCATCAAAAGTATATAGCAGATGCGAAGTCAAAGTTATTGATCTTGGAAGTAGTTGCTTTCAGACAGATAACTTGTGCTTATATGTACAATCACGTTCCTACAGGGCTCCTGAAGTAATTTAGGTTGTTCATATGACCAAAAGATTGACTTATGGTCTCTTGGTTGTATTTTGGCAGAGCTTTATTCCGGCGATGTAAGTTCTTTTTATTATATCACACTTGTTTTACCATGAAGTTGAGCTTGGTTGAGAAATTCATGTTCGTCCTATCATCTACATTGACTCGAGACTCGGGTTTTCATTGAATCTTCATAGTTAAAAGTAAGATGACTTTCACTATTTGATAGTGAAAACCATAATGATCAATAGTATGTTGTTGATCTAGTTCTCTAGAAACAAGGATATGACTCCACATTAGTTAATAGTTTACATTTTGGGTGTGTTAACCTGAAACCGTAACAAGTTTGCAGCCATCAGGATTTTGTTAAAATATCAGATATTACAGTGCCTGAGTTTGACTCTGAAAACTCCCATCTTCCTTTCTTGTTCTTGCTGGATCAACAAGCAGTCTGCCATTTCAGTTACATCTGTCTTGCATTCTGCTATTTCTAGGATGCAAATAATATTGCGGAGATAACACTTATGTTGAGTATTTCTGGTTCCCTACAGGTTCTTTTTCCAAATGATGGGTTGGTGTTGTTGCTCGCTCGCATGACTGCGATGTTTGGTCCCATTGATATGGAGATGCTTGTGAAGGGCCAGGAGACACACAAGTACTTCACAAAAGAATATGAGTTGTATCATCTAAATGAGGTTTCCTTGCTATCTCCCTCTCACCTTTGCAGTACTTGGTTCTTTGAATATAAGTCTTTTTTTTCAGAGAAACTCCTTTTCATGATAAATGATTTAATTTAGATATGCTACATTTTATTCATTTCATAAGAAATTTATTTTATTTTCTTTGATACAGAAGTTGAAATATGATAAAATAAAATAAAAATTATCACATCCACGGACCACGTTTGAAAATAGAAACTGAATCAAGTAAATGTTAGATATGACCTTTGAAAATGAACAAACTGTACCCTTAAACTATATGGGTATTTAAATATGTTTTTTCCCCTTTTTGCTTTTTAATTCTTTGGACAAAATTATAATAATCACTGCAGTAAATTAATGGCCGAACTGGAACCTACTTTGTTTCTTCAGGAAACAAACCAGTTGGAGTACATAATCCCAGAGGAGTCTTCATTGGAGCATCACCTACAGGCTTCTGATATTGGGTTTATTGAATTTATCAAACTCTTGCTCGAGACTAATCCAAAGAGGAGGCCTACTGCTAGTGAGGCACTACAGCATCCATGGCTTTCTTACCCTTATGACTAATGCAGCTAAGAAAGACTGAGCTGACTGTCAAGCTCTACTTGTTATAGTGGTGAAGGCGCTGTAACAACTGTTGTTATAAGATGTTTGTAAGTTTCCTATTTCATCACTGTTTATTCATTGTGTATGTTGTACAGCTTCCTCATATCTTCACGTACTTCGTTCAGTGAGCTATTCTTGTGAATAAAAAGATTTTGTAAGGCTTAACTGGTTCGAAGAGGGAAGAAAAGAAAAAATCTGTTAACAATATTTTAAAGAAATTATTTGTAACACGGTTGATGAAGATGTAATGAGCCCTGTCCTCCTTATAAAAGCTTAGACTGTTTACAATAGTCGCTTTAGTTTATTTGGATTATTCTTTAATAGACCATTTCTTTTAATATTTTATTTTATTTTGGGCGTTTATCCTCAGTGTTTGATAAAGATTTTTGGCGTAAAGTTGTTTAGACAAAGTTTTGTAACTCCTTGTGTTATTTTTCCTACTTCTAGTTTTCATTTGATTATTTGCTTTACAATAACAAGGTGACACGACCAGATAAAGATGTCATCGATGTAGATTGACGTTTACTTTTTCTTGTTATCGATTGCAAACATTGAGGATAAGAAGAAGGTCTTCTAATGGATTACCCTTGGAAAATCAACAAGTGGATTTGTACATTTTTATCTTAATCAGAAGTTCCAATTATTACCAGCATATATATATATTATTGCCTTTTTAAGTGTTATGTTATCAATGCTTTGCCCTCTACACAGAAAGAAAAAGGATGAGGTCTTCATCTCTAATGGTTGTTGATTTTGTTAATCAATTATGTTTACAGAACCTCTGATGCCATTCTTAGATTATTAGTATTTTGTTAAGTTATTTACTTGTGAATGAATCACAATCACCAACCAGGTGGGTATTAGAAGTTAGTAATGGTTCTGATACTTGAAACGTCTAATTTATGGTTCATCTTACATTTTACATGTTTGTATTAATTTTTTGCTTACTCAATCCTAAGATATTATTTGTTACGAGTGTGTTTTATGTTGTTTCCTGGGATTCATTGTCAATCTAGTATGATATGCTGCAATTTGATCTGGCATTATGAGTAGCATCTCAAAAATGGATCCATATCCACTGTTGTGAGAGTCACATCAAGTCCCACGGACAAACAAACTTCCTTCTCTCCTTTGGTTTCAATCTGCCAAAACTGGCAAATTAACCTCATATAACTGTAAATGTTCATCATACCTGTATTTGTAGGCAATCTTTTTACTTGGACTTTCCTATTGTTACTGCTCTGTTAGCAGTTTGGTTTCACTAATTACAATTAGTGGTGGGGCATGACCTCATCCCATCTTTAACGGGTTTGGGATGGGATGGGATGAACATATATTAAATAGTCTTATAATGAAAAATAACAAAAAAAAATTCATCTTATATTACTCATACACCAATAATGTCAAATTATGCACGTATAATTTTCTTAGTAACAATAATAAATGTCATATAAAATTTGTGGAGAGTTACCTTACAATGTAATTTAAGTTTGTCAAGTAAATGATGAGAGATAGAAGGAGCGCCTAGATTTGTCTCGCATATTTTCGGAGGAATATCATTCATACAAGATATAATTAGGAGTAATGTTTTCCAATTACATAACTCATAGTACACAAATCATCATTTCCCTTTATTTTCTACAAGAATAATGTTTTATGACCAATCTAAAATATGAAAAAATATAAATTTTCATGATTCTATTTGACCTAAAATATCCAAATTGAAATTTCTACCTAAAACAAATAGTACCAAATCAAACAAGTAAATTTTAAAACAGTAGGTGTTTTGATTTAATTTCAACACATCCTAAACTTTTCTTTGGAATAGTTGTTTGATTAAAAAAAATTGAGACGGGACGAAACCAAGACATAATTAAAATAGCGTGTGATGGAATGGCCACCCCTATGTACATGCACGTCCAATGATAGACAACAATCTTGTAACTTAGGAATTCAATTAGTTCGGTTGTATTCAAAATTGGAGAGGATCGAAGTCAATTAAATATTGCTATAATTTTGGATACAAATCCTTTGAAGCCTCTAAATCCAGATACATTTCATCAATGTTTGGTACATTGCACTAAATCCATTGTAGGCCTCGCTGTGCATAACTTTAACATTTAATTTGATTATTAATCAACAACTGATTCTTTTCCTTCTTTCAAATTAGAGCCCCCATTTGATTGTTTTAAACTGAAAAGGCATCAATAATTGACCCAAATAAAGGTGGATCAAGTTCCTTCTCTAGCATCCATCCAAACTGCTAAACTTTATATAACTTTGAATTTCATCTGGATCTAGTTACCCTACAATCAATCAAGGATCTCTTTTACATAGAACCTCACCTACAGACAATAACCTCGCCATTTGTCCATCTCCATCAAGTGAAGTGGTGCTAAACCTAGAAGGGCTCCTTCCTTACCATACTTGAGCCTAGCATCCAATGTCAAAACTCGTACTTCTCTGAATCCCATTGATCAATCAAATCAAGGAACATAGTCGTGATCATTTACAATATGGTGTCTTATGCCAAACCGAATCAGGTCTTTTCTCTTCACCGTCACTCAGATATGTTCTCAAAGCAAATGGATCTCCACAGTCCACACCATGATGCATGAGATACAGACTACTTTGAAGATGCATGAGATACAAACTACTTTGAATGAATGGAAAATTAGATACCAATCTCCTGACACCACCTCAGATTCGTCGCCGAAGTGGAACCACACTTGATCCACTTGGATTATTGTGTCCTTTGTCTCTCTCCCACATAAAAGTCACCAAAACCAAGTCATCCACCACCTACCAAAACCAACGCTCACTCACTAAACCATAGAACCCGGGACACGAGTTAACACTCTACCCACACCCTGAGCACCTCTGTCTCATAACCCATGGCAGCAGAAGCAGAGCTGGGTTCACAGTCCGAAGTCTACTCTAAAAAAACTCCTATAATCATATGGAGAGCTCTGACGAACTTGCTCTCATGTCTCTTTCAAATTTTCCTTGCATGTTGAAGGTCACTTCTTCTATAACCCAGCTTCTTCCTCCCGTCATTCCTCTCCTCGCCCGCTTCTTCTTTCGAGTCTTTGCCCGGCGTTGAGCTTATGAACATGTCTCTTCTTCCATAACTAGCACCAAGGATGGCGACGTTGATGATCATAGTTGCATCGAAAGGCTCAAGGTATAATATCGTTTTCACATAATTTGCTCCATTACTTTGTTTTACTGAATTATTGTTTAATTGGTTATAGTTATTGTTTAATTGAATTCATAGATTACATAGTCTAGTTAGATTGATCTGTAGTTTTGATTCTGGGTTGTTTTTCCGAATTTATTTATTTATTTATTATTTGTGAATGAAATGTTTGATTGGAATTTGTTTGATCAAATTCTGAGTGTAATTGTTTGATAATTTGCTTGATCATATGAATTGAGTTTGTTACTTTGAAGTCAAAGACGGCAGTTTTGTGTACGCGTGCCAGTGAATTATATAGCTAGAAATGAATTATTGAAAGGTTGAATGCATTGCATCATTTGAGAATTTGTATCTCAGGGTTTAATCTTATCTTCAATAGATTAAAACAAAACATACTAGTCGTATTTGTTGGCTTTGGGTAGCGGCACTGTAGTATCACACCTTGGCCAAGGCGAAACGTTGAGGCACCCAAGAACCTCTAGGTTATTCTTCAAAAAATAGTATAAATAAAGAAGGGAATTCAATCCACAGAAAACAGAAAATTTTAATTAAGTAACTTGAGTGGATTTTGCATCCTCAAATAACTAAATTTGTGTTCTACTGCTTTTGTATGCAATCATCCATCCAAAGCTGATGCACGAACTAAAATGGTCATACTATTCATAATGGTTAGGTGGTCAGGTAGAATTCAAAAGAAGCGTTTGGATTTACTATTCATTTGTTAGGGCTGAATGGTTTAGTGCAAAAAAGGTTCTTGTTTGACATTAACTTTTAAATTTGATCTCTTCGTCATAATGTTATATGCCTTGACACAGATAGTTCTTGATCTGGACGAAACTCTGGTTTGTGCATATGAGACATCTAGCTTGCCTGCCGTTCTTCGTGAACAAGCTACAGAAGCTGGATTAAAGTGGTTTGACCTGGAGTGTTCATCTTCAGAAAAGGTATTATGCCTCTCTTATGCTTTCATTCCTTAAATTATAGAGTGAACTTTTGTGAAAGAAGCTTACTTGAATGAGATTGTTGGGTTGAAGGAATATGATGGAAACCAAAGGTGAATCATGTAACAGTGTTTGAGCGTCCTGGTCTGCACGAGTTTTTGAAACAGATAGGTGAATTTGCAGATCTTGTGCTCTTCACTGCTGGCCTTGAAGGTAGTCCTATTTTCTTTGGAACAATTCAAAAAGTGATATTTATTGATTCCAAAAGAAAACTCTGAAAATTTCCAAATATATTACTGATATGGAGTCATGTACTTGTTTCCTTTACATTGTACATGAAATATGTTCAAAACATGTCTCTCAATCAGCCGACTTTATATGACATAATTTGTATGGTGATCTTCCTTTGGCATTCTACAGGTTACGCTGGACCACTTGTTGACAGAATAGATGTGGGAAATCAGTTTTGTCTTCGTCTTTACCGGCCTTCCACAATTTGCACGTAAGTTTTGTTTCTCTTCCATGCTTTTCACATTATCGTTATCAGAACCTAACATCAAGTTGATACTTCCATCTAGTTCAAAAGGAAACTAGACTTTTTAGAACTTTAGTTAACAGTCAAATATTTTCGGGCAATTTTTTTCTTTCCTTGCAAAAATACGCTCGATTTTTTGTTAATGTCAGTGAAAGACACTTGTACTGAAATTTCTTTTAGTGTTTACTTACGATATAAACTCACTCAAATGAAATCTTTCTCATCACCATTTGTTACTGAGTTCAGCAATCCACTGTCATAGCCATACATATCTATATGCATTTAAATGTAGTAATTGTAAAACTTGAGATAAAAACAATAATGAAATTTATCGTGCATTGCTGGTCAAAAACTGTCCTATGAATTTCATTTTAATCAGAAACCTATTGTTAAACAGAGCACAAAATTCATAGATAGCGGATTAGCAATGCTATATAATTAGTGGCTGTTGCACAGGGTAAGAGGAAACTGGATCATGTCTATCGCCTACAACACTGTTAAATCAGTATAATTTGAAGTTATGTATATGAGCCTGATCATCCATCTTTTCAACATCATGCCACGTTTTACCTTCTCTTTTTGGGTACAAACTAAAAATGCATAGTTCCGTATGGAATGTTTATGTTTGAATTGTTTTATGTTCCTTAGCCGTGCTTTTTCTTCATGCTGTTCTAGTTGAATGTAGTCCAACAAAAGTTTTCATTTCTAATCTGTTTTTTCGACCATTTAACCTGTGTGACTTGTTTTGATTCAGTTGCATCAAGAAAAAAGAATCTGCGTGTTTATGAGAAAGTATGCTTTTTGTTGTTGTATTTTCACGATAAATTGATATTATCGTGAATTATGTCAGCTCCCTGAACTTGAATTATGTCATGCTTAATTGTCTTGGTTGATGAACTTACAGGGAATATCGGGATCATGTGAAGGATCTGTCTTGCATATCAAAGGATCTACAGCGAATTGTCATTGTTGATAACAACCCATTCAGTTTCCTGTTGCAACCTCTGAATGGAATACCATGCATTCCATTCTCTGCAGGACAACCTCATGATGAGCAGGTACTGAAATTTACAGCAGCCTGATATACCCTGAATTAGTAAACTCTTTGTATTGCTTGTGAAAACCATTAGAATATTTTCCCCCCAACACAAACTGTTTCATTGGTCTCCATCAATTCTGATTCTTCCTTTTCTGCTGGTCCAGCTTTTGAAGGTCATTCTTCCTCTTCTTAAGCATCTCTCTCTGCAGAAAGACGTCAGGCCTTTACTTATGATAGGTTCCATATGCCTGAATGGTTTCAAAAACATGGAATCCCTGCCAATCGGACATCATGATGCACCAGAATCCACCATTGTTACAAGGCACCTGAATCCACCATTGTTACAAGGCACCTGAAAGGATAGGTGGTCCACCATTGATGACCTCACCTCATCAGATTGCTGTATTTATTATTAGATCTTTCAAACATGTATGTAGAAAGGCAAACTGCAAACTATGATAAAATTTGTTAATGTTGCATGTTGACTCAATTAGCCGTTACACCACCATGTGTTGGGATGGAGTTGGCTTGAATAGTTTCACATCAAGTAAGGATGAGTTGTCACTAAGGATTACAAGGAGATGATCTATTCTCTAATAGCAATGAAATCTTTTAAGATAAAAATTCCACACCCGTGGCTCGGATGGTAGGCCTATCACTTGCAACAAGTGGTATTCAAGCCGACGGTTCGGCTAGGACTTGTCAAGTGTTGAGGGATCAGGCGCAAAGCGACACATTGTTCAAGGGATTAGGCTACCGTGTCATGGTATCACAGAAGAATGTGCTTAAGATGATAATGAAAAAATCTGAAAGATGACATGTAAATGAGGTTAGAAAGTACACAACCCCAATGTACCATACTGAACCACATACCTATCAAACAAAATGAGCAACTAAAATGAAAATAAATGTGCAACCATTTGATGGCAAAAGTTTTTTCAGCTTCTTACACCATACGGCAGATGTAGACGCTCAGGATGACTAGAATGTGGCCCCAAATTCTGAAAAAAAATTTATGTCAATAAAAACATACTGCCATTGTTTGGTTCTGCACAACTTGATTACCTCAATAGTTATTCTGATACTAGAAAAGTTCTTAGTTATAAAAAATTTCTCCGTTTCAAGAGCACTCTAGGATCTAAGGTCCTAAGGGGAACTTAATAACGATACCGGGTGATGGCAAAGTCATCATTAGGTGTGCACAAATTCTTGCCCAGATTTGAAGCCTGATGTACTTTGCTATATCATTCTTTGATCAAAAATCACTTTAACTTGTATCTTACTATGCCATATAGCAAGTCAAAAATCCAACCCACAACTTTGGGTATTTCCATATCTGTAGTAGGCCATGGGAAAGGGTTACATGAGCAAAAAAATATGTCATTGAACCACAATAAGGGCAACGAAATCAAATATAAACACCTGCTTGGTCACAAGACGTGAGAGTATTTCCATTATAAAGTCCACCTGAGACATTGCAAGCCAATCAAATGTAACAAAAAAAAAAGAAAGTGAAATTAAAATCTTATATGGGAGAAATTTAGTTTAGAAACAACGCACTTTTAGTTTCTCATTCATAAGTTCACAACTCACCAGAAGCAAAATAAAGGAGACAGAACTAAGTGGAAAATTGACAAAAGTTGACAGAATTTCTTTGTTATTTAGGGGATCATAATTTCCCCATGCGTAATCATTCAGCTACTCTTTGTAGGCTGACTTCAAATCAGCGACTTTTTTTGGAAGTTGATCGCATTGCCATGTATACATTTCCACCAAAATTCAATAAAAAACGGCTCCCAACGAACTGAATATATCTTTGATTTCAACATTTAAGATTTAATATATCTTTGATTTCAACATTTCCCAACGAACAGTCTGATTTTTAGGAGAAGAGATCTTGATGGAAAGGAGATAATCCACAAAACAAATCAACAAATTTTGAATCTTCCAAGTATAAATACCATATCTCTTCCAGAGCAGTAGTCTTTAAAAACCAATAGAATGTAAAATCAGAATAGGTATTGGACTACTACCATACATGGTTGATCCCCCAGTTGGGGAGCGTTTGCATGTTTGCCCAGTCTTGGATCAATTACTAATGCAATGACTTTTTTGTTTTTTTGGCAAGATCGTCTTAATTCTTACAAAAGTTGAGAAAGTTATAATCCTTGTATACTATTGAGGATTGTAACGAATGGTTCTGATGCCTCAACAAACTCAGTTGTACTTGCACACAACTATCCCAAAATTAGTGCTAGAAACAAGAGAGCCTTCTAGTTGTTACCAGGGCTGGAAATGCACCAATTGCTTGCAAGACTGTTTGCATGAACAACAGGAGGAATCTGCTCAAACCTGTAACAGACATTCTTGATTACTAGTGAATGAAGAATTAAAACACGTGTAAATAGAAAGCCTTCGTATGTCAAGTTACAGGCTTATAAGGTACATACTAATTTGATTTAAGATCTTTGCTAAAACTTGCTGGGTGAATACTTGCCGTTGCTCAAAACAAGCATTGCATGCATCCGTTACCTGCATAAGGAATAGTGTTAGTTACCTATGCAACTTGAAGGAGTCCAGTAGATTATAAAAACCACAAACCTTCTTCAAGGGTATCTCATCTCGCTCAGGATCAATCCCATGAATAGCAATTAACACTTCAGCTGGCGTAAGGGCTTCAGTAGACTGAGATGATACCTGCAAATAGGTGTAACATAAGTAACTATACAAGTTCAAAAAAATGAAATCACAGTAAAACGATCTGAGACCAAATACGAAGAAGACACTGGTACCTGAAATTGGTGCTAGAACAAGCATAGTGAACATGCATTGAAATGTCACTTTCACAAATGAAACTTGATGATACATCAAAATAAACTGATCATCACGGTCATACACGTTGCATAGAAACCCATCACGAGGATATAGCGTCCAATCTATTGGGCCAGCTCATAAAACCCAACAAGAATAAAGTCAAATTACAAAAGCTTGGATAAGGCTCGCCAACAAGAAGACATAAACAAAGCCCGAATTTGGGCCTGGACGAATCAGAGCCTGAATTTAGGCCCAACACGAGTTCTCTCATAAAAAAGAGGAACGTTGCACCAAAAAAAGTTGTGGAGGGAATTACCGAATTACGCCTCTACGGACACATCTCCTTCCGTTGCACCTCACATGCTTAAGTCACGTAGAGAATTAACCGCGACCATTATAAAAGGTAAAGGTAACATTCGACACAGGTATGCAACTTTAACTGAGTTTTGTCCAGATTTACTTCCTTCTTCCAACAAAGTTGTTGACTTAAGGATCGAAGTGCCTTCGACCACAAAAAAGATGGTCCTTGACAGTCTAACATTTGTTTTGCAGGTCAAACTCACAAAATGTCGATTTTTGGACGCATCAGTTTGGCATCATCCGCGGGGAACGACGAGTTTCCTTTTTTAAAAACAAAATCCACAGTGATAAAACTCATCATAATTTGATAAAAGATCAACAAGCCATCAGAGCAAATGACGCATTCTGCAGATCCTCAACCCAGAGATGATCATGGCAACTCTCCTAGTGACAACAATGCATTACTAACAGCTCACGAAGAACGATCATCAGATCAATAACACCCAAGAAGTAACACGCAGTTGCCCAGACAACCCAAACATCTGACAGCACTGCCATGGACCCTCGGGTAGTCCTGCTCATGGCCCCGATGATCTACATGACAAAAGATGCTGGAAAATATCACCCAGGAGAGCATTCAGCCAGCTGACCCTATTCAGGCACCGCCCCAACAAAATTCAGCTTATCGAACTCAAGGAATCGACAAAGTCCTAGCAAAACATCAATAAGAAAACTTCGAAAACAACGAGCTTCCCCAAGCCAAGACCCCACAGTGCGACAGAATGCTTGCTGAATCTCGTTCATAGTTGGAGTCATGGATCCCAACATACTATACGAGTTACCCAAGTCGCCATTATCTGACGAACTCATGAAAAAGGCAATGCCAAAAAATTTCATTCCGCCAAAGTTCGAAGTGTGTGATGATACCACCGATCCAACAGATCACCCGAGACATTTTCATCACATTATGGCCCTAAAAGAAACCACGGAGTCGATCCTATGCAGAACATTCCCGACCAGCCTCACTTCCACAGTGATGAATTGGTTCAATAGCATACCACCAAGGTCGATAGACCCCTTCCAAGCTTTTGCCACCACTTTTATCACCAGATTCATTGGGAGCCAGTGGATGAAGAAAGAACCCCCACTACCTCCTACACATCAGACAAAAGCTAGAAGAAACAATATGGAAATATGTCACTCGTTTTACCAACGAATTAACAATGATTGATGGATGTAGCGACGACACATCTGCTGCAATCTTTGTCACCGGACTGAAGAGAGACCCCCTTTTTTGATGCCCTTAACCTGGAGCCTCCAAAAGGCATTGTGGTCCTGCTAAAAACATTACAGAAACACATATTCCTTAAAGAGATGAAAGCTGCGAGGAGGAAAATGAACAAGAGGAGAAGAAGAACAAAGAACAGAAGAAAAAATGCGAAATGATGGACCACGGGAAAATAACAATCATTCAAACAAACATCGCAGCTGTTAACCAGCGTAATGAAAAAGGAGTACAAACCGTAGCATT
The DNA here is from genome assembly GCA_003290165.1 of Berberis thunbergii. NCBI lineage: Eukaryota > Viridiplantae > Streptophyta > Magnoliopsida > Ranunculales > Berberidaceae > Berberis > Berberis thunbergii. The sequence continues at coordinate 430,633 of QNQO01000923.1, read as the reverse complement.
ACTCCTTATCTTCATCTTCCTCTGGCGAACTTGAGTGGAGGATAAAATGCATTACAGGACCAATACTGGATCGAAGTTAAAGAGAAGATTTAATAAATACATGGTTAATTAGTTTACATGACAATGCAACATCCGCAACAATGGTTTCCATTACAAATCGAAATTGCACAATACAAACAGAAATATAGTACAAGATATCTTCATGATCATCTACGGGATAGAGTTGGTGTAGATGTAATCTTCATGCGCAAGCAAGGCTTCTTTTGTTCCTACATTCTACACCAAAACACAGCTAAAAGAACAGCCCTACATCCTGTTGTTACACACTGTTTTCTCCCTATGAAAAACAGCCAAAGAGACAGGTATGCAACCTGCTAGAGCAGCTCTCCCCAACCTGTTTTTCTCTCGGTTTGAAGCAATCAAAGGATGGTTTTGCCCCCACTCAAGCACGCCTCTGCTTCTAATGTTTTGTCTCACATCCCACTCAGCAAGAAGAGATGGGTTAAGCAAACCCTTTTGCGTTGTCTCTTTGTTTTGTTTACTAGAAATAGAGGGATTTTATCGTCCAACAATGATTTATATTTTATAGTTGATGTAATAGCTAATTTGTGTCTACTTTTAATATCGATAATGACTATTTTATTAACTCATAAAGTTATATGACATATTTATCTTTCCTAAACAAATAAAAATATAATTTTATACTTTTATAACCAACAAAGACTATTTTATTAATGATTCTATTTTTTTAACCCTTAATCCCTCCCACCCCATGTCGCTGGTAGGTATCGATATTAATTATTCTAGTTATGAACAACAAATTATAAATTTTTATAAGTTTTCATTGACTAACAAGTTGATCAAATTATTATGCTAAGGTTTGGCAAATTTTTCATAATGTAGTTAATGGTGATTAGAAATTTGATTTTAATTAATTAATAAAATCAATTTGATTAACTTGTCATAAAATTTTACATTCCAATGAAATATAACATAGTTATTATTAAGGATTGTGATTCTGTTTTTCGAGTTAATTTCCGTTTCTTGATTTTAAGAAATATTTCGACATGTAAAGAAAAACCGTAAAAATTTCGAGGATACACGAAATATATAATGAATTTTGAGAGTATATTAAATATGTGTAAAAAATAATATGCAAGTAAATAAAAGTATTAAACACATTAAATGAAACCAAAATACATATACTTAAAAAATCAATAAATAAGTAGAAAAAGTGATAGTTAGGAAATTACAAGGTAGTTTAAAAAGTCAATAAATAATTAAAATAAATGATAACTAGAAGAAAAAAATTCATTAATAAAAGAGACATTGTTAGTTATAAAAGTATAAAAGTAGATTTTCTATTTTTTTGGAAGGATAAATATGTCATATGACTTTACGAGTTAACCTGGGTTAATGAAATAGTCATTGTTGGTAATAAAGTATAAAGTAGTAGATACAAATTAGCCATTACGTCAACTATGATATCTAAACTGTCTATTGGATGAAAAAGTAGCCCTAAAAGTCATTTTTCGTTTTATTATAATGGTTGAGGTGGGTTTTATTTTATTTTATTATAATGGTGTTTGTAGTGGGGTTTCTTATTTTATTATAATGGTAGTGGGGGAGAATGGATTTGGTGGTGTGGAGTAGGCCTTGCCTACAAAAAATTATCAATAAGTTAAGTTTGTGCAATAAAACGAATTATCTAATTTTTATTTTACTAATTAATTAGTTAGTTTATTTATGGCTGATGGTCTTTGATGATACATAAAATAAGACTATCATCATGACTATACACGTGACAAAAATCACTTATCACGAGGACCAAGTATTTCAAGTCCGGGCCAATTTACAATGCCAAATAGTGGGGATCCAATCATTAAAACACAAAAAAGACTCGTCAGAACAAATCATAATCAAAGGCCCAAATCCCGGCCCAACAAAGCTCTCCCTTAAAAAGGAGGAACGTTATAGAGAAAAAAAGTCGTTGAGGGAGTTCTTCGTTCTATCAAACAACAACCTACCAACAACGGATGACTAGCTACTATAACGAAAAGGTAAAGCCTCGCACGTTCAATATCGGTGATTGGGTACTCCAGAAAATTCAACTCAACACAAAGGAACTAGGCGCGGACAAACTGAATCCAAAGATCATACAAAGTGGTAAAAATCAAACAGACCAGAAACATATTGATTGAAAATATGAAGGGTGAGCAACTACCATGACCATGGAATGTAGAGCATTTGAAAAATTATTATCAATAAAACTTCAAAGTTTAAACCCTTCATCTCGTGCTCAAGCAATGAAGCTCGGTCAGAACATCAAAGTCAGACTAAGATTTTACTCGAAAAAAACATAGCACGACCAAGGTATCAGACTACGAGTAAAGTTAAAATATATGTATCGCAGCAAACAAGTCAGACATACACATAAAACTTCTAGTTTGATCAACCATGAAGTAAAACTTATAAGTACCTGGACATAAGAGCAGACTTATCTATGAGTTTTTTGGTCAACTAAAATGTACAACCTCAAGATACCTTTTTTTAAAAAGCCTTATTAAAAAGCTTCTAAATGACTAATATGTCAAACCACGAAGCACACTTATAAAAAATTCGGACAAACAAGTCATAATTCAATCATGAATGTCAAAAGCAAAAACATATAAGTCTAATAAGCTAGACGAAAAGGCATATTGAGTACAAACGACAATGATAGAAAAATGAGATCGTCAACGATTATCTACTTCATTACAACATAATAAGTTACATAGATTGGAGAGGCGTTAGTAGAAACATTCAGAAAGAGGCATGTGGAGGAGGTTGAGTATCTGTATCAGCAACATTGTTGCTTAGAGAAAGAAATGAATGTTCCCCACTAACAAGATCACTCCGCGAATCCAAAACGGATTCATCTTCATCCTCGAAGACATAGTCAACAAAACAACGATACTACGACAAATCCAAACCTTGCGACTCCATAAAAAGAGAGTCATGACGACCATCAACAACACTTTTCCAGCCCGTCGCTTGTGCAGTCTTCAATCTGATTGTTGCAAGCTCAATCCTAGTCGACATAAGTTCGCCTTCAACAACGATGAGCCTAGAGGAAACTGTCAATTTAGCAGTAGCAAGTTCAACAGTCAATTGAACAATTCGTTCCACGGAAGCCTTTAGGCTGGCAGTGTGCTCAACAGCAGATTGCATGGCTTTATCATGACTAGTTTTTTTTTATCCAGATAGTTCTTTCTCAACAACATTCAACCGAGTACAAAGTTTATTCAACTCCGTCTCCGAAGCCTCAAGTTCAGAAGCGAACTTATTCCGAATAGCCTCGACTTCATTCAACCAAGCCCGAGCAGCTTCAACGGCTTTTTCATGTTCCATACACTGGGCTCTCCAAATTTAAGGAGGAAGTGAAAAAGAACCAAAGCATGTCCCATTATCTTTCGCTCGACAAATGCCACTTGATCACGCATGACCCTATTAACTAACCCTATTACACCAATGTAAGTGAGGTGATTCATCCCCTTCATGATTTGCTTAAAACCTTCATCAACTACCAGCAAATACACGGGCATCAAATCTCTTTTAACTAACTGCTTATGCCATTCGGCAATGAGATTACGTGCATTATCCTGCACGTCAATTTCGAAAAACCAGCTGAAATTTTCGTCAGATTTGATACAAATCTCTTTGGAGTTAGGCTCCCTCCAACCTACTCCTGGATGAAGAATAGGGGGATCAGGAAGAACCGAAGCTCGCCCCCAAAAATCGAATGAACAGTCGGAATGACATTCTTCTTAAAAACAATAGTGCTATGACAGGCAGAAGAAGGAGAAGCAAACAACTCCAAAGTACCAACGACAAATGGAAGAAACACGAGACTTAGCACTCCGACCACAAGCAACGAACTAGTCGTCCAATGAGGGGTTGAACTCAAAATCAACCAATGTTTTGTACTATTTGGATTATTAGACAGCTCGACCCTAAGTTGAAACATCTTATTATCGAGATCACGGGGATCATCAACTTACAACTAGTGAAATCAGACACGCCACACAAAAAAATGAGGCTCTTCTCACGATTATCCAAAGAACGAGACACCTTATTTTTTTCTTCTCAAGAGTTTGATTTATCTCTTCAGTCTCTTGAGCGGCAGGGTCAATGACTTCACCACCACCCTTTACGGAAGATATAGGATGAGGAGGAACCCTAGTAGCCATGAACCGAACTGGCAAGTTATTTCTTTTTCAGGACATGGCTAGAACTAATTGCCAATAACTTAGAAGGACTAGCATGCCTAGGAATTTTCCTCTTTCTGATGTTTGAGCCAACATTAACAACATCTCCAGCAGTAACAAGAGCATCACCAACGCCAACTGGAAGAGTACGCTCCTGCCCCTCATAAGAAACAACGACATTGCTGACACATAGAATTGTAACCTCAAAAGGCACATGCAATGGTAACCTCGAAAGCTTGAGCCTCAGTAAGCAATGCATACTCCACCTCACTCATAGTGTACAAGCCACTGCGCTCGACAACATTCCTAGCAAGGAAAGTCCCTATTGTGGCCTGGGCAGCTTACTAAACCGATCATGAAACTCTTGCTCATCCACAGACAGGGAAAGTTCATTCCTCTTGGGTTCTCAAAATGATCGCATAATATTCTGATTGCTAACTTGAAATAACAAGAAGTGATGGATGCATAAAACCAAGACCTCGACCAGCCCCTATAATCATTCTTAAGATTCTTAAAACGGGAAGGAGAGCGGAGATAGCAAGTGCAATTATTATTTACATTAAACCCCACCACGGAATGCAAAACCCTAATATTCATAGGAACCCCGAATAGAACTGCCCATGCCAAGGTTGCGATCATCACCTTCCAGCCACTAGGACCCATTTGAGCAGGAGCGATGCCCAAGAAGTCTAGATACGCCCAGAAGAACTCTGGGGTCGAAATCCTAAGATCCGACTGAAACATGTCAGGATACAGTGCAATGTAGCCAGGCCTCGGATGACAAGGAATGGCAATATGATCTCGACGTCAGCCGACAATGAATAGCCATAGCGAACACTATCCAGAGTCACCTGCGTCGCCCGCTTAGGCAAAAAAAATCTTCACATGTAGCAAACGCATTACCACTTAGAATCCTGAACCCAGACATTGTGATGAGACGAAAACGAATGGAGGAAAAATCAAAGTTTGGGAATGAAAAAAACTTAAAGTAAGAAATACAACCCTCACCTCCTTTTTTTTATAGGGTTGAGCAACGAAAATAACGCTTATGGGAAGATGTGCGAGATACGATGGCTGCACAAAATCTCAAAAACCGTGTCGAAACGATCAGGCAGACGAGACATCAGGGAAACAACTGTAGCAACAACTGTTAATGACATTAAATGCACTACAATGATGAAATTGAAAGTCCAACCATCGTAAAGTTAGTGGCCACGTCGACATACCCACTAACTAAGGAGGGAGTAGTTGATGATACATCAAATAAGACTATCATCACGACCATACACGTGGCAAAAATCACTTATCACGAGGACCAAATATTTCAAGTCTTGGCCTACTTACAAAGCCCAAAAAGGATAAATCCAGTCATTAAAGCCTAAGAAAGGTCTGTTAGAACAAATCATAGTCAAATGCCTAAATCTAGGCCCAACAAAGCTCTCCCTTAAAGAAGATGAATTTTACAGAAAAAAGAGTCGTAGAGGGAGTTACTTCCCTGAAGGACGTATCATCATAAAAGAGGAGACTGTTACAGAGAACATCTCCCCTCATTAAGCTTCACATGCTTAAGTCACACAAAGAATTAATAACAACCACTTTATAAGGTAAAGGGAATATTTCGACAAAGGTATACAAAAATTTAACTGAGCTTTGTCCAGATGAATCTCCATCTCCAACAAATTTACTAACTTAAGCATCGGACTGCCTTCTGCCACCATACAAGTAGTCTTTTGGCAATTTAACCTTTGTTTTGTAGGTCGGATTTACAGGAGACTAGAATTGGCCGATGCATCAGGCTTTTGAAGTTTATTAGTATAATTGGGTTTGTGTTAAGTTTTATTACAACGTATGCTGGTTATGACTCAAAATATATGACTCAATTTTGTAAACTTATGACATATGACTTATGCAAAACACTTTCTATTAGAATATTTATCTTAATTAAGGGATTGAAATTTGATGATTCAATGAAGTTACTTACTTATAGCCTGTTTGTTATATGTTAGTTGTTTCTCGCTTTGTGTTGATGTTTTGGATTGAAGGGGAACTAAAATGAATTAGGAACATTAAAGAAACCTTTAAAATTTAAGAAAAAAAATATGTAAAACAATAAAATTATGTGTTTTTATTTCTCTCAAAATTATGTTTGTTATAACTATTTACTTCTTTGTAAAAATTTTGTAAACTTAGTATCATTGTTCTACATTTTTTAATATCTTTCAAATGAAACCAATGATCAGTACAAATGCTAAAATTAAAAACATTATTATTACAAATATTTAAATGCATTTCACGTTGTAAATAGTAATTTCAATGCACATTCAAAATGAGACGGGCTGATCATACATTCAAAATGAGATGCACATTTCACGTCTCATTAAAAATATATATTTATTATTATATAATGTATTTCACGTCGTTGGTATTATTTAATATTTTTCAAAGAAATGAGAAGGGTTTATCATACCAGGAAAGCAAATCCCAAAACTTCATGTTTTGGCGAATTCAAAGTTTTGAAAAAACTCACTATCGGCGTTTGAAAAAAATTTCTCCAACAAATTCAAATTTTGACTAAGTCTCACTTTAAAATTTATAGTATATATTTTACCTTAGAATAGGCATGCACTTCAAAACTAATTGAGGGCAAAAGTAGGGGATGGTGGCGAGTTGCCCATTACATGATATTTACAAAAACAATGTGCATGTAGAGTACCAATGGTACGGGGAATACCCTAGTTTATCTTAAAAATCAGCTCGGTGTTTCACTATTCATAAGGAACTTGAGATAAAATATGACTATGATTAAAAGTAGGAAAAGATGTTGAGGGTTGAGCTTTGTTATCTATAACAACATATTTGTAAATAAAAAACATGTATAAGAGCAAAGAAAATGAAAAAAAATGATGAAAAAATTGGTGGAATGTACATGTGGTTAAGAGAAAAAATTGTGTTTTTTTTTCAAAATTAAAATGGTCATAAGTATTTACTTGGTTGTCGAGTTTGGTAAACGTTATATCGTTGGAATGCATTGTTGAAGATCTTCTCAATGAAACCAATAATTAATACAAACGCAAAATTTTTAAAAAAAAATATATTTTATTATTAAAAATGTCTAATGTATTTCATGTTGTTAGTAGTTTTAATATTTTTCAAAGAATTGAGACAAACTGATCATAACAGAAAAAATAAATAAATAATGAGATGGGCATCTTAGTGCACATTCAATCAAGAACCTTGAACTTCATGTTTTGGCGAATTCAAAGTTTGGGGGAGAACTCATACCAACGTTTATTTATGGTTGATGGGTTTTTTAAGTTTGCTAGTATGATTGGGTTTGTGTTAAGTTTTATTATAACGTATGCTGGTTATGACTCATAACATATGACTTAGTTCTATTAACTTATGACATATTACTTATGAAAAACACTTTCTATTAGAACATTTATCTTGATTAAGGGATTGAAATTTGAGGATTCGATGAAGTTACCTACTTATAGCATGTTTGCTATATGTTTATTGTTTCTCAGTTTCTGTTGTCGATGTGTTGATGCTTTGGATTGAAGGGGCACTAAAATGAATTAGGAACATTAAAGAAACCTTTAAAATTTGTGGGAAAAAAATACAAACATGAAAAAAAAAACAAATTGTGCGCTTTTTTCTCAAAATTAAGTTTGTTATAACTACTTACTTCGTTCTCGAATTTTTGTAAACTTGGTATCATCGTTCTGCATTTTTGAATATCTTTCAAATGAAACCAATGATCAATACAATTACAAACGCTAAAAATAAAAAATATATTAATATTAAAAAAATCTAATGCATTTCACGTTGTTAACATTTTCAATGCACATTCAAAATGAGATGGGCTGATCATATATTCAAAAAGATATGCACATTTCACGTCTCATTAAAAATATTTTTTTATTATCAAAAAATGAATAATGTATTTTAGATCGTTAGCATTTTTCAAAGAAATGAGAATGGTCGATCATACTAGGAAAAAAACTTTGAACTTCATGTTTTAGCGAATTCAAAGTTTTGGGGAAACTCACTATTGGCGTTTGAAATTTTTTTCCTCAACTGATACAAATTTTGACTAAGTTTCACTCTAAAGTGTATAGTATATATTTTTACCTATGATAAACTTGCATTTCAAAACTGATTGAGGGTAAAAGTGGGGAAAGGTGGCGGGGGTGTTTAGTATATGATATTTACAAAAAAAGTGTATATATAGAGTGCCAACAACACGAAAAAAATACCCTAGTCTATCTTAAAAATCAGCTAGGTGATTTAGTGTTCATAAGGAATTGGAGATAAAAGATGGCTATGATTGAAAGTTGAAAAATATGTTGAGGGTTGATATTCATTATCTATAATGGCTAAAACATGTAAAATGACAAAGAAAATGAAAATTTTGTCATAAAAGTTGGCGGAATGTACATGTAGTAAAGAGAAAATTGTGTTTTTTCTCAAAATTAAAATTTTCGTAAACATTTATTAGTTGTCGAATTTTGGTAAACAATGTATCGTTGGAATACATTTTTGAAGATCTTTCCAATGAAACAATGATTAATACAAACGCCAAAAAAATTGTATATATATTATTAAAAATCTTTAATGCATTTCATGTTGTTAGTAGTTTCAATATTTTTCAAAGAATTGAGATAGACCGATCATAACATGAAAAAAAAAATGAGATGGGCATCTTAATACACATTCAAACAAAAATCATTTTGGCTAATTCATGGGGAGAACTCACTCTCAGTGCCTGAATTTTTTTTCCAACTACTTTAAATATTGATTGAGTGTAACCCTAAAGTTTATATTATATATTTTTACCTTATAACAGACTTGTACTTCGAAACTGATTGAAGGCGAAAGTGTGGTAGCGGGGGTGTTCAGTACATGATATTTAGCAAAAAAAGTATGTAAAGTGCCAAAGGCACGGAAAATAACCTAGTATATATATATATATATGGGCGAGATCTGGGGACAAACACCTATTCCAAGCAACTATTTCATCCACTTGGAAATTTCAAAATACGTTGATATTTTGTGTGGATGATCGCTTAGCCATATAGATCACTCTTAGAAAAAAAAAATGAACTCATTTGGAGTTTTAGAATATGCTACACAAGATAGAAAATTTTCAATCGTTCAATTTATCATAAATTTGATAATTGAATCTGATAGAGTTAGAAATTTAGAAAACTTGCAATTTTTACGAGGATAATCTACATGACAAAGAGATCATCCCCATAAAATATCAACTCATTCCGAAATTTCTAGGTGGGTAAAGTATGTGTGTGTAACTTTATTTGTCAAAAACCTTTGTCCTCGGATCCTGCCCTATATATATAATTTTTTAAAGTATCGCACTTATATTTTGTTTCCCTTTTACTAATTTTTTTTTTTTACTTCGCTAATATTTCAATTTTCCATGTACAAGAAATGTGAATTTCAAGTATGTATCTAAGTTCTGGTACAAATTAATCTAAGTCTCCAAGTTTTTTCAATACCCATGTTTCTCAATGTATCCGTCTACAAAACTATGACCGTGAAGACCTGTTGAAACAACAACAACACCAACTTTGGAGTTTTTCTAGAGAAGATAAGAGAATTCTCCATCTAAGTGGAGTTTTTTTTAGAGAAGTTAAGAGAAGATGAACTTTCTCTAGATATCTCTTCCACCTCTTAGATATTTCAACTCTCTAGAATTATCTTTAGAAAATATCTGTAGAACTATCCTTTTTCTATAGCTTTCCTAGCTCAATCTATAAATATCCATTTGCTCACTGCGTATGAGGCATCCAAGTGAGTGACGCCTAAGTGGTAAGCTTGGGTCATTGTATGGGTTTTGAGTGTGTATGGTGAAATAGCACTTTTATGCTAAAACAATTGTTGTGAAGTGAGAAATGAGTTGTATGTGGTGTATACAAAATAGGTGTGCACAAGTGTGTTGTAATTGTAATCTGTAATTGTTGTTGTTCATATAAATAAATTGTGAGTTTGTAATCGATCGAACAAGGCCAAAATTTTCAAAAATTTGGCATCAGAGTCGAAAGAGCCGGATTGGTACTGTCACCGAAGATAACAGTATTGTAAATAGAAAGAAGATGACATTGTTCATTGTGCTGTTCACTATTCATCAACATTGTTCGCTGTTCGTATGTATGGTACTATTCACTCTTCATGCGTAGAGTAATGTTATCTAGAGCCATTGTTAGGAGGTTGAAGGCGACTTAGGCAACGATGAGGGATCACATAGTCGCGAGGTGTTTTCGGTTATTATAATAGTGACCAAGGGTCTGGTGAAAGCGTGGAATTATCGTTGAAGAGTTGTGGTGCTGCCAAAATTATGACAGACATACATAATGAGATTGAGAAGTTGAACAATAATAATTATATTTATTGGAAGTCGTGTTTGGAGTCGTATCTCTATGAGCAAGACTTGTGGAGATTATTAGTGGAAATGATGTTATTCTACTAGAAGATACTCCCCCAAATGCAAAGAAACTACGTTAGTGGAAGATACATGCTGAGAACAACGTCCGATCCACCATTTCTAATGGGCAGACTTGGGAAGTGGACAACCTGTTTGAGCTGTCAGAAGCTGTAACTTAGGATGCTAGACGAAATAATCGGATAGGGCATATTCATGATGAGAAGATTCTGAAAGAAGCATGAGACGCGTTTGCTGCATTATTCAAGAGCTAACGATGCTCAACTACAATTGATGGAGAACGAGATTGAAACTATTGTACAAGGTAATATGTTTATCTCTGACTACTTTATGAAATTTAAAAATATATGTCATGAGATCTCACGGTCAGATGCGGAGTCAACGATTAGTAAATCCTGCATGAGGAGAATTGTTATTCAGGGGCTATGACCAGAATACAGTGGGTTTAATGCAGCAGTTCAAGGGTGGCTCACACAACCCTTACTGTTGGAGTTGAAAAATCTTTTGATAAATCAAGAGATGGTGGAAAAGTAAATGGCAAAAATTTCAATCGAGGATGACAATGAGGAAGCCCTCTACTCTGGTAAAATGAAGGGCGAAAGGTCCAAAGACTTCCGACAAGATAAGTTCAAGGGGGGACGATGAAATAATGATAATGATGTCAAGCAAAAACATAGAGAAATAAAGACATGTTATAGATGTGAAAACCAAGTCATATAGCACCTTATTGCATAGAAAATATCATAGAAGAATGCACCGACTGTTGTAAGAGAGGTCACTATGCAAAAGACTGTTGGACGAGGAAGAAGATTGTTGAAAGTAACTCAGTGACATCTAGCAATCACCAAGATAGTGAAGATGAATGGAATTTTGCAGTATTTGCGACAACAGAATTTGAAGATTTCGTTAAAGAAGAGATAAACTTCACGATGTATGAAGATAATGACGAAGAATGGGAGGAGTTAGAAGACAACATAACTCCACCAATGCTTAATGAAGAAATCAACTATGAAAGTGATTGGGAAGTCGATTCCGAATATGTGGATGAAAACAAGGAATGTCTGGATGAGGCAGTGGAGATACTAATTGATGTGGAGGCATTCCCGAGACATGGAGTTTGTTGAAGTTGAAGAAAGAAAAAATTGAAGTGGTACAACAAGAAGTTGTATACTCCACCATGACTACAGAGGGTGTTGAAACTGGTGAGAAAATGAAGCTGAAAATGAGTATTGGAGATAAAGACATCACCAAGGAGTCAAACATCATTGGTGACGATGAAAAGTACTTTAAGGGTGTCCAAGGAAGACAGATCACGAAGCTATAAAAGGAAAGAAAAAAATGCAATGAAGAAGCGGACGTTACATCGAAGCTCAAATCGTTGGTAGAATAAGTAGAAACGGTCGACTGCAAATGGAAGCACAAAAACGATAAAAAACAAGACTGAAGATGGAAGATGAAGTACAAGTTGGTGTTGGGGGGGGGGGGGGGTATTGAAACAACAACACCAACTTAGCAATTTTCTAGAGAAGACAAGAGAATTCTCCATCTAAAATGAGCTTTCTCTAGATAATTCTTTCACATCTTAAACATTTCAACTCTCTAGAATTATCTTTAGAAAATATCTCTAGAACTATCCTTCCTCTGGAGTTTTCCTAGCTCGGTCTATAAATAACCATTGGCTCATTGTGTATGAGGCATCAAAGTGAGTGAAGTCTAAGTGTTAGGATTATGTCATTGTGTGAGTTTTGAGTGTATGGTGAAAAAACACTTGTGTGCGAGAAGAGGTGTTGTGAAGTGAGAAGTGAGTTGTATGTGGTGTACACAAAATAGGTGTGCACAAGTGTGTTATAATTGTAATTTGAAATTGTTGTTGCTCGTATAAATAAATTGTGAGTTTGTAATCGATCCAACGAGGTCGAAATAATGAGAAATCCAAAAGTTGGATATAAGAGTTTTTTTTTTATAATGTGTAGATAATTGGAGAACTTCAAATAAATTGTATTAGGGGCTTAGGTAAAATTAATGAATGTTTACATGGACTGATTTTTATTGTAAATAGTTTAACTTTGTAAGGGTAAAATTGTAAAAATGTGTAATATTATTTTTTATGACACAAACCTCCTTTGTGACTTTTACTTTTTACTCATTTTTTGATTTTTAATTGTAAATACCATAGTGTTGGGAGGGCATATTGAAAAAAAAAAATTTTAAGTTGAAGACGTACACAATCATTGTTTACATTTGGGGAACTTCAGTTCACATGGATGACAACATCATCGTCATATTCTTTCTTTCAAGCTGATTGTAATGGGTTGCTTCTCATTAGAGACGAAGGTGGATTATATGTACAAAAAAAAAACGTTCACTAATAAATTATTGGGTTTGCATGTTCCTCCAAAGATTGATTATCCTGATCTTATTCAAGAAAATAACAAGTACTTATTTCCCTCCTCCAACATTAATTAGGAGATCCATATTTGTGGAGTTTGGTCTGTGATGCGTCAGCTGAAAAATACAAAGTTGTGGACGTTTTCGCATTGGTTCACAAATGCTTTGTGCTCCCAATCAAGAAGAAAATGATTGGAAATAGCTGTTGATTCGAAATTCCAAAAGAAAAGCCCGCGTCATGGCAAATAATGAATTGCATTGGCTTATTGCAACAGAAAATGAGCTATATATTCAGTCGATGAGCATTGATAAAAAAGAATTCACAGTTATGAATCTTCCATCAGGTTCGTTCAAGCAAACTAGTTACCAATTTGTTTGAGATGGGCAATCGTATGCATGTTGTGAATTTTATATCCAATGATCGATTAGATATATGGGGTTTAAATGATGGATTGAACAGCTTGAGGTCTAAAATTTACACCATCACTCTTGCTTCAATTATTAATCAAAATTCGGGATCAAGTTCTTTGGCAATGACTACCTCGCACCATCATTTCATCTCTCTCATACCATTCTACTATCTCACACCATTTATATAAACAAAAATCATTCATTTTTTCTCCTCATCATTCAAAACGACAATGGTTCATCCATCCTCCATTCGAAATCTCTTGCAAATCTCTCACCACACTCAAATATCTTCCATCTCCCTCTAAAACTCTCAAAATTCCCTTAAAGTTGAAACCCTTAAACCCAAACTCAACAAATATGCATAACTAATATTTTTTTCCTGTTCGGCACGACTTTAGTAAAATGATCATAGCTTACTCATTTTAAACATTTTAAGTGATTCAAGTTGTGTTTATTAAATAACTGAGAGTACTACAACTTTTGTGTTTTGATCAACTTTATAATCGGTCTCGATCAAACACATAAGTTGGTCGAAAGTAAGGAACACTATCCCGTTTTAATTTTTTGGACAGATTTGTGCAACTTTAGTAACATGATCATAACTTGCTCATTTCAAAACATTTTCAAGTGATTTAAGTTGTGTTTATTAGATAAATCATAGTACTACAATTTTCGTGTTTTGATGAGCTTGAGAATCGATACCAATTAAGGGTTTAAATTAGTCAAACATTACATTGTTTTGCATTTTTTTCGTTTTGAGTTTGAGTTTCTCTGTTATGTTAAGTTATGCATATTTATTGAGTTTGGGTTTAAGGGACTTTGAAGGGATTTTGAGAGTTTTCGAGGGAGAGGGTGGAGACTTGAAAACGATTTGAGTGTGGGGAGAGATTTTGAAGAGATTTGGAATGGTGGAGGAAGGAACCATTGTTGGTGAGGGGAAAAAATGTGTGTTTTTGTTTATATAGATGGTGTGAGAAAGTAAAAAAAAAAAAAACTCAATTGCGGTGTGAGAAATAGGATATGGTGGTGCGAGGTAGTCATTGTCTTAGTTTTATGGATGATCCTTTTCATCTCATAGGAAGCGGGACAAATTTTTTTATGACAAGCCTCAAATTCAAAAATGAGATAATGTCACTTGACATGAAGACTCAAAAGTTGAGAATTAGGTTTTCCTTCCACGATCTCAGAATCACAATTTATTCTTGGCGGTGACTACACCACACCACCATTTCCTCTCTTTTACATTATTCTACTCATTCACACCACCTACTTTCTTTCTCACACCACCTATATAAACAAAAATCATCCATTTTTTTCCTCACCATTCAAATCGACAATGGTTCCTCCCTCCCCCATTCGAAATCTCTTGCAAATTTCTTCCCACACTTAAATCTCTTGCAAATCTCCTCTCTCTCCCTCGAAAACTCACAAAATCCTCTCAAAGTCAAAACCTTTAAACCCAAACTCAATAAATATGCATAACTTAACATAACAGAGAAACCCAAACTCAAAATGAGAAAAACGCAAAATAATGTAATTTTCGACCAATTTAAACCCTCAATTGAGACCTATTCTCTACCTCATCAAAGCATGAAAGTTGTAGTACTATGATTTATCTAATAAACACAACTTGAATCACTTGAAAATGTTTTGAAATGAGCAAGTTATAGTCATTTTATTAAAGTCGCACAAATCTATCCGAAAAATAAAAATGGGATAGTATTCCTGACTTTCGGCCAACTTATGTGCTCGATTGAGACTGATTTTCAATTTGATCAAAACACAACAGTTGTAATACTCTGAGTTATCTAAGAAACACAACTTGAATCACTTGAAAATGTTTTAAAATAAGCAAGTTATAGTTATTTTACTAAAGTCACATAAATTTACTTGAAAAATATTTAGTTCGCAGAGTGCACTCCGCATTTCACAATGCAAACATGAATTTTTTTTTTCCTATTCGCATTGTGGAATATGGGGTATCTGAGATAACCCGCAGTGCAGTTAAAGGGGCAGTTAAAGGGATGGTTGGGGGTAGTTAAAGGGAAGGTTGGGGGTAGTTAAAGGGATGATTGGAGATGCTCTTAGTAGTCTTACTACTTGGGAGTGAGGTTTTGGGCTTTAATTTATGTAAAATTTTATTATCTAATGCGATTTCATTAGTAGTTTATACCAATGTTCTAAAAAGCGCTAGGCGCTGGGCCGGCGGCGAGTAGGTGCCTAACGCTCAGGAGCCTAGGCGGCACCTAGGCGATCTTAGGTTTTGTATTATAACTTTAATAATTTACAAAAGTTAAGCATAATATATTATCAATTACATCCAATTTAATGCCAAGATACATATATAAATTTAAAAATATGAAAAATTAACAATCATAAACAAATTTATTAAAACTCAAATGATTGAATTTGGTCATGATGAGTACTTTATATAAAAATTGAATTTGTGGACAAATATCTAAACCTACTGTTTTATTTTTCTTCAAATTGTATGAATAACCTCAGAATGTTTGATAAAATCTACATTAGTAAAATTGGTACCTGTAGATCCTTTGAGAATTTCATTAAGTAATCATCATTTGCTACAATTAGACATATACTGAATAAAAAATAATAAAATAATTTATTTCTAAAAAAGATGAAAGAAAAATAAAATAAAAACACAATCAGCCTTATTTAAAAAATCACTCAAACCGCCTAGACTTCGCCCAAACTCGCCTAAATCGCCCAGCCATTAATCTGGGTGATTTTCTACCTTCGAGCGTCTAGACCAATTTTTAGAACACTGATTTACACAACTCACAAATTCCATATGAAATGCTTAATTTAAATATGTTACCCCTTGGAGAACTGGTATTACTTAGTCAAACCATTACCTTTGTTATTTGCTGTTTTTATTTGATTTTCTGTCTGAGGAAGACATGGGTGCATTGACATCAAAGCCTAGCAACAGAACAAAAGCAAATGCAACATCTGATGATCATTTATATATACATAATGGTTAATTAATAATGGTAGCCTGGCCATGCCAATTGACAAAGTGCATTGTAAATCATAACACTGCAAAATGATTATTAAACCACAATGATTATACTAATAAATATTTATACAGAATTAAAAACTAAGTTAGTATAGTTGTTGAAGCTTTGATTTATAATTTTATTTATAAATCATTGTTATACAAATATGAATTATAAACTAGGGGTGTTTGATGCACCAAATATCTGAGCTCGATTTCCTAACTGATTGAAAGCAATTTTCTGCTCTTTGTGTTGCACGCTCCTTCGAGAAACAACATGTTCAAAGCTCTTCAGACGGGGCCGGGAGGCATTTAACGGGAAATGATGTTTTTAACACGGAGTTATTTTTATAATGGACCCTCAACAAATGTATGACATTTATTAGATAAATTTTCACTCGCTGATTATGGTTGATGATCATATGGGGTGTTTGTATTTTCTTCAATATCCAATTAGTGATCTCAATTTCTTGAAAACGTACTGTCTTATATTTCACAAAATTCAGACCGTTCATTTTGAAACATAGACAAACAACCCGATGAATTTGTATGCCTCTTAAGTAAAACATACAACATTAATATGTATGGAAAATAAGCAAAATAACGAAAACGTATTCATAAAATTTGGAATATTAATAATAATTATTAACAGAGTTTAAGCTCTTAAGGGTATTTGGTAATATAATGACTCCTAATTCAACATTGCATTGATTCAAGGTTGAAACAGTCTTCCCTCTTTATTGTAAGTTTCCTAAACAGTAAATTTAAGTGAGAGTTTCTGTATTTTCTACTTTTAGAAAATTGAAATCATTATTTCCTGTCAAAACTGAAAACATTGCAAAACAAAGAGAGAAAGCAATGATAACTTGAAGACCTGGTCTTCAACTTTTCCAGAAGACATGAAAAAGATCATCATTGCTGCAAAGATATAGGAGTTTTTTCGTAATTCAAAACTAAATTAAAGGAGTTTTTTTTAATTCAGGGGAAAATTCTATTCTATGCTAATGATATTTTAAATCACATTATTCAGTTGACATATTATCCAATAGAGTAATTCGTGTCGAGGAAAACCAGCGAGGGGAGGGAGGTGGCGGGGTGGGAATCGTTCATTTTTTTCGAGATGCGAGCATAAAAAAGATGGCATGCATCTCGAGGGAGGAGAACGGTTTCCACCCCACCACCTCCCTCCCCTCGCTGGTTTCCTCGACACCTAGAATTTCTGTATCCAATAATGATTCACTATTTTTATCCAATAATGAGTCACTATTTTATAAAATATAAAATGGTTTGTCAATTTTTATTATTTATGCACAATATTGTTTTTAAAAAAAATGGTGTGACGCGTGGACAATATTTAATAAACAATAAAAATGACTTCCAAATAATTGCAAATAGAATGCCACTTTTCATAGTTGACTAGAACAGTCACAATATGAGGCATTCATTGGATTAAACTGAGTTTTACATATAACACGGAATCAAGAGTTCTCCATTTTAATAACGACTTACAATTGAAGGTGCAATAACATTTATTTCATTCAAGATGAAAGAACAAGAAACCCCTTTCTCTGCATTAACGTATAAGATCACTTTATCACCCATAAGTAACATAAAACTTATTATCAATTTTCAAAAAAAAAAAAAATATTATGAATTGGAGAAATATGATAATTATTTGAGATCAGATTTATTGGCTCTTAGTAGAATATTAAAAAAGGTATGTGTCATTATCAATCTCAACAACATTTACAAATAATATTGCAACATTATAATACATAATTTATAATTAAAAAAACTAAAAATATCATAATATGACATAATTCGTTGATCAAACACAGGTTACCTTTAAATTGAACCATATATTTCAAATTTCCAACATATTTAGTAACGACTTTAAGATTTACAAGACATTTATTTCACCAAAGATCAATATATCAGTTTCCAAATGTAAATTCCTAAGAACCGAACTTCTTGAGATCTATTTACTAGCTCATTGTAAGATGTCAAAATGTGACGTGCCACTTTCAATCTCAATAATTCCAAACAATGGTGTTTCGATTTAAAAAAATAAATCATTCCACGGGACAATAAAAATAGGTTCACTGTACCAAAACCTGTTCATCAATCACCATCACCATTAATCATCAAAAGGAGCCTCTTGTAACAATATCCACATACCCTAGGGAGCTAGTACTAAAATTTTGAAGGTAGGTGGTCACGTTGAAGTTGATGGTTTCCAAAGTGGACGCTGTTGACATTTCTCCACACTCTTCTTTACATTTGACCACATAAACAAACGAATCCTTCAACAAAGCCTCGTGCTGTATATCAGTCTCCTTCTCTTCTCTTTCACTCTGTTTTCGCCGCTGTTGTTGTCCTACTTCTCTAATCAACCAAATTTAAACCCTAATTACCAATTACCAAATCTAAATCCCCTTTCACACGGAAACACTTTCCTTGTATATCTCTCTGTTTCTGCAAATACAAATAAATTCCCATTTTGAAACCTTCGGTTTCTCTCTGTCTCTGCTGCCAATGAAGGTAACGACTCTATTATTATTATTCTTCTTCTTCTTCTCGACCAAACCCATCTTCAGATGACGGCGATACCCATTCTTTCCGTTACCGTTATCTTCTTTTTCTTCCTCTGCTCCACCACCTGTGTTAATGGATTGGGTTCAGCTTCGACCATCGCTGTGATTTACGGCTCCCAAACGGTGTGTGGGATTGTAGCGGAAGAGCAGAATCAGAGGATTGAGTGTTACAGAGGAGGGCAGAGTGTGGCAATCCAGCCGAGCTATTCGTATTCTTCGATTTCCGGAGGCAAAGATTTCTTCTGCGGATTGACATCAGATGGATTTAGTTTCTTCTGCTGGGATTGGAGAAATGGGTCTTCTGATCCGTTGATAAGACGGGTTTACAATAATCAGACGGTTGGATTGAGAGATCTGACTGTTGGGGAGGATCAGGTTTGCGCGGTGCAGAATGGAACAGGAGATTCGAGGTGTTGGTGGAGAGGGGCTGGAGTTGATGCTATTGATCGGTATCTGTCGTTGGACGATTCGTTTAGATTGATTTCGTCAGGGAAAGGGTTTTCTTGCGGGATTTTTATGAATAATCGAACTGTGGGATGTTGGGGGATTAGAAGGGATTTTGCTCAATACATTCAGAATCAATTTGCGAATGTTTCAATGTCCAGTTTGGTAGCTGGTGATTCTCATGTTTGTGGGGTGAACTTGACTGGGTATTTGGTTTGCGGAGGAAATAATGATTCGGGACAGTTGAATGCGCCTATTGCTTCGTCCCCTTTCGAGTATTCGGGGTTGGCTTTGGGTGTGAATCATAGTTGCGCAATTAGGATGTTGAATGGTTCTGTTGGTTCTGTGGTTTGTTGGGGAGATTCAAGTTATTCAACCAATGTGGTTGATGGGATTTCTTTTGAGTCATTAGCTGTTGGATTGAATTTTACTTGTGGATTGACTACAAGGAATTTGTCTGTGATTTGTTGGGGACCTGGTTGGAATGGGAATTCGAGTTCATTGGATCTTCCGTTGCCAAAGATTATTCCGGGTTCGTGTACTCAAACTTCTTGCCGTTGCGGTATTTATATTGATTCTTCGACTCTTTGTTCTGGTTCTGGTAATATTTGCAAACCTTGTGTATTTGAAATTCAACCATCCCCGCCATCATTACCATCGCCACCGGTGCCATCATCTCCGCCTACTCGGAAAAGAAAGAACAGTAGAGGTTTATTGATTTTTGCAATTGTTGGTTCAGTTGGAATTTTTGCTGGTTTATGTACTGTTGTTTATTGCATTTGGACTGGGGTATGTTGCTGTAATCACAAAAAAGTTCACAATTCAGTTCAGCCTACAATCAATCGCAACAATTCTAATAATACCCCGATGGGAAGTGGTCCATTTAGTCCCCAGTATTCAAGGTCTTCTACTATAAGGCGCCAGAGCTCTAGGGCGATGAGGCGCCAAAGGAGTGGAACCTCGTCTAAGCACACAGATAGGGCAGAGGAGTTCACCCTAGCGGAACTAGCTGCTGCTACCAACAATTTTTCTTCAGAGAACAAGATTGGAGCTGGGAGCTTTGGTACTGTGTATAAAGGGAAGCTTCCAGATGGTCGTGAAGTCGCAATTAAGAGGGGAGATACTAGTTTACGAACAAAGAAGTTTCAGGAGAAAGAAAGCGCGTTTCAATCTGAATTAGCTTTCCTATCCCGTCTCCACCACAAGCATTTAGTCGGACTTGTAGGCTTTTGTGATGAGAAGGATGAGAGGCTTTTGGTGTACGAGTACATGAAGAATGGGGCACTTTATGATCATCTACATTCGAAGAACAATGTCGATAAAACTAGCAGTGTTGTGAATTCATGGAAAATGAGGATCAAAATTTCATTAGATGCGGCAAGGGGGATTGAATACCTTCACAGTTATGCAGTTCCACCTATAATCCACAGGGACATCAAATCCTCCAACATCTTGTTGGATTCCAATTTGATTGCTAGAGTTTCTGATTTTGGTTTATCCTTAATGGGTCCTGAACTTGGCGGCGAACAAATGCTAGCCAAAGCAGCTGGTACAGTTGGTTACATGGATCCTGAGTACTATGGACTGAATGTGTTAACTTCCAAGAGTGATGTTTATGGTCTTGGAGTAGTATTACTGGAATTGTTGACAGGCAAAAGAGCGATATTCAAAAACGAAGAAGAGGGAGGATCACCAGTCAGTGTGGTAGACTTTGCAGTGCAGAGGATTATGACAGGGGAGCTGACACAGGTGTTAGATCCAAGGGTTGGGCCACCTGAGATGAAGGAGGCCGAAGCGGTTGAGTTGGTAGCCTACACTGCAGTACATTGTGTTAATATGGAAGGGAAGGAGCGGCCTAGCATGGCAGACATTGTGGCTAATCTCGAAAGGGCTCTCGCCCTCTGTGATGACAGCCACGGTAGCATTTCCAGTGCTACATTTTCCATTATTTCCGAGTAGCACAAAACTAGGAACCAACATAATGGTTATAGGACCGAATCAATTTTAGATTTTTTTTTTCAATTAATTAAATTGTTTTTTTCTCATCAATTGAAATTCTTTTTCTTTTATTTGGAAAATTTAAATCATGGTCTCATTAGTCAAATACAGATGTTTGAATTCCACTTTTGTAATCTTCCAATTATAGAAGAGAAGAACTTTGAATTGTCATCAGAACAGGTCAGAAAAGGCGCTTAGCATTCAAATGTGCCACCTTCGCAAGTAAACGTTTTCCATAAGAGACTGTGTGTGAAAGAAAAGGATGGTCTTCGCCTTTTTTGACATGGTTTTGTTGCAATTGCGATAAGATACGATATAATTTGGTCTTTAGAAAAGTTAGTCTTAACATAAAAAGTTGCTTTTAACTACTTTTGCAAGCTTTCGTGCTAGGAATTTGGGTAACCAAAAATAACTTCCAGAGTGGTCTATAAAGTGTATTAACAACTTGATTATGCTAATTTATTTAGCCGAAATGAAGTCAAAGTTGGGGTAGAGTTAGCATAAACAAATAACATCAGGTAAGACTTTTCAGCTGCATGAGTGTAAAGATGGGCACAAGAAGGGGGACACGTGTAGGGTCAGATGCCCTCTCACATGATATGTTAGACTTTAAAGAGTCCTTGAAAATAGTATATTAGGGTAGTGTGTTTAAAGAGGGAGAGGAATATAACAGGTTTAAAGTAGATAAAAGAGAGGAAATATAGTGTATTAATTGGTTTGGTGAAGGTGGCCGTTGGTGGTGGAGGAACCAAAATTTTAAGGGGGTTCACCGCCAATGTTAAACAACAAATATGGGGTGGCCGGTGTGTGGGGTTGGGGGGTGGTGATGGGTCATGGACTATATTTGGGATGGACTTGAATGTGAGTTTATTAACAGCCAGTTGGTTTCTCATTTATGTAGAGTTTTGTGTTTTCTCTCCATCGCTTGGAGGGGGAGTCTTGTCACCATGAGTATTTAATTCTTATAATGAACGTGAATGTTTACAGCATTCAATGCTAAAACTTATCATTCCTTATTTTAATTAAAAGTTAAATTTAGGCATATTCATGTATTATTTTAATCACATCTTCTATTTTAATTTTTTTTATCGTTATTTTAATATATCTTTAACTTTTTTATTACAATTTAATTTCAATTATTTTATTATTAATTTTAAATTAATATAATTATATTATTATAATATTATTAAATATATATTATTATTAATTTCAACTTAAATATATAATATTATTATTTTCAATTATACTATTTTTAAATATTTTTTTAATTATACTATTATTTAGATACTTTTGTTTGTATTTATTTATTTATTTTTAATTTAGAAAAATAAATATTGAGAATATTTTATTATTATATAAGATATAGACGATGGTTAACTTCCCCCTAAAATTAGGGAAAAGTTTGAGATTGAGCTATTATAGGGGATTATTTAGAAGGATGATTGAAGAGAAGATTTTATCTATGAAACCCCTAAAATAGTTTTTTTGGCTATTTTAGGGGAATGATTGGAGATGCTCTTACAAACTCATGGAAATAGAGATTGGAAATTTATCATTACCACACAGTGAAATTCAATGGATTCCAAGTTTGGAAACTCAGTTTACTCGGGACTTGGTTTGACTCGATGTTAAGAAAAGTGAGGCATATTATCTAGCCTAGAGCAAACCACCAGGTCCTGACATTTATAAGTACAAGATAATCACCAATTTCTCTCTATTATATTTGGGAATAGGCAGTGATGAGACATCAATCAGTCAGACAATCACACCCGTATACGTGGCAAGGCGTTAATGTAAGAAAAGCTTCAATACGGTCTCAAGTGGATCCATTAAAAAATTGTTGTTCAGCCTGTAAGTTAGGTGTCCAAACCCAAGTCACACCAGCCCAAGAGGCATGGGCCTTAGGGCTTTGCCCATGACAATAAGGTTCGAACATGAATCTCAAAATTGTCATAAGCTCGAGATCCACTCACACAAATCAGCTCTTAGCCCAATCAAACATTGGGTCCTAAACAGAGCCAAGTGTCGAAGGAGCAACATGCCATCAGACGTTCAACAGGTAGTCTCACGATCGGGCATGAGTGTCCTGTGTTTGATCTTGTGAAAGATCTCATTCCTTCATCATGCCCTCAATAACAAGAACAGTTGTGGAGGGAGCACTCACTACTTAAAGTGAAAAAAAAATGAAAGAGAAAGGTACGCATACACTTTGCAATTAACTTCCAGTCTTCACTCTTCCTTGCATCGATATCTGATTTAAGCATCAAAATCTGACTTAAGCATCGAAGTGCCTGCAGCCACCACAACAGTGGTCCCTAGCTAACCATTGCTCATTTTGCAGGCTCGAGATCATCAAGAACAAATTTGGACATATCAGTTTGGCATCATCCGTGGGGAAAAGCAACAAGTTTTCATTGAAGTGAACACATAAAAATTCTTTCTAGCTAACCAGAGTATTGAGACATGGTCACCAGCACCAAATGTCGAGCATTCACCAAATCGGACAACTCCTCGCTCAGAAAACCCCAACCACTAGGGAAAACCGATCCAACTGAGGGAGCAAAACAGTTGCACAGCCCAACCAATGAGGCATACGTGTTTAACTCCGCATAGACTAGATCTTGCTTCACATGGATCATCTAGCCGGGGTGGTGGAAAAACTCACTCTGGATCAACAGCAGCCACCCGAAAGTGGCGGAGATCTGGGGAGATCCCACGCTCGAGAGCACATCCAGGAAAGGTGAGAACCTCCGCGGTTAGGGGTAGAAAGCTGGCAAACAGGAAAGCTTAAGGGATGACTGGACTATGCCCTCGAAAACAAACCGCACCAGAATCTGGAACCCGCCCCAACTAGGGGCAACCAATTCAAACATCTTGTATGACCTCATTGTCCCTCCATTCTCGGAGGATATCATAAATGTCCCTTGCCAAAGAAATATGTCCCTCCAAAGCTCAAATTCTATGACGGAACATCATATCCGTCAGTTCATTTGCATCATTATCACCACATAATGGCGCCGGAAGAAAGTTCAGAAGTCATCATGTGCAAAACTTTTTCCACCAGCCTAAAGAAGCTCTGCTAACCTGGTTCCTCAATCTTCAGTCAAGATCTATCAAATTGTTCCAAGTTCTAGCGAAGGCATTTATCACCAGATTTTTCAGGAGTCGGCGAATCAGAAAGGGGTCCCACTACCTGCTAAGTCTCAAGCAAAAGTAAAGCGAGACCCTCAAAGAGCACGTCACTTGTTTCAATGACGAACTGACTTTGATTGACGTTTGTAGTGGCAACATGTTGCTCACCGCCTTCACTTTCGACCTCGAGAAAGTCAATTCTACAACTTCCTCATCCTAGAACCCCTGAGAGATATGACTAACTTACTGAAAAGTGCGCAGAAGTATATCACTCTCGAAAAGATGTTGGCCACCAAGAAATGAGGCTAATGAAGCCAAGCAAACCCCCAAGGCCCGGGACATGGGAGAGAAAAAAAGGCATGAAGAGGAAGACATGTTAAAGATGAGAAAAAAATGACAACAAAATCGGGTCTGACAAGGCCAAACTCGATAGAGTTACCAACTACGTTGGCTCAAGGTACACTGAGTTCTTTCCCCTCAACTCCAGCTTGCCCAAAATCCTCTCCGCCATGAAAAATTGGGACGACATCAAGTGGCCTCCCAAGCTCAAAAGTGATCATTCGAGATGTGATAGGAACAAGTATTGTGCCTATCACAAGGACCACGGTCATGTCACTCAGGATTGCCAGAGTCTCAATAATGAGATCGGGTACTGAGTTTGAAGGGGAAGACTCGGAGAATTTGTAAATTTTGATGAGAAAAACCCTGAGAAAAGGAGAGGGAATAAACAATATAGGATGTCGAAGAAAATATTGCAGACACCATCTACGTCTTGCACAGTACACACAATGGACCGAAGAAATCCAATCGGTCAAGAAAGTGTGCAGTTTGGGAATTGCAGACGCAGTTCCCACCTCAGAGACTGCTCAAGTATAGAACCCAACCCGGACCTAATCTTCACCGAGCAGGATATGCAAGGGGTCTATTCCCTGCATAACAACGCCCTGTTAATCACGATCGTAACATAAAAATGGGACTTGAAGAGATTGCTAGTGTACACGGGGAGCTCCGTCAATATCATGTTCCTGGAAGCATTTCAGAGGATGCAGCTGAGAAAGAAAGAGCTGAAACCAGACAATTGGGTGATGGTTGGCTTTAGCGGCGCTTGAAGTTACCCAGTCGGAAACATCGACCTACCTGTAGAAACAAGGAAACAAGTAAAACTCCTAATGAGAGAGTCCATCGTAGTAGATGCCCCCTCCACATACAATGTGATTATGAGAGACCTTGGTTCCACCAGATGGGAGAAGTAGTCTCCACACAACACCAGTGCCTCAAATATCCTGTCAATGGAGAGATAGAAACCGTCAGCGAAAATTTGTATTTCACTGGGGAATCCCATTACGTGGCAATGAAGCTATTGGGTAAGTAACCATGACGGCGAGTCCCCTCGAAGAGATGAACCAACATGCCAAAGGCTTACTGGTAAAATAGTTTGAGTCCTGAGAGTAGCATGTGAACTTTTGAAGAAGAACGATCAATAAAGGTAATCTCTTTAAAAATGACTCTACTCCACACTCAACTCCTTCTACAGGGGATGACCCAGTCTTTATACAGGGACCAAAATGGCACACAAGTGGCCGAGCCTAGCTCCACTAAAGGCGATGACGACTCACTGCATAAGTGACCTAGTTCGCCTAAGGAATTGAGGTACGATACAATGGGTCAAGCCTTGTCCACGGATAGCTCACCGCCCAAACAAAGACTGGTCCTAACATAGAAACCAAAATGGCACACAAGTGGCCGAGCCTAGCCCTACTAAAAGCATCAATGGTTCGCTGCATAAGTGACCTAGCATGTCTAAGGAACCTGGGTACTGCCCAGCGAATCGAGCCTAATCCACGGACTGCTCATCACTCCAAAGGCCTGGTCTGAGCACGGGGACCAAAATTGTGTACATCAGCTGAGCCTAGTCCTATTCAAGATGTCGAAAGCATGTCACACCTCGGTTCCTTGGCGGACTAGGTCACTAGTGTGGCGAGCCGTTATCTTCTTCAATTGGGCTAGGGTCACCCCCTTGCGAAGAACAGTCCGTGGACTGAGTTCATTTCACATATGTACTTTCATTGTTTTGGAGGTGGACTAGGTCACTTGTGCGGCATGCTCTCGACATCTTGAATAGGACTAGGCTCGGCTGATGTAACCTAGTCCGCCCGAGGTGGACCGAGTCCTGTCTGTTGACAGTCACCACATCGGGATAGTATATTCTGAGGGACCAAGATGACACAAAGTGGTTGTGTCTAATCCTATTCAGGATACCGACAATGCGCCCAATGAGTGACCTAGTCTACTTAACAGGAACTTAGCCGTTCGGGCAAAGTCAGTTCTTCAGCAGCCCAACTGATGTTTTGGATTGAGGCATATTACGAAGTCTAGCCCAGATTGGTGAATATGACTTCTTCCCATCTCAAGTGCTCTCGAGGACTGAGCCAAATATACACAGGAACTCAGCTTGTTCGGGCAAAGTCGCTTCCTTAGCAGCCCAACTTTTATTTAGGACTTAGGCATATTACGAAGTCTAGCCCAGAGAGTGAAAATAACTTTTTATCAGCTCAAGTCCTCTCAAGGATTGTGCTAGATATACACAAGAGTCCAGCCCGTTTGGGCAAAGTCGGTTCCTTAACAGCCCAATTTCTGTTCAGGATTGAGGCATATTACGAAGTCTAGCCCACACTGGTGAAAATGACTTCTTCCTAGCTCAAGTCCTTTAAAGAACTGAGCCAGATATACATAGGAACCCAGCTCGTTTGGGAAAAGTCGGTTCCTTAACTACCCAACTCTTGTTCAGGATTGTTGTCTATTACGAAGTATAGTCCAGACGGGTGAATACAATTTTTTACCAGCTCAAGTCCTTTAAATGACTGAGCCAGATATACACAGAAAGCTAGCCCATTCGGGAAAAGTAGGTTCCTCAACAGCCCAGCTCCTATTTAGAATTTGGGGTCTAATGGGAAGTCTAGTCCAGATGGGCGGAGACGACTTCTTCAGCTCAAGTCTTCTCAAGGATTGAACCAAATAAATGCCAGAGTCCAGCCCATTCGGGAAAAAATGACTCCTCAACAACCTAATTCCTATTCGGGAGTGAGATTTATTATGGGAGCCCAACCCCGAAAGGAGGAGGCGATTTGTCCTCAACTCAAAGTTCTATACAGGACTGCAGATCGAATCTCAGTCCTGCAAGAGATGGTTTCTCAAACAACCCAACCACTACACAGGGTTAGAGACCAGCAAAGAAGTCCAGTCTTCAATGCAAAGACAACTCCTGAACAAGCTTAACTACTAAGGGAGACAATAATTACGACACTAAGGGAACAAAATCCGGACAAACAAAGGTTAATATCCTACAACTTAACTCT
This sequence comes from Berberis thunbergii, assembly GCA_003290165.1. Lineage (NCBI taxonomy): Eukaryota > Viridiplantae > Streptophyta > Magnoliopsida > Ranunculales > Berberidaceae > Berberis > Berberis thunbergii. The sequence continues at coordinate 402,581 of QNQO01000923.1, read as the reverse complement.
CACACAAGATTAAGTTATTACTATTGATAGTATGAGCTTCAATTAATACACGTAATTATTACAAAATATATCCCTTAATTTATATATGTTAGTGCTTCAATTAATATATTTTATTCTAATTATTTCATTTTTATGTTTTTGTAGGAATTTGCGCATGAACGACAAAATCGCATTAAGGCGACAATTTGAGGAAATAATTAATTTGTTGATTCTAGCAGTGGTACAAAATACATATCTAAATAACCCAAATAAGCTTAGGTCTACTTAATTTAATCAAGCCCAAGCCCAGAAAGCTAGAAACCTAAGCCCAACCTAACAAGGAAGCAAGGGAACCCTATTTAGGTTTCTCTCTTCCCTTCTCTTTGGAGGCGGCTCTTCCACATTTTTTGCTCCTCTCTCTTTTCCAGCCACCATCACCACCTCCACCGGGGCAGAGACAGAGAGCCCTGTGTCTCTCACCACTAACCAGCCGCCGTCCTCGCCACCGTCACTAACCACCGTGATCACGCTTTCCTTCACTTTGCCACTGAAACAGACCACCATCCTCTCTGTCCATAACACAGCCGCCACCACCATCTCCCTCCCTCTCTCTCACAGCCACCATCACCCGAGCACCACCACCACCATGAGTCACTAAACCCCACACAAGGTGAAGAGGTGAACTCCTAGATGTAACACATTAAATTAGTATTTGATTCGCTTTAAGTTTCCACGACGAATAATGATGTTTAATGATTCTCACTTTTATTTAATATAGAAATTTATATTATTTCAGTGACAAGGATATCATAGATTTCTTCGTAGATTTTTATTATTCTGGTGATTATCTTTTCTTCTCCATATAAGCTTAGTCACGCTTTTCTTATGTGTGGAATGTTTAAGAATTAATTGATTCCGGTAGGTTAGTTATATGTGATCGTCATTTATTACGATATTGTCTCCGGATATATCGTAAGTGTAGGATATCACATATGACAGACCTTTGTGTTTTCTTAGAAGAAGTGAAATCTAAAATTCATTTACATTAGGGTATATTAATGATTAAAAGATTATTTTTTCGATTACGTCGTTTGGGATGTGAAAAACGTAGTTGAGTCATCATAGCGAATCAATACTAGTTGGCGCGTGAAGTCTAGGATGGATTCTTGGAACCTCGTGTTTTTTCCAAACTTAATTTTCATTAAATTAAATTAAATTAAATTTCGTATTTTAAATTTGTTAGAATTTCTTAACTTTAGTTTCGCATAGTTTGTCTTCCTTAACCTTGTTTTGTAGATCGTTTTTTCTCGTGGGATCGACACCCCATTCTTTACTGCAATTGACCGCGTGTACTGTTTGAGCGTAATCAAATTTTGGAGTCGTTGCCGGGGAACAAACATCATTCTACAAGGAAGGTTTCGGGTATTATCTTTCTTGCTCATTTTTCATTTCATTTTATTTTATTCCATTTTTAAGTTTTAGGTCCAGTTAAATTTTTATTTTTATTTTATTGTATTTCTAAAAAAAAACACATTGGGGGAGTGAGTTGGATTAGAGACCACTTAGGGAGACTAATTAGGATCCCCAATTTAGAACACCCACAAACTCACATTGAGGCCAAGTTAAGTCCTACTTCTAACACTATGAGTAATCACGAAGATGACCATGTTCGGTCGCTAAACGACTATCTCCACCCCACGTGCACTGCTACTCCATCATGTATCATGTTTGCACCAAGTACACCAAAGCTAGATTTTAAGCCGAGTATGATACAATTATTACCCACTTCTCATGGCTTAGAGAGTGAGAATCCTTATGTTCATATTAGGGAATTCGAGGAAGTTGTGGCCACCTTTCACAACAAAGTTGAGGCTGTAGACTCGGTTAGACTAAGGTTTTTTTTTTTCCTTTTTCCCTTAAGGAAAAAGCGAAAAGTTGGTTATACTCTTTGCGACCAAGGTCTATAGGTTTGTGGGAGGAGATGACCCAAGCATTTTTTAATAAATACTTTCCTCACCACAAAACCAACGGTCTAAAGAGACAGATTTCTACCTTCACCCAAAAGAATAGCGAGACATTATATCAAGTATGGGAAATGTTCAAAGATCTCTTGAATACATGCCCACACCATGGGTATGAGAGTTGGCGCGTAGTCAGTTATTTATATGAGGAACTCACCAATAGAGAACGTCAGTTCGTTAAGATGATGTGTAATGGAGAGTTTTTGCAAAAGGACCCTGACGAGGCCATTGAGTACCTGAATAACTTAGCTGAAAAGGCCCATACTTGGATTGGTCCAAGTGCTACTGAGAGCACGGATAGAACACGCCCAGTTGGATTTTACCAACTTAGGGAAGAGGATAGCCTTAGAGCCCAATTTGATAGAGTAACTAGGGAGTTAGAGGCACTTAAGACCAAGGATGGTAGGCCCACACATACTGTTGCCAGAATTGAGCTACATGACGCCTGTTTTATATGCGGGGGAGTTGAACACTTATCACATAATTGCCCGACCTTGACTGAGATGATAGGGGTTTATGAGGAACAATGTAACACCTTAGGATGTACAAGAAGCCTTACTCACCATTCTCTAACACTTACAATTCTGGCTGGAGAGATCACCCTAACTTAGGTTGGAGGCCCGAAGCGGACCAACCTACACACTTACAAGCACAACCATCTAGGTCATACCCTGCACCTCCATACAATGCACAATCTAACAGAATTTCCTTATTAGACACATTACATGCATTTATAGAGGCACATGGTAAAACTAATAAAAATTTTGAGTTTGCATTGACATAGTTGGCAGAGGAGAACAAGGAGATCAAAAGCCAGATAACCAAGCTGACAAGTTCATTAACAGTACAAGAGCGAGGCAAATTTTCGTTACAGCCTCAAGTAAATCCGAAGGGACAACTTATGGCACAAACCTCTACCTCAGACTCTCAGAAAATCAAAGAGGTTAATGCCATTACTACGCGGAGTGGTATGATTTTAAAGGGTTCAAGCTCATCCACGACTATAGGCACCTCCCCAAGTGCAAAGGAAAGCATCCCTGAGGATGAGCCCAACAAGAACATTCCAGTTTCAGTTCCTTTTCCTCAAGCACTACGATCTACTGGAAATAAATCGGAAATGCATGGTGAGATTCTAGAACACTTGAAACAGGTTAAAATTAACTTACCTTTGCTGCATGTGATTAAACAGGTACCAACTTATGCGAGGATCATCAAGGATCTATGCACTATCAAGAGGAAACATCATGTCAAGAAGACTTCCTTCTTGACAGAACAGGTAAGCGTGGTAATTGAGCAGAGGACACCACCCAAGTACAAAGATCCAGGGTGTCTTACAGTCACTTGCCAGATTGGGACTCATGAGTTCGGCCAAGCCTTGTTGGATTTAGGGGCAAGTGTAAATCTGATGCCATATTCTATTTACTTGCAACTGGGTCTAGAAGAGATTAAACCCACATCCGTGGTACTACAATTGGCCGATAGATCGGTTAAGAAGCCAAGAGGAATAGTTGAGGATGTCTTGCTGCAAAATGATAAGTTTTACTATCCCGTCGACTTTCTTATTTTAGATACTCATTTTGCGGTTAATATGGAGTCTACAGTTCTGATTATTTTCAGTAGACCTTTTCTTGCCACAGCTAACGCTCTTATCAATTGCAGGAACGGTCTAATGAAGCTGTCTTTTGGGAACATGACTCTGGAGGTCAACATATTCAATATTGGCAAGCAACCACGTGATGATGATGAGTGTCATCATACCTACATGATAGACACGCTGATATCAGAGGACGCGCTCCTGAGCGCAAATTCTGAAACCTTCGAGTACCTCCTTTCTATTTTTGATTTTGAGAATTCACTTTATCCTGACAATGCTTTTGATATTTCTGTTGTTTCAGGGTTAACAGATAAAGGAGGGCGACAATGGCAACCATGCTTTGAGGAGTTGCCAAAGGAAAGACAGAAACCACAACCATCCACCGTGAAAACTCTGAAAGTTGACCTAGCTCCACTGCCTGAGGGACTTCAACATGCATTCCTCGGACCAGATGATACCTTTCCTATTATTATTTCTTCCGTGCTTGATATCTCACAAGAAGAAGAATTGATTAATATGTTATGCAAAAATTATCCAATAAATGATGTGAAAATTATCCAATCTTCTGATTTGGAACCAGACTTAGGATGTTTCATTTTAGGGGTGAGGAAGGATCATTTGTTGCATATCACTACTTGCAACCCATTCATGTTTAAGATTTCTACTGACTTCCATGGAATGCGAGTTTTCTGTACCATTTTATATGATTTTAGAAGGTGTCCTTGCAACTTTTGGGATGTGCTAGTATATCTTGTGTCGCATGTGGTTACTATTTTTGAGTGGACTAATCCTCAACTTTTCAGGTTGTTGGTATACGATTCCTTAACCCTTTTGATTCGTTTATATCATAGACTAGGTTTGAAGGTGAATGTTCCCTATGTTCTTCCTCGTCACTTCATGATATATCTTTCATGAGGCAGAATATATGTTGAGCTGAAGACGTTAAACCAAGCGCTCCTAGGAGGCAGCCTAGCCTTAGTTGTGTGTCTTTGCTGTTAGTTTGGATTGATTTTCGAGTACCCTATTTAGTTGTGTTTCACTCATACTCGTTAGCTCCATAACAGTTTTGATTTACAACTTGCCTTTTTTTTTGTTTTCTTTGTTAATGTCGAGTCTGCATTTTATCGATTTCTAATGAAAACTCCATGATTCTTATGTTTCTGAGTGTTCATTGGTGGAAGATTTCATCGAAATTGGTCAAAAACTTCACCATGGTAATATCACTCTAACCCTCCTATTTTCTTTTGCCTTGATTTGTCATGACTATTATTTTATACATTGAAGACAATGTTTGCTTTAGGTTTGGGGGTGTGGTTTATTAGATTTTTTTATGGAATTTTCAAAAATCTTTGAGTTTAAAACGTATTTTACAATTAAACCGAGTCATTTTTGTGTTCTACTCAATCTCCATTGAATACTTAGATGATTATGGTAATTGTGTAAAATCTTCTTGAAAATGCATTTGAAATCCGAACTCTTGGTGAATAAAAAAAAAAAAAAAAAAAAAAAGAGGTTTTGAGTTCTTTTCAATTTTAGAGAATAATTTTGAGAAAACACATACTAACACGTGTCACATAGTTATATTAGTGGAAAACATGGTATTTGATATTATCCTTATGTTAGATGTATTTCGTGAGACTTTTCAACTCGACTATTCATGCACTATAAGCCAAGTCAACATGATTTTGAAGTTGATTAGTGAGGCATTGAACTAGAAAACCTTAGAATAATAGTGGAGACTCAACCCTTGTGAGTTTTGAGTCATTCTTTATTTCTTGAGGGTTATTAATTACACTCTAATTTTTCTTGAGTCCGCATTATTTCGTTGATGATCACATTATTCTTGATTTTTTTTATTGATTGCTTTAAGAATGACATAAAAATTGAATCTTTACACTAGAACTTCTTGTTTTATTTAGTAGAGATGTCCTAGTACTAACTAGAACTTATGAAGTGATATAGGCATTTCTTTCTTTAAACTATTTTTAGCCTTTTAGCCTACCCAATAATAAATATCCATTTGCAGCCCTTTGAGCTTTTAGATAGCCTTTTCTTTGTTATCCCCATTCTCAATACATACTCCAATCAAGGAGCAATACCTTTATTATTTTATCCATACCTAATTTTCTGAGAATGTATACGGTGAGATATATTTATGGAATGGGCAAAAAAAAAAAAAAAAGATATTTCGTACACCCTCGAAGTAAAAGTGTTGGATTGTATCAATGGGGAAAAACATGATAAAAAAAAATGTGATTGAAGAAGAAAATGTTAATGGTGTACAACATTGATTTGTTCTTCAATGCCCTATGTGTTTATTCAAGGGTGTATCCATTCTCAGAAAATCTTTGTATCCTTTTGTCCCTTATTGTTTGCCATAATCCAAGCCCCAATACAACCTAGTAAAGACATGATTGATCTTAAGTAAAAGTTAGCTTAATAGATGTGGAGATTGAATAGGCAAGAACTATGGTGTTTGATTCAACATTCTCAAAAGTAATCAATATTCCGGTCCATGAGATCATATTCATTTCACTCTTTGAAAATTACGTTTTTCATGATAATTATATGTGAGACGTTTGCATTTTTCATAGTATATTATTTTCCTCACATATAAACTGAGTGCCCAATCTCTGAGCATTTCATTTCTGAGCGACATGAGAGAATTGTAGTCGAAATGTCTTTTCTAAAGGTTATCTTGTCACATCTTTACTATAAGATGAAGAGTTATGTTGTTAAGGCTCCTCACACACACACTTCGAGTTGATAATGATTATGAAATTCATTTAACCTTTAGATACTGTTAAATTATTGTACTCTATTGATCTACTCTTGTGACATTATTAGTTTGTTGTTTTTCTTGAATTGTAAGCAATCAGAAAAATACTCTAAGGACATAAAAGGGAATGTTCATATGTTTTGCATTATGTTTTTAGAAAATAGATTTTGTTTTATTGAGTCAGTAATGTTTGGGGGTAACATTTCTGGAAACCCTCATGAGACTATAACTCGTCCTCTAGAGGTAATCTAGAGGTTTAAAGCCTTGTTGCACGTTAAGGTAAGTGCAACCGTGATTTCTACGAAAGTGAGTTAGGATTTTATTCTTTATTTTGTTTTGGTCGAGGACTAGCAAAATATACGTTTGGGGGTATTTGATATACACGTAATTATTACAAAATATATCCCTTAATTTATATATGTTAGTGCTTCAATTAATATATTTTATTCTAATTATTTCATTTTTATGTTTTTGTAGGAATTTGCGCGTGAACGACAAAATCGCATTAAGGCGACAATTTGAGGAAATAATTAATTTATTGATTCTAGCGGTGGTACAAAATATATATCTAAACCTAACCCGAATAAGCTTAGGTCTACTTAATTTAATCAAGCCCAAGCCCAGAAAGCTAGAAACCTAAGCCCAGCCTAACAAGGAAGCAGGAGAACCCTATTTAGGTTTCTCTCTTCCTTCTCTTTGGAGGCGGCTCTTCCACGTTTTCTGCTCATCTCTCTTTCCAGCCACCATCACCACCTCCACCGGGGCAGAGACAGAGAGCCATGTGTCTCTCGCCACTAACCAGCCACCGTCCTCGCCACCATCACTAACCACCATGATCACGTTTTCCTTCACTTCGCCACCGAAACAGACCACCATCCTCTTTGTCCATAACACAGCCGCCACCACCGTCTCCCTCCCTCTCTCTCACAGCCACCATCACCCGAGCACCACCACCACCACTGCATGCACAACATTGTCGCGAAACAGAGAGCGCCACCCTGTCTTTCCTTCACCTCGCAGCCGCCCTCCTTCCTCTTTCTCTCTTCTCCACGGTCCTCCTCCACACCTCTCTCTCTTAGAGTCACCACCACCGCGACAGGGCACCTCCCTGTTTCGCTCCCTGTTCCTCGTCCTCCTTCGCGTTTTTGTTGTTATCCATGTTCCCTCACCCTCTCTCTGTCTTCTTGCAGGTACCGGAGCTGGCCAGTAGAAGAGAACGCTTGCGAGGAGCGAAGCAGCGGCGGCGGAGCAGGAGGTGTCTCGCTGGAGACAAAGGCTGAGCCACGGGACTGTGAAGCGGGAAAAAACTGATTTTTGAATCAGTTTGCTATTTGCACCTCAGTCCATTGCTGAGTACCACCACAGAACAGCTGTTGAGATTTCTCGGGATTTGCAAATTTCTCGAGATTCGTGCGGGTACAGGAGTGATGGATTCCTCCTCCACTGATGCTGTGACCACCACCACCACCATGAGTCACTAAACCCCACGCAAGGTGAAGAGGTGAACTCTTAGATATAACACATTAAATTAGTATTTGATTCGCTTTAAGTTTCCACGATGAATAATGATGTTTAATGATTCTCACTTTTGTTTAATATAGAAATTTATGTTATTTCAGTGACAAGGATATCATAGATTTCATCGTAGATTTTTATTATTTCGGTGATTATCTTTTCTTCTCCATATAAGCTGAGTCACGCTTTTCTTATGTGTGGAATGTTTAAGAATTAATTGATTCCGATAGGTTAGTTATATGTGATAGTCATTTATTACGATATTGTCTCCGGATATATCGTAAGTTTAGGATATCACATATGACAGACCTTTGTGTTTTCTTAGAAGAAGTGAAATCTAAAATTCATTTACATTGGGGTATATTAATGATTAAAAGATTATTTTTTCGATTACGTCATTTGGGATGTGAAACACATAGTTGAGTCATCATAGCGAATCAATACTAGTTGGCGCGTGAAGTCTAGGAGGGATTCTTGGAACCTTGTGATTTTTCCAAACTTAATTTTCATTAATTAAATTAAATTTTATATTTTAAATTTGTTAGAATTTCTTAACTTTAGTTTCGCATAGTTTGTCTTCCTTAACCTTGTTTTGTAGATCGTTTTTCCTCGTGGGATCGACACCCCATTCTTTACTGCAATTGACCGCTTATACTGCTTGGGCGTAATCAACAAGGTCAGAGACCAGCAAAGAAATCCAGTCTTCAATGCAAAGACAACTCCTTAACAAGCTTAACTACTAAGGGAGACAATAATTACGACACTAAGGGAACAAAATTCGGACAAACAAAGGTTAATATCCTACAACTTAACTCTCACACAAGATTAAGTTATTACTATTGATAGAATATGAGCTCGGACAAGCCAAGAAATGACTCCAGCTCGAACTAAAGCCCCACTTTAGGTGGGGATAGGTACACCCATTTATTCAGCCTAATTTAAGCAAGAATTGGAAATGGCAAGTATGAAAGCTACAAGCACAAAAATAATGTTCATCATTAATGAATTTTCTTTCACTAAAAAATCGCTCATGCAGCGATAGTAGAGTCATGAACATCCTCCTGCAACTCAGAATCTAGAATAGCCTCAAGGCCTGCATCATGTTCTGGAACTGCAGAATTGGAAATCATCTGAATGATAAGTGGATCGGCCTCAGGGCCACCTTGCAGGGAAAAAGAGGAACAATCATCTGCCTCAAAGTGAGAAAAGGCTACATGCATGTAGGCGAAAAGGTCCAGTCCTCATGATTTTGCGCAATGTAGTCTAACAACTCCAGTCTACCAGCAACAACCATGTTGAAGTCAGTAATCTCAACACATGTAGGAGCTTCTTCTCATTGATGTCCCACTGCGCCTTCAAGCCAGACAACTCTTCATGCACTCTGGACAGACCACTTTCGCAGTCTACCAACCTGTGATTTAGTCCGCAACGTGGCTTGCATGCTCGGAGTCTCGTTCCTGAGTAAGATGGGACATTTGCAGCATAACAGTGTCATGGAGTTCCTTCTGCCTAGAAAACTCAATGCGTTCATGATCTAGAACACTCTAGATTTCATCAGCAGGCTTCTAGGTAGATGCCAGACAGTCAGCAACCTCCATCTACTTAGCTACCAATCTGCTCGATCCTCATGAACTCCCCTGAGCTCGGTCGTCAAATCAGCCCAAGCAGGTAGGACCTTATCCAGACTCTCCTGAATCCTTTCAGCAGGACCTCTAAGTCAGCCAAAACCTTGTTCATATTCTTGTGGGCCTCTCGCAACTGAGCCTCCAAGCCTAGACAAATGGTCAACTGCTTTCCCAGTGAGTCCATTTCAAAATGTGTAGCCGAAAGTTACAACTATTGCTCAGCAAACGACCTTTCCATGGCATAAACTTTGTCCTGTGCAAAGTCCACTTCAGTACCCAACATCCATCATAGGTCAAGTGGGTCATTCCTTGATTAGAAACAAAGTGCATGGTTACAAATGAAAAATGCAATTAAGAGGCCAAGACAAGTATTTACTCACCTCATGAGCTGCTTCAACCCTTGATTGAGATGGTTCCTCACGGGTATCTCCTCCAACAGAGGACAATCAAGCTGATAGTAAAATGACCTCCTCAGAAGCTGCATGGATCCATTCCTCCGGTCAACCTCATGGTGCCACATATATCGACCGTCACAACTAAGGTAAATAACGTCTGGTCCGCAAAGTTGACGCGAACGTCGGAATGGATAAACTTGGGATTAGGGATGAGTCTCACACACCCTCTTGCAACTACAACCTCCGATGAAGGAGGGAATTCCGCAACTCCCTTCCCTTTACAGATAGACAGCGAGGAAGTAGAGCATAATAATTCAGACAAAGATACAATTTAGATAAGCCACGAGCAAGATCCTCCAAAGCAGATGAATTACTTAGGGCATCCAAAACCTCCAATGGGTCACGAGCAATGCCCCTTAGAGCACCAAGCTCTAAGCCTGAGTCAGCACCAGTAGAAAGCATCATAATGGCCTCAAGAAAATAAGCATTGTCGCGCTCGAGCTGCTATTCATTTAGACTGTTGGGATCCTCCAGCCCAGTGAGGCTATGGTACTCTTCGTCGAGGGAATAGCTCAGGGCTAGAGGAAAAAAGGAGGTAGACTGTCGGGCTCAGGCAATGCCTTCTCAGAAGCACGATAGGATACCACTGACAAGGAGTGCTTGACGAGCACCCTCTCCCCACTTTGACTTTCTTGCGCTTACGAGAGGGCGGAAACAACCCTTCCACAACCTTCTTCTTGGATTGGTTGGTCTTCTTCGCAACTATTTTCTTATGCGTTTCGAATGCTCGAGCAATAAAAGAATAGCCAGCCTGAACAGCCCGTGCTCGCCCACCCTACCAACCTTATCGGAGAATAGACCACTACTCTCGATAAATGCAAGACTGAAAGCTTCTGTAAGGAACATGAGCGGCAGTGAATGAAAGTCGGTTTTGGCTCTGTCCTCCTCATGAGAAAGAGCAACATTGTCGTGCCCCCTAGTTGAGAAAATAGGTGGCGCCTCAAACATACAATAAACATCACGCTAAAAGCATCAAAGAAAAGGAGTCAGAAGACTTACTAACGTTCCTGAAGTTGTGATTAACCAATCAATTTTCGTGGTCAAAGTTTACAGACTGCACAGAAGAAAAGAAACAGTACCGCTGTCAATTCTCTCGTCTTCTGAATGCTTGTTAAAGTAAGAAGGCTTCGCCAGCCAACAAGTACTGATGAGACATCAAACAGTCACTCGATCACAATCATACACGTGGCATGGGCCAACCTTAATATGGGAAATGCTTCAACACGGTCCCAAGCAGACCCATTCATAAACTGTTGTTCGACCCATAAGTTGGGTGCTCAAGCCCAAGTCAGGCTATAGCCCAAGAGGCACGGGCCTTAGGGCTTGGCTCAGAATAATAAGGCCCAAACATGAATCTCAAAGTTGTCACAGGTCCGAGATCTACTCACACAAATCGACTCTTAGCCCAATCAACAATTGGGTCCTAAACAAAACCAAGTGCCGAAGAAATTCAGACATGCACAAGTAAAATCTTATGCAAGATTTCCTCCCTCCATCACGCCCTCGATCCCAGGGACAGTTGGTGAAGGAATACTCACTATAAAAGGTGATAAAAGGAAAGAGAAAGGTACACGTACACTTTGCTATTTACTTCCATTCTTCACTCTTTCTTACATCGATAGCTAACTTAAGCATCAGAGTGCTTTCGGCCACCATAATGGTAGTCCCTAGCTGACCACTACTCATTTTTGCAGGCTCGAGATCAGCAAGATCAACAAGGACATATTTGAACACATCGGTTTGGCGCCGTCTGTGGAAAAGAGTGACACGTTTTCCTTGAAACGAACACATAAAAGTTTTTCTAGTTAACCAAAGTATCGAGACATGATCAGCAGCACCATGTCTCGAACACTCAACGATGGTGCCGAGCCAGACAATGCTTTAGCCTAGGAAGCCCAATCACAAGGCTGAATCAATCTGATCGAGGAGGCTGAACAATCGCACAGTCCAGCTACTGAAGCAGTCGAATCCGACATGAGTCTGATCATACTCCATTTGGATTACCTGACACAAGTGGTGGAAAGGCTCACTCAAGATTGACAACAACAGTCTGAGATCGGCCAAAATTTGAGAAGTCTCTGATCCTAGAAGATGCACAGGAGAGCGTCCAGAAGGGAAAATCCCAGGGTAGAGGAATAAAGAGCTTACCAATAAGGGAGCCCAGGAGGAGGAATAGAGGATCATGGGAACCATATGCCGAGGATAGACAGGGCCACGACCAAGAACCAGATATTAGGGTGGTCGATCTAAATGTCCTGTATGATTTTGTTGTCTCTCCATTTTTGGAGGAGATCATGAGTGCCCCTTTTTTTTTAGGAAATTCGTCCCACTAAAGCTCGAGTTCTATGAAGGAACATCGTATCTATCACATCATCTGTGCCATTAACATCACATAATGGCACTTAACGAAAGCTTAGAAGTCATTCTGTGTAAAACATTTTGCACTTGCTCGAAGAAGGCTACATTGACCTGGTTCCACAGCCTCTAGCCGAGATCTATCATTCCATTCCAAGTCCTAGCGAAGGCATTCATCACCATGTTCTCGAGATCCAACCGATCTGAAAAGAGTCCCACTATTTGTTGAGCCTCAAGCAAAAGCATGGCGAGACCTGAGGGAGTGCGTCACTCATTTTAATGATGATCTGACCTTGATCGATGGTTGCAGCAATGACATATCGATCACTACTTTCACCTCCGGACTCCGAGGAGACAAGTTTTACATATCCATTACTTTGGAACCCCTAGCAGATATGGTGGATTTGCTAAGGATTGCCCAGAAATACATCACCTTGGAGAAAACGTTACCTTAGTCATCTCGGTAAGGAAAACAAACTGGGAAGTGAGAAGATCATGGGTGGACACAAGCAGTTCCATCAACGTACTATTCCTAGACATATTCCTAAAAATGCAATGATAGAAGGAGGGCTGACACCTTCAAATCAAGCCATGTTTGGCTTCAATGGAGAAAGCTGCTACCCGGTAGGAACAATCATGCTGCTAGTGGTCGAGGAGCAGCCAGACCTATAGAGGATCTTGATGACAGAGTTTTCGGTCATTGAAGCCCGCTCTGAATATAATGTAATCTTGGGTCGATCTTGGTTACACTGCATGGAGGCAACAGTCTCCATCCAGCATCAGTGCCTCAAATGCCCCTCTGACAACGAAGTAGGGACGATCAAAGCAAACCAAACTATCTATCTCGAATGTCACAACACCTCAACTAGGCAATCGGAAAATGGAGCACAACAACCCGAACAAAAGGATCTGGATGAAAAAAAAACTCAAATCCAGATAGAGAGGATACACCTTTGTCTTCAAAAGTTGAACCTCCATCTAGCCCAAGTGGAAGGCCGATTGTGGGGCAGTTGAAAAAAGAAGTTGTCACAATATACTTGGACAACCAAGCTAGCATAAAAGCAGTCCAGATAGGCTCTAACCTTAACAAGTGTTGGAAGATCAACTATCTGCACTCTTAAAGGAAAACTAGGACGTTTTCGCTTGGACAATGAAAAACATGGTAAGAATCGACCCTTCAGTAATCACGCACCGACTGACAGTCAATCCTGACTCGAAGCCAGCCCAACAGAAAAAAAAATTTGTGGTCCCCGAGCACAACCAGGCCATTAATGAGGAATTGCAAAGACATGAAAAACGGAAAGTGGAGGGTCTATATGGACAACACTGACCTTAAGAAAGCTTGCACGAAAGACAACTTTTCATTGCCTCAGATAGACCAGATCGTAGATGCAACATCCAAACACAACCTGCTCAGCTTCATGGATGCTTATTCTGGCTACGGTCAAATCAGTATGCACCCGCCGGACCAAGATAAATTATCCTTCATAACGGACATAGGCACATACTGCTATCGGGTAATGTCGTTTGGACTTAAAAATCAAGGGAAATGTACCAGCGTTTTGTGAACCGGATGTTCAAGGGATAAATCGAAAAGACCATGGAAGTCCACATTGACGACATGCTGGTAAAAAGCTTTCACAGTTCTGATCACCTGGCGGACCTCCAATGAGCATTCTCCCAACTCCAAAAGTACCAAATGAAGCTCAACCCGCAGAAATGCACTTTCAGAGTGCAGTCGGGGAAATTTTTGGGCTACATAGTCGACTGAGGAGGATAGAGGTTGATCCAAAGCCGATTCATGCCTTTCTCGACATGAGACCACCCGCAAACATAAAACAAGTTAGAGCCTGACTGGAAGGGTGGCAGCCCTAAACAAGTTCATCTATAAATCTTCAAACAGATGCCTCTCATTCTTTAAGATCCTAAAAGGGAACAAAGAATTCCAATGAGGAGAGCCATTTGAACATGTCTTTTAAGATATGAAGGTGTACTTGGAAAGCATGAAACTACTATCAAAACCTACTTCAGGTGAGATGTTCTACCAAGCCAAATGAATCGAATTAGAAGAAATCATGGTGTTCACCGACTCCCAACTGGTGTTCAATCCGATGAACGGTGAATTTGTTGTTAAAGAACCCCGAATGATGCCTATTATAGGAAAACAATCGATGCAAAAAGAGGGTTCCAAAGAATACTACTCCGCCGCTGCTCTTTGGTAGACAACTAGGAAGCCGACTATCTGGATGGAAAAGCCTCGTCCGCAGATAACGACTCTGACACACTCATAGAGTTCCAGGAGAAATCGACCCTAGAAAAAGAGAGACTCCATGAAACCTATTACATAAGCAAAGAGCCCAGCTGGATGAGCCCCCTAATCAGTTACATAAAAGATGGAATGTAGAACACTCGAGAAATCAAAGTCGGTGATTGGTACTGAGAAAAACTTAGCCGAACAGAAGAGACCCAAAAGAAGGCAAGCTAAGCCCAATTGGGAAGGTCCCTACAAGTGGCAACAATCAAAAGGCCATGATCCTTCTAGCTAGAAAACTTGAATGGAGAGCTTCTAAAGAAACCATGGAATGTGAAACACTTAAAGAAGTATTATAAATTGAACTATATTTAAAACCCCATTTCCTATAACTCCATGCATAGAAACAGACATAGCCCGACAACAAGACTACGTTAGCCCACATGCGAATCCAACCCAGTCCACGGATAGTTCACCGCAAGCAGGCGAGTCTAGTCCACGGATGACTCACTCCTCCTAACAACATAGTCCGACCACAAGACTACGATGGCACACACGCGAACCGAACCCAGTCTGCGGACGATTCATCGCAAGCGGGCGAGTCTAGTCCATGGATGACTCACTGCTCCTAAGATAACCTGGTCCGACTACGGGGGACCAAAATGTCACATAAGCAACCGAGCCTAATCCTATTTAGAATGTCGACAACTTGCTGCATAAGTGACCTAATCCACCTCAAGAGCCAAGGCAACGCAAGTGGGGACTGAACCTAGTCCACAGACAGTTCATTGCAAGAGGGTGAGTCGAGTCCACGAACGACTTACCGCTTCTAAGATAACCTTGTCCAACTACGGGGAATAAAATGGCACACAAGCGGCCGAGCCTGGTCCTATTCAGGATGTTGACAGCTTGCCACATAAGTGAACTAGTCCTCCTTAGCAGCCAATGCAACACAAATGTGGACCGAACCCAATCCACAGACTAAGATAATCTAGTCCGACTTCGGGGACCAAAATGGCGCACAAGTAGCTAAGCCTAATCCTAATAATGATGTCGACAACTTGCCGCATAAGTAAACTAGCTAGCCTTAGGAACCAAGGCAATGCAAGTGCAAACCAAACCCAGTCCATGGACAGTTCACTGCAAACAAGCGAGTCTAGTCCACAAACGACTCACCACTCTTAAGATAACCTAGTTCGACTACGGGGACCAAAATGGCGCACAAGTGGCCAAGCCTAGCCCTATTTAGGATGTAGACAGTTTGCCTCATAAGTGGCCTAGGCTGCCTTAGAAGCCAAGGTAACACAAATGCGGATCGAACCTAGAGAATATCACTTGGTCTGAAATTCAGAAAGATCTCAGATCCGAGAAGATGCATAGGAGAGCATCCAGGAGGGCGAAAATCCCGGGGCAGAGAAATAAAGAGCTTACAGGTAAGGGAGCCCAAGAAGAGAAGGGATCAAGGGGACCATATCCCGAGGACTGACAGGACCACATCCAAGAAACCACTATTAGGGGCGACTGATCCTAATGTCTTGAATGATCTCATTGTCCTTCCATTTTCAAAGGAGATCTTAAGTGCCCTTTTTTAATAAAGCTCGCCCCACTAAAGCTCAAGTTTTATGAAGGAACATCATATCCGTCAGATCATCTGCACTGCGCCATTAACACACATAATGGCATTTAAAGAAAGCTTAGAATCCATTTTGTGTAAAACTTTTTCCACCTGCCTGAAGAAGGCTACGCTGACCTGGTTCCACAACCTCTAGCCGAGATCTATCATTCCATTCCAGATCTTGGCGAAGACATTCATCACTAGGTTATTGGGAGCCAACGGATCTGAAAGGAGCCCCACTATCTGCTGAGCTTCAAGCAAAAGCATGGCGAGACCCTGAGGGAGTACGACGTTACTCATTTCATTGATAATCTGACCTTGATCGATGGTTGCAGCAACGACATATTGGTTACCGCTTTCACCTCTGGAATCCGAGGAGACAAGTTTTACAAATCCCTCACCTTGGAACCCCTAGCGGATATGGCGGGTGTTCTAAGGATAACCCGTAAATACATCATCATGAAGGAAATGTTGGCAGCCAGAAAAGCAGAAAGTGAACCAAAACACTTCTTTAGAGCCAACGACGGGGGAGATAGATCTAAGTGAAAATAGGGGGGAGAATCAGAGCAAGCTCGACCAAGCAAAGTTGTACAAGTCCAGCGGCTCCAGGTACCCCTATTATACTCCACTCAACTTTAGTATGCGCGATGTTTTGTCTGCCATGGAAATGGGAAGACATGAAATGGCCATCAAAACTCAAAGGAGATCCATAAAAGCTTGACAAGGACAAGCATTTTTCTTATCACAAGGAGATGGGCCACAAAACCAAAGACTTTAGGAACCTCAACAAGATTTAATACTTGATTCAGAGAGGACAACTGAAGGAGTTCGTCGACTTCGGGGACATGCAACCCCAAAGCGAAGGAACGACAAAAGAAACATGAGATATGACTCCTGACTTGGTATGTGTTTTTTATGGGGCATATAAGGAAAGACAACACTCGAATTGTTCATTAATGAAATCGATACGATAATTGCGAGTCAGATCGCACTACCGAGACCATTTCGTCTTGCACATACGATAGGAAAGGAAAATCTCAAACTTGACGTTCACAGAATGGGACATGAAATGAGTCTGCTTCCCCCACAACGATGCCTTAGTCATCTCAGTAAGGATAACAAACTGGAAAGTGAGAAGATCACTGGTGGACATAGGCAATTCCATCAACGCACTATTTCTAGACATACTCCTAAAAATGCAATTGATAAAAGGAGGGATGACACCTTCAAACCAAGTCATGTTCGGCTTCAATGGAGAAAGTTGCTACCCCAGTCGAAGCAATCATGCTGTCAGTGATCGCGAGGCAGTCAGACCTATAGAGGATCCCAATGACAGAGTTCTTGGTCGTAGACACCTACTCTGAATATAATGTAATCTTGGATCGATCTTGGTTACACCGCATGGAGTCAACAATATCCATCCAGCATCAGTGCCTCAAATGCCCTCCGACGGTGAAGTTGGGACGATCAAAAGAGATCAAACTATCGCTCTAGAATGTCCAATGTCGTGAATATGCAACTGGAAAATGGGGCACAACAACCCGAACAAAAGGATCTCGATTAACCCAAATCCATATAAAGAGGACCCACCTTTGCCTTCGAACGTTGAACCTCCATCTAGCCCAAAGGGAAGGCTGAATGGTGGGCAGATGGAAGAAGAAGTTGTTACAATATACTTGGACAACCCTGCTAACATAAAAACGTCCAGATAGGCTCTAACCTTAACAAAGTGCTGGCAGGTCAACTATCTGGACTCTTAAAGGATGAACTAGGACGTCTTCACTTGGACAATGAAAAACATAGTGGGAATCAACACTTCAGTAATCACGCACCGACTGGCAATCATTCTTGACTCGAAGCTAGCCTGGTAGAAAAGAAAGTTGGTGGCACCCGAGCACAACCAGGCCATTAATGAGGAAGTGCAAGGACTTATGAATGTTGGCATGATAATGGAGTTTCGCTACCCAGATTGGTTGGCTTATATATTCCTGGTCAGGAAAAAAATGGAAAGTAGATGGTCTATATGGACAACACTAACCTTAAGAAAGCATGCATCAAAAACAACTTTTCATTGCCTCGGATAGACCAGATCGTAGATGCGACGTCCGAACACAGCCTACTCAGCTTCATGGACACTTATTCTGGTGGCAATAAGATCAGTATGCACCCACCGGACTAGGAGAAAACCTCCTTCATAATGAACAGAGGGCACATACTGCTATTGGGTAATGTCGTTCGGACAAAAAACTGCGAGGGCAATGTACTAGCGTTTGATGAATCGAATGTTCAAAGGACAAATCGAAAAGTCTATGGAAGTATACATTGACGACATGCTGGTAAAAAGCTTTCACAGTTTTGATCACCTAGCGGACCTCCAATGAGCGTTATCCCATCTCCGGAAGTTTCAAATGAAGCTCAAACCACATAAATACCTTTTCGGAGTGCAGTCAGGGAAATTCTTGGGCTACATAGTCAACTGAGGAAGATAGAGGCTTATCCAAAGCAGATTCATGTTTTTCTCGACATGAGACCACTCGCAAACATCAAACAAGTTTAGGGCCTGACTGGAAGGGAAACAACCCTAAACAGGTTCATCTCCAAATCTTCAAACAGATATGTCTTTCATTCTTTAAGATCCTAAAGGGGAACAAAGAATTTCAATGAGGAGAGCAGTGTGAACATTTCTACTAAGATAAGGAGGCATACATAGAAAGCACGGAGCTACTATCAAACACTACTTCGGGTGAGACACTCTACCTAGCCAAATGAGTTGGAGTAGAAGAAATCACGGTGTTCACCGACTCCAACTGGTGGTCAATCAAGTGAACGGTGAATTTGTTGTTAAAGAACCCCGAATGATGGCCTATTTTAGGAAAGCAATCGACACTAAAAAAAAGGTTTCAAGATAATACTACCCTGCTCCAAGGCAAACAACCAGGAAACCGATGATCTGGATGGAAAAGCTTCGTCCGCAGTTAACGACTCTGATGCACTCATAGAATTCCATGAGAACTTGGCCCTATAAAAAGAGGTTCCATGAAACCTTCTCCATAAGTGAGGAGCCCAGCTGGATGAGTCCCCTAATCAGCTAAATAAAAGATGGAATGTAGAGCATTCGAGAATTCAAAGTCAATGATTGGTAGTGAGAAAAACTCAGCCGAACACAAGATACCCAAAAGAAGGCAAGCTAAGCCCGAACTAGGAAGATGCCTACATAGTGACGACAATCATAATGCCATGAACCTACTTGCTAGAAAACCTGAATGGAGAGCACTTAAAAAAAGTATTATAAATAAAGATACTATCTTTAAAACCCTATTTCATTTAACTCCACGCATAGAAACAGACCTAGTCTGACCACAAGATTATGTTGGCCCACACGCGAATCGAACCCAGTCCATGGATAGTTCACCGCAAGCAGGCGAGACCAGTCCACGGATGACTCACTCCACCTAAATAACATAGTCCGATCATTAGTACTACGATGGCACACACGCAGACCAAACCCAATCCGTGGACGGTTCACCGCAAGCGGATGAGTTTAGTCCATGGATATCTCACTGCTCCTAAGATAACCTGGTCTGATTACGGGGACCAAAATGACACAGAAGCAACTGAGCCTAGTCCTATTCAAAATGT
The DNA here is from genome assembly GCA_003290165.1 of Berberis thunbergii. Lineage (NCBI taxonomy): Eukaryota > Viridiplantae > Streptophyta > Magnoliopsida > Ranunculales > Berberidaceae > Berberis > Berberis thunbergii. Next base: position 382,753 of record QNQO01000923.1, on the reverse strand, counting down.
CGACAGCTTGTCGCATAAGTGACCTAGTCCACCTCAGAAGCCAAGGCAACGCAAGTGGAGACTGAACCTAGTCTACAGGCAGTTCATCGCAAGTGGGCGAGTCGAGTCCACGGATGACTCACTGCTTCTAAGATAACCCGGTCTGACTACGGGGACTAAAATGGCACGTAAACGACTGAGCCTAGTCCTAGTCAGGATGTCGACAGTTTGCCGCACAAGTGACCTAGTCTGCCTCAAGAGCCAATGCAACACAAATGCGAACCGAACCAGTCCACAGACAAATCACCGCAAGTGGGCGAGTCCAGTCCATAGACGACACACCGCTCTTAAGTTAACCTAATCCGACTAGGGGGCCAAAATGGCGCACAAGCGACCGAGCCTAATCCTATTCAAAATGTCGACACCTTGTCATATAAGTGAACTAGTTGACCTTAGGAACCAAGGCAACGCAAGTATGGACCAAACCCAGTCCACGGATAGTTCACCACAAGTGAGCAAGTCTAGTCCACGAACAACTCACCACTCCTAAGATAGCCTGGTCCGACTACAGGAACCAAAATGGCGCACAAGTGGCCAAACCTAGTCCTATTCAGGATGTAAATAGTTTGTCGCATAAGTGACCTAATATGCCTTAGGAGCCAAGGTAACGCAAGTGCGGACCGAACTTAGTCTATGGACAGTTCATCACAAATGGGCGAGTCCAGTCCATGGACGACTCACCGCTCCAAAGATAACTTGGTCCGACCACAGGACCACGACAACACTAGTGCGGACCAAACCCTCTCCAAGGATAGTTCACCGCAAGCGAACGAGTCCAATCCATGGACCATTCACCGCATCTAATCGCTCAAGTCCATATGGACCAAGGCAACCCCGGACCACTAAGACTCAACTGCAAAACTGAGTTAGACTATGGTACAGAACCTGGTCCTACCATAATGAAACAATTTCTCTATCACTCTAGTTTTACATGGAGCTAAGTAACAATACTTTGATAGGCCAATACCTACCCAGGAAACAACCAACCCGCGAGGCACAACCTGCTCACATAAAGATCGATCCTCAGTGATTTCACCATTTTTGATGAATCAAGTTATTTCGTTAAGGGAACTATGTTGGCTGAGTCATTACTACTTGTGTCCCCTTTTGAACCAGGCTAGCCTAGTCCCTGATCAGAGTCGGTCTGTCTCGTACCGCAAGGTCCCGTCTACTCAAACAACCGTGACTTTTTTGACAGTCCAAAGTTTATCCACACAGGCCAAACGACTCACATTCATTCAGAACATACATAAAGAAAAAAAGGAAGCCAATTTAGATAAAAAAACTGACTTCATTGATTATCAAAAATTTATTACAAAACATGACCAACTGATCAATTCGAAGGTTTACACACTACAAATATCTGAGCTTGGTAGAAAGCAAGGTGCAAACGAAGATCTTCTAGAACACATGTTGGACTTTGCTCTGCCAAATCTTCTTGTCGAATAGGCGTTAGACTAAAACCAAGGAAGTAGCAGTGGGAGAAGCAATCCAAAGTTGGTTGCTGGTGAGATCCCTCAAAAGAGGGATGCTCGAGGTGATGCAAAATCAGCTCCTCGGGGTAGCCAGTGATATCTCCCAAAAATGATGGCGGAAGACGCCGTGGGAGCAAGAGAATATGGAAAACAAACTTGGCCCCTAAGAGGAAGTCTATACTTCTTTTTCATGATGTAAGAACAAATTCGGAGGTCCCATAGAATCATTGGAAGCACACTCAAACCAGGTGGCTTCCTCCAATAGCAAGTCTTGTTAAGGCTCATCGCTACAAATCTCAGAACATTAAAAGACTCCACCAATGGGGGATCCACTTTGTCCTTTGAATAGACCAAAACAAAAGCACACTCTCCAGAAGGGTGCATTTGTAGACCAAGCTCTGTGAAGCACATGGTAACACCTGACCCTATAAGAACTACATATATAGACGCAATATTCACAAAAGAAGGTTACCCAACAATCGCATCGACATTAAAGGCTATGTGGGGAATGAAGGGGCGACAATTTCAAGTACAACTGCATCAGTCCCGATTCATTGAATTAATGGAACTGCACACAGTTCAATTAACTGGGGGGAGTAACTAATGAGACATCAACCAGCAAGGCAATCACAGTCATACACATGGCACGAGCCAACCCTAATATGAGAAAGGCTTCAACATGGTCCCAAGTGGAGCCATTCATAAACTGTTATTCAACCCGCAAGTCGGGTGCCCAAACCCAAGCTACACAATGGCATAGAGGCACGTGCCTTGGGGCTTGGCCCAGGACAATAAGGCTCGAACATGAATCTCAGAGCTGTCATAGACCTGAGATCCACTTGCACAAATCAGCTCTTAACCCAATCAAGCATTGGGTCCTAAACATAGCCAAATGCCGAAGAGACTCGGCCATGCACAGGTAAGATCTTATGTGAGATCTCCTCCATCCATCACATCCTCGATCGCAGGGACAGTTGGTAAGGGAACACTTGCAATAAAATCTGATGAAAGGAAATAAGAAAGGTACATATACACTTTGTTATTTACTTTCAGTCTTCAGTTTTCCTTGCATCGATATCTGACTTAAGCATCGGAGTGCTTTCAGCCACCACAAAGTGGTCCCTGACTAACCGCTGCTCATTTTCATAGGCTCGAGATCAGCAATGACAGATTTGGACACATCAAGTGCCATGACTACTCATCCTAATAGGAGCCATCAAATGAATCAACCTAGGCGATAGGTGGAGCCTGACAACCTTCGCCCTAGCAAGGGTGGCAATCAGAATCCTCCACCCATTGGATGCCATCTGAGCAGGAGCAAAACCATTGAATGCAAATAATTTCATAAACATGGAAACGCCGACCCATTCTAAACATGGCTTATACAAAGCTATGTACCCCTTCTTTGGAGTACCAGCTCAACTGTGGGCTTGTGGTAGATGAAATCACAGGTCCAAGGTTCAAACTCTGCTAGCGACATCTAGGATGGGAGGGGTTAAGGGATTAATAAAAAAAATATGTACCCCACCTTTGGGGTTATCAGGGACTCATTAGCGTCCAGAAGTGTCAATCTTATAGCACTAGGGATCTGATACCGGCTGCAAAGGTCGACGAGATCCCTCTCCGACATCAAAAATTTCCCAAAAAAACCTCAGCACATGCTGCGAGACGGTCAGACGAGAAACAAGTAGTCATGATTGGAAAAAAGTTTGCATTTAATCAGACCAAAGAGGATTCTTGGCTAGAACAGATAGGAACTCTAGAATGGTAAAAGGTAAGACTCCCTCAATAGGAACTCTGGAATGGTAAAAGGTAAGACTCCCTCAAAGAAGGTCTATATAGACTTGACTTGCAGGAAAAACAATCACCAAACTGTTGCACAACAAATAATTGCAACCAGAAGTCGAAAAAACTCCTGAAACATATCATCATGACCTCGCATAGACCCCTACGCACAGACAGTTAGTGGCCTAATACGCAATCCCACTAACTAAGGAGGAGTAATTGATGAGACATCAATCAGCCAGACAATCACAGCTATAGACATGACACATGCCAACCCTAATACGAGAAAGACTTCAACACGGTCCCAAGCGAACTCATTAATAAATTGTTGCTCAGCCCATAAATTAGGTACCCAAGCTCAAGTCACGCCAGCCTAAGAGACACAAGCCTTAGGGCTTGGCCCATGACAGGCCCGAACATGAGTCTCAGAGCGGTCTTAGGCCCGAGATTCACTCGCACAAATCAACTCTTAGCCCAATCAAGCATTGGGCCCTAAACAAAACTAAGTGTCGAAGAGACTCAATCATGCATAGATAAGATCCTGGGTGGGATTTTCTCCCTCCTTCACGCCTTCAATAACAGGGACAGTTGTGGAGAGAACACTCGTTACTTAAGGTGAGAAAAGGGAAAAAGAAAGGTACACATACACTTTGCAATTTACTTCAGCCACCACAACAGCAGTCCCTAACTAATCGTTGCTCATTTTTTAAGGTTTGAGATCAGCAAGATCAATAAGGACAAATTTGGACACATCATATGGCATGGGAAATATGTTTACCAAGATAAATTTGCAAGGTCAAATTTTTTTTTTCACGTTAATTGAATTGAGAAGTGAGATTACCAAACCATGGAACTTTAGATATGACCATAATTGAAAATATAACAACAGGCGGGCCAGGTATAACCGCATAAGGAAAGATGATAAAAACTGGTCGAAATTTCTTCCTCGTTGGGGACAGGTAGTTCATTTTCTACCTCAGAAATGTAGTGTTCAAAGTCAACGAAACCGGATGGGATAGCTTGAGGCGAAAAACTTTTTGAAAAGTTCAAAGAAACCCCAACGTGTGATTCAGTTCCCATCCCCATCTTGAATTTTCCCAATGCCATTTTTCATTATCGTGGCAATGGTAGAAGACTAGAAGTTTTCCAGTTCTTGTCCCTTGACTGATTCAATCGTACCTAGATTGCTGTTTTCAATAGTTCTCCCAAGTTTTTTTATTTAATTTTTTTGGCAGCATTGCTCATTTGATGTTGGTTGCATTGTGTGTATTAAACATTGAAGACAAACTCAGGACTTAGTAAGTAAAACGATCAGTAAAGCCCACTTTCAATCTTAGTCTTTTGGTTGCTTTACAGTTTACATCATGCAGAAAAATTAGGCAAGTCGGGAGAATCTCATTTATCTTCTTTACAACTAAGGGTTTCTTTGATTGTATGAAATCCTATGTTATGACAATCCAAGAGGGGAACACTTATCTAATTTAATTTGAGATTCAGTCATCAATTCATCATTAAATTTTTGCGATTAATGATAGGAATGAAAGTCTCCTGAATATAAAAATCGCATGCTTTTTGAGAGACCAAGAAGTATGATTCTCATATTCATGAAATTTTCTCTTTCAACATTAATCACAAAATCTAATGGTGGATTAGTAAATAAACTTTAAATTAGTTTATATTTAAGTGGTTCCCTTATAGATTTCCAAGACATACGATTTTATGCAATCAAACACATCCTAATAGTCATCGCGACAATCAAACATAAAGCCGGACAGTAAACCAAAAATTTTAGTCATCGCGACAATCAAACATAGAGCTAGATAACAAACCAGAAATTTTTAACCAATAGGTAGTGGTAAGCACATCACAACCCCATGATCGTTCAACTATCTAAGCTTGAAATTAGCTTGGAAGCTTTTGCAGGCAATAAGTATATGGTTGTCCACCAATTGTAGCTCAGTTACTCGGACATTCACTCTCCTTGTGAGAGGTCGCGGGTTCAAGACTCACAACACCAGTTAGGATTTTGTGAGTTTTCGTCTGATTATTAGGAGCACATTTGCTCCGCCGTTGATAAGCCTTCGGGTATTGAATACAATTGCTTAGATGAACTAGACCGAAGCGAAGCAAAAACGAGTCTTCATGCAAGGTGAAAGCAATGGACATGAACGAAAGCAAGTCTCTATGCGAGATGAAGGCGACAAGGATATTAAATGGCAACAATATTGTAGCCTTCAGGCCTGGTTTGATTAACCCTATAGGATCAGTCATGTAGCTTTCAGACATGGATTAATAAATAAATAAAAATGGTCAATGACCCAATTAAAAAAAAAAAAAAAAAAAAAAAAAGGTATATGGTTAAGAAACCAAAATAGGCAACGAAATCAAACACACCCGAGGTTACAAATTTCATGCTCACTTCCTTCTCTATTCTCTATTCTCTATTTCTCTTCCATGATCTCTTCACTAGTTTAAGTTTTACATGGAAAACAAAAATCAAACACACCCTTAGTTTCTATACATGCTACTGCAAAAGTATGATAGCAAGTTTCAATGAAGAGAAAACAACCACATTTGAGTACCTTGCTACTTAATCCATGCCTGCATAAAGGAGAAATGCCACATGGTTTGGGACACCGTGGAGGCTTTTGCTCCTTTTCATTGCCACAGGGAGCCTGTCATGTGACACAGAAGAAGTAAACCAAATAGACATTACTAGGTATTGATAATTTCAACAAATCATTCTCTTTACGAGAGAAAACAAAGTATATAAGATTCTGGTAACAACTTCAATGTGACATACATTGGAATTGGACAAACACAACAAGGGAAGTACCTCAAAGAAACAACAGCAAATGAAGTAGGAGGCATAGCAATGCACTTCTCTCACAAGGATTGATTTGATAACCAACAGAGTCTAATACAAAGTATAAATGTTTCGCCTGAGGTGGCCTTGGAGTGATTCAATAGTCATTAGAAGGCCTATTTGGTCATATGATCAAAGATGCCAACTGAACGAACTTTGTTCGCTACAATTTAGTGGTAACACTTGCAGGGAGCACCACTGATTTCAATGCATGGTGAGCTCCATGAGAATCTTGGCAATGAATGAGACGGAAAAGTTTGTCTAAGAGGGATGCAAGTCACAGAAGTACATGAGAAGTACTTGTAATTGTAGATGAGAGGGCATGCCTTGGGAAGTTATCCAATTGAACAAGTTGAATAAGTGAGATCATCAAGCTTACCGACTGAACTATATCCATTTAACCTGAACTATATCCATTTAACCCTCCTGGTCACACAAACTACATTGTACTAAATGAAACAAAATACTCTGGGTAAACCTTAAAGCATTTCATAATTCCAATATTCAAACTCTATTATACTAATTTTATGTTTTGGTCATTGGCCATGATTTCATAAATATAGGTTTGTATGGCTTGAGAAGAATTAAATCAAATTGGATATTTTTAGTTGAACATTAACAGAAACTAATGCCTATGGTACGAAAGGAATCCATAGAGGTAAAGCTGTGGCAGTGCAATCATAGAATTATAAAACAGTAATTCAGTAACCTATATATTTCCTCCCTCTACGAGCATAAGGGTAGCGACACAAGTCATTAAAAAGATAATTGATTTCAGCATTTGGCACAGGTAATAAATTTATTATTGGTATAAGATAAATAGCATGCAAGTACTAACCTCAAAGCGCGTTTCGCCACATGCACATGAAATAGTTACCATCAGTGGACAAGGAGCACAGGAACCTCTACGAGAAAAGTATGTGCAGAAGTTACAAAAGTTTCATAATCACCATCCTTGAAAAGAAAATGTCAAATGAAACCTTAAAGCTTGAACCATTTGCCAATCATATATGCCATTATGAAAAGAAACAAAAGTATCGAAAACATGAGTTTCAGCCCTTTCTTAGAGAGAAAATTGTAAGAATCGATGAGAAATTTCTACACCCAAAACAGGAGGAAAATCAACATCTTGTAAAAAGAGTGGATGCCTTCACTTTTTTTTTATGCATTTTATGATCTCGTCATTTCAAACTCCACCAATACTATTGGCCTATTGCTACTGCTACAACATTGTACCACCACTGCCTTTGCGACTACTTATTACGAGCACCAAAATTGTACGTTCAATAGCTATAAATTTCATAAATGATATGTGTACATACAATAATAAAAACATATAACTATATATCACTTTAGTGGTGTATCCTTACCCTAATTTTCTAGGATTTGTAGCATCCATATTTTTATCCTATTAGATGCAATATGAATATTCTTTTATTATGAGAATCAATTTTCGGGTGTCAGTAGAATTGCTTGTAGGTATAACTTCTCTGGTATGAATTCTAATTTCATATCTGTGCAATTTATGAAGGAGTTCATGTTTTCATCATTCCAGGTAATTTGACAATTGGATAGAAAATGTGAATCCTCGAACTACTTGCATGCCATTTGTTTGTTTTGCGGCTTGAGAGTGTAATATCTTTTGGGCAAGATTATAATGAGGTGGTGTCACAACATCATTATGCACCATACTAAGAAAATATCATACCTGTGGCATGGAGAAGGGCATTTATGGTTATTACATCGAAGCTTCCGCCCACAAATCTGAAATTTTGATAAAGTTAAATTCATGACTATGCTAAAGTCCCACAAAAATGAGGAAAGGGAAAGAAAAAAGAAAAAAAAGGCAAGTACGAAAAATAGTGACATACACCTCTGAGCAAGGTGGACAATCTCCATCACAACAACGCCATTTACAAGCATGGCGCCCACAATCTCGTAACCGAAGGCACTTTCTTTCGCATGCTAAATCTTGACAACAAGGAACCTATTACAAGTTTAGAAAAAAAAACTCTAAGCTAAATTAAACTGGAGTTCGGGTCAAAGGACTCAATATCATCACATTTACATAGAAATTTTGAAAAGAAAAAAAAATCTTCTTCAATTTAATAAATAGTTGTCTCTTGAGTTTTAACGCCATAATAATGTTCATTTCATGGTGAAATTGAATAGTTAGAATAGGTTGACTGTTTTTGGGATCACGAGCAATGAATTTGAATAAAACATTGAAAATTTGAGTCCCTTGATCCTACTCCGTGAGTCAATGTTAATTATACTTTCATGCTTAAAACATCAAATGGAGTATGGCATTGAGAATTTACCTGTTTCTTCAAGCTTCCACGTCTGCAAGACTTGATAATGACAGTTCTACAACTCTCAACACAAGGTCCACGATGACACCGCTCTGGGCATCTATGAAGACCACAACTGAACATCTTATCACAGGTCGATCCACAAGTAGGCAATACAACATCGCAAGCAACCCCTTCATGCACTCTCTTCCCACAGGGGCAAGTCCTCTTCCCCTGAAGTGGGCATCCTCCACACAAACCCGGATGACATCCTCGATCACAAACATGCTTACCACACTCAAGAAACTTCTCACGCCTAAAATTTCTTTCAAAACATTCCTTCTCTTCCTCAGTCTTCCCACATTGGCATTTATACACCCCCTTTGATCGACAAGGAGGACATTCCCCTTAATGGCAAGTCTCCAAACATCTATGAACCTCGCAATCAAGCAATTTCGAACAAACCCCATTACAAGAGAAGTCCTTAAACCCACACCGACGAACATCTTCAATCCCCCCACAAAAGCATTTCGTCTTCACAAGCTTTGGGCATGCAGGGCAAGGCTCAGGGTGACACAACAACAACCAATTGTGCCCGCAGTTGTGTCTCAGCGGGCGACCGCAGATTTCTCCGCAAGAATGCGGAAGAACCCACGGATCATCACTCGGCGGGTTCTCCAATTTTCCACAGAAACATAAATAAGTTTTGGGAATTAGGGTTTTCGAGTTTGGGGCAATTCCAATTCGAGTTCCCTAGGGCTTGAGCTGCTGCGAGTGGGAAATGTTCGCGAGAGAGAAGAGAGACGGCTCGCTCGGCTGCGATATCGGAAGCTTGGCGCGCCCAGCTTTGGATGCAAAAGAGGTGGAAGACGGCCGTAGCAACCCTTGGTGCAAGACCAGGTGGGATCGGTGAGTCGTACTCGTTCGAGACAGATTAGGTATGAGAGAGCGCCCGATCTGGAGGATGCCAGGAAGGATTGGATCTTGGAGAGATCCGGAGATGACCCACCTGTGAGCTGGAGGTAGGATTTCAAGATGGTGTCCTCGAGAACTGTGAGATGGAGATCTTCGCAGCAGCCGGTGGTGCTCTCGTCGGGATCTGACGATGCTTGAGTAATTTGTGTGGTTTTTGAGGACGCCATTGGAGAGAGACTTGAAAGAGAGAGGGAGAGAGTTTACATTTAAAACCAACGAGCTGAGGTGGCGGTGGATCACGCTATTCGCACCACAGGAGTTTCACCACAGTTGTCGTCAATAACATCTATATCAACTAATGAATTTTAATGGATTTGAAAGAATTTTAGAACTCTTGAATTTTAGAGGGTATATTCTATTAAAAAATTTAATGGATTGCAAGGGATTTTAAAATTTATGGATTTTAAAGGATTCTTACGGATCTCTATAGATTATAATGAATTTGTTATTAGTCATAGGAAGTCGTGAAAGAATATTGTCTATTGAAATCATTGTTTGGGACACGCGCTGTTGAAATAAGTTTCTCACTCAATTCATCCAATTTTTAATAGATCTCTACGGTCTTTGGATGATATGCATTTCTAAAGAGAAAAACATGGATTTTTACATCAACCTCTACACAACTACACTCAAGTATTTTTTTTTTTACATTTACATTTTTATTTCTAATAGGAATGTTAGTAATCCAATGGATTTGGAACAAAAAACGATACAAAATTTTCTCAAAAATCTTTCTTCAGTATTGCAGACAGTGACATTTATAATAAGAATCAACTAAAGTGTTGATCTTTCACCCAATTTAACAATATGAGCATGAATCTGAATGACAGTATTCTTCGTAGTGATATTTACATCATAACCAGAAATCAATGTTTCGATAGAAACAATATTTTTGTGAGGCATTTCATCAAACAAATGACATGCTTTAACTACACCATAACAAAATAACACGGAGAAAATATGAAAAATGCATCAAAAATCACAAATCTAAAAGCATCATTGAAATGTTAAATGTATGTGTTCTGCTGTAATAGTTGTATGTCTGTATGAATGTTAATGAGTCCAACTATAATGGGGATGCATGGTGAAAATAGTGGGTGCACCAACTGTTTAAATATTTGTTCATCTTTTCAAGAGTACGTATATGAATAAAGAAACTTTTACTCATTATATTCCTAAATTTATTGTTTGCTTGCAATAAATTCTAGCTATTAGGCACCGACATTGAGTTTGGTAGGAGGGGTAGATTAGTAAAAAGCAGATGATGTGTTAATTGAGATTGAGATGTGGGAGTTTGTTGATCTTGGTCATAAAAAACAACAACCCTGTAAGAAGAGAGATATGAGAATGAGAGAGATAATACAAATCCGTTGAAATATGAGGAGGAATGTTGAATTTGAAATGACTTTTGCTATTTATACTTTCCATTCACAAATCCTTCAAAATCCACACCTTTACCAAATCCATCAAAATTCACTATTTTTTTTAATACTCGTGATTTTAGTGGACTTTTGAAAAAAAATGAGAATTGAATACCCCTAATTTTGATAGATTTTAAAACAATCATTTTAAATCTATATTGAATACCCTTGATCCTTCACAATCCTTAATCGAATAGTAATGGATTTTACAAAATCTAATAGACTCTGATAGATTATAAAGGATTGGAGTTTGATGTACCTTAAAAGATTCTTATGATTCTATGCGTGAAATTTTTAACATCTTTAACCTGCCCAAAACAATCAAAATCAATCTCCCATCGTAGGTAACATAATCCAACCCCTTCTCTTATCAATTTTCAAGCAAAATCAAATCCCCATCAACACAAAAAACCAATCTTTGTACATATATATATTTTTAATGCAAATCATCATAACTAGGGGTGGGCATCTGATCCCGCAATCCCGATCTAGAATGGGATGAGATCAAGATGAGGATTTTCAATCCTGTCCATCCCGAACTTATTATTTAATATTTAGTATTATTAATTTTAACCAAACAACTATTCTAAAGGAAAATATAGGATGTGTTGAATTAAATCAAAACATATATTATTTGAAAACTTTCTTAATTTGGTTCTATTTGTTTAGATAGAAAACTTCAATTTGAATATTTTATGCCAAATATAACTCATGAAAATTTATATTTTTTTCTCATTTTAGATTGGTTATAGGACAATTATTTTTGAAGAAAATAAAGGCAAATGATGAGTTGGTTTAGTTTTGCACTATGAGTTATAGAGTTGGAAATTTGGTCAATGAGCAATATGTTTCATTTTTGAACTTATATTAAGACAACTTGAAAACTTATATGATTCATACAAGATACAATTAAAAGCAATGTAAGACGAAATTTTATATAATGTTATAATGAAAATTATATGTACATAAATTATGCATTATTGGTGTGTGAGCAATATAAGATGACATTTTTTTGTTATTCTTTATTGGAAGTCTATTTAATATATGCTTATCCCCGTTCCATTCTATCCTGGACTCGTTTGGGACGGACGAGGTCGGGATGAGGTCTATCCCGTCCCGATCTCGTCTTGTTCCTGAACAAACGGGATGGGATAGAGATGAGGTTCATCCCGTCCCGTGCCCACCCCTAGTCATAACTATCTACTTAATTGCCAGATTTTAATATACGTAAGCTTGGTATGGTTGAAATGCAGTTTTCAAAAAAATAAACTGTAAACTAATGCACTTCATGTCGTAAGTATTTTCAATATTAAGACAAATTCAAATAAAATCCATGAGCTCCATATTTAGGAAAAACAAAGTTTTGGGAGGACTAGTCGTGACTATTTTAAAATTTTCTATTCCTAATTGTTTAGAATTTTAACTGAGTTTGACCTATTGGCACGATCCACCTTCTATCGTGTCAAACATAGAAGGGGGAGGAGAGAGTGTTTGGCTGAAATGTATGTTTAGATATGACTTAAATACCCCAAGTCAAAGTTCTCCTCCTATCAAACAATTTGTGTGTCAAAGGCACGGGAAATACCATAGTCTATATAATAAATTAGAATAGTGTTTTAGATTGAAGATAAAAGACGACTGAGATTTACCCAAACATAAAGATCTAATGGATCACATAGGGGCGTGTTGGCTGAATTTTATTTTCGCATAGGACTGAAATATTTCTAGCCAAAGTTGAAAATTCTCTACCTGTGAAACAATTTGAACACCAAAGGCACGATGAATACCCTAGTCTATATAGTAAATCAGAATGGTGTTTGAGGTAGGAGATAAAAAAAAGGGCTAAGATTTACCCAAACATAATAATGTAATGAATTGCAAAGAGGGAGATTGGAGAATGATATATATATATATGCCCCAACCAGCTCTAACCATCATACATCTAAAGGCTCACATTGAATGAGTGTCGAATGGGAGAAAAATATGTTTAGCTGAAATTTCTATTCGAATAAGACTGAAATAACCTGGGCCAAACTTGAAATTTCTCCTCCTATCAAACAATGACACAGGAAACACTGTGAAGAGAATAGAATGCATGCAATACCCTTTAGTTTCTCTAGTGAAGATGCAATAAGCATGCTATCTAAACTTTTGCAAATTGTAAATTTTATACAACCAGGGCGTCACACTTTTTTTTTCTTTCTAATAGGAATATGTTCATAAGAAAAAGCACACATATAACACCATACCTCTCTCTCTCAGTAGGGATGACGCCATTTACATGTACACAAGACGCTCATGCACTAAGTTAAGGCTGCTTCTACTGATCTTCAAAACATTACGTCCCTCGAAACATGGATAACACCATTTAATGTTGCTTAACACGTATACATACGCTCACACACTGACTACTACTAATCTTCAAAACATTGGGTAATATGTGAAAATTGTCATTTTGGACCGCTGAGGATACATGTAAACAAAAGGCTCATAATGTAAAAATTAGTCCAGTCAGTGCTTTACTTCTCCTTCCAACCTCCTGTCTTTCTGGGTTCCAATGTCTCTGAGCTAGGTCTCCAACCTAACCTATTTTCTCTGTCGCATCTTCTCTTCCTCCTACATTAATAAATCATTGGTCCTCTAGGTGTTGATGTTGAGAAAAGATTGAGCGAGAAATTGTTTTTTTTAAAGGCAAGCAAGGTTTTTATAGGATCCCGAAACCTATTAAAGACTAGAATTGGTCAACACACCATAAACTAATAAAGATACAACAAGCTGAGTACAGTACCATCCGCCAAGCTCTAACCATTGAGCTGTCATGTCATTGGCAATTGAGCAAGAATTCAGAAAGCTTTTAATGTTATTAGTAAATGAAATAAGGTATAGCGAGAAACTTTATACAGTAATCGCATTAGATGTTCCTGACTCGACACAATTTACATAATCACACACCACACAAATGAACAAATAGTTGTATATATAGTACACACCATTGAATATTTTTACCACACACAGGCATGTTCTCAAACAGAGACAAACTCCAAGCCCACAAGAAGTTTTACGCATTGGTACTTTTCTCCCTTACGGCTGTAAAGTGGTACTGCTCGAACCCCTGTCCTTAGTTCTGACACGGGCAAACAAGTTTGGCCTCCAAAATCATCTTTTTCAGACATGTCATACTCATGAACTTCAAGCCTGAGCAAAGCCAGCTCTGGAATAGTCAATGGAAACTCGAACTCTTCATTCCAAACTGGTGACCAGTTATCTTCAATTGTTTTTGTTTTCTTCATTGCTGAATCAGCTGGAACTCCAGCAATTCCAACCTGTAGACAAGTTGATAATTTTTTATCTTGTCATTCTACCTTTCATCTTCACAGATTCGATAGTTGCAAGATAAATTAATTAGCAAAAAAAAAAAATTTGCGGTACTCATTAAAGCAGACAATCAAGTGATGAATGTAAGAATGCATGTAACGGTGAAAGTGGGAGAGTTGTGAAACTCTCCCAGGAATGCACCTATAAAGATGCTTTAGTGTTCACAAACAAAGACCTTGTCGAAGTTGGATCATTCAGCATTTTTCTTTATTGTTTCCTATGATTCCTGCTTTGTCAAATCTTCAAGGTGATTTTACATTTTCCCCAGGTGCATCAGTACATCGCACTCAGTTAAGATAACCTAAACATTTATAATAATTACCCCATGTTTGGCTGCATCAGAAAATACTCACAGGAAATCCTTCAATGATGGCCTCACTGCACATGAAAGCCTATATGGAAGTCATAGTCATTCCCGAGAGAAGTTCATCTCTTATGGATGCGGGTGAGAAACAGTTTTAAAATAACACTGTATTCCATTGCAAAGCAAACTTTTAAGGACTTTCTCATTGAATTTTCCGAAGCAACCATATACAGCCTAAGATTAGTCAATAAATTAATCTAGGAATATAAGAAAAATTGATTCTCATCATCTTACCCTCGTATAGAAGTCTGGTGGGGAGTATACATCAAAGTGCGTATGATTGAAATCCATGTGCCATCCTTCCCCCATATGTATCCTCACCTGTTAATAGTAAAATCAAAGGCTCAGATCAGAATAGATAAGAGAGATCCCCAAGACGAAAAGCTACTCAAAGAGTGCAAGATAAGATCTAGTCACCTTCAAGATTTTCTTCACTGGTAAATGTAATCTGGGGTTAAAGACCTCAGGACCAACCTCGAGTAGAAATTCAGGTTTTTTAATGTATCCACACCCTCCATTGGCCATGAACATTCCATGCATTAGCCATAGAGATCTTCCATATCCCTACCAACGCAAACTTGAGATTTAATTGAAGGTATCAAATATTAACAATACCAACTTTTACCAATAACAAGAAGCAAATAATAAACTATAAACTCCAGTGAAATATGCATACAGAAACATACCTGCATATTAAAAGCGACCATCTGAGCACCATGCATCCATGCAATTAGAGGGTTGTAGTTTGATGAGGTAATGCGCGTCCCCTTCGGATACACTCTCAGTATATTCCTCTGGGTGAACCTGGCACAACAATTATCCATATTACAGAAATTTGATTTGGAGGAGGAGGTTCTATGTACTGTTCTGGAATTTCAAAGAAAACGGTAGAAAAGGGAGACAAACATATGATACCTATAAAAACTCAATTAGCATTGATGATAAACCTAGAAGAAACCTGAAATATTATCTCAAAGGTTTGATTTTCTTTATTTACATGCAGTGAAATGAGGAATGGGATCATAACATCTAAAACATAGATGCCCATATTAGAAAAACATCTGAGAAGTACAAAACTCCCCCATGCCACTTTGTGTACCATGACCCAAAACGTTGCCTTTAGCAAGTAGGTTAATGTCTAGGTCTTATATTACAGTATGCGGCATTTTTTTATGTGAGCATAATCAAGAATTTAACTTGGAGAGGCTTTGGCACGTACTATTGTGCACCAGAAAAGACACTAGAGAATATGATATTGTACTCTAAAGTCACTTGCACAATATAACTATAGAGGACCTTGCTAGAATTACAATAAGAACCTGACTATTTTGGCTCCATGAGTTACTGCAGCCTTTTCGAGCTCTGGTTCACTCATGCTAAGGCGTCTGACCTTTTCTGGATCAACTTTTAATGCTTCTTCTAACCCACCCTTTGGTTTTCCAGCATGAATAGCGATTAAACGCTTATATTCAGGTGCAGTAGTCTGTTGTGACTTCTGGTCTGAATCATTCAGATCTTCCTCATCCCGAGTGTCTTCTACTACATCTAGATCGCTCTGCTACCAATGAAAGATGATATACATCATGACAATGTGGTATGAGGTTAAGATAATAAAAATCAATAGTATTGATCAACACCTTCTCCTCTGCTTCAAACTTGGGTTTAGCGTCTGGGACTTCTTTTCCCCAGGCCTCTTCATCAGGCTCAGTCGGCTTTCCAGAATCATTCTCCTTTCCCTTGACACTCTTACTCTCAAGGTATTCTTTTGGTGGTTTGGTTGATATAATCACCCTATGCTTCAATGATTCCGGGGAAGGGAATTCCTTCAAGCATTCTGACCCAGGGGTAAACAGCATATCTCCAAATGTTTGAGTGACCATCTAAAAATCAATTCAAATTGCAGTCATGAAAATCAAAATTAGAAACCACAAGTTAGAATTAGTTACACAATATTTTTCGCTCACCTCCGCTACTTTAGCTTGAAGATCTGAAGTGAGATGGTCTTCCAAAGTTATGACAACAGGATACGGAGATGCAGAAAAAGCATGCTCCTTGATAGCCCTCAAACATTTGATGAGTTCCACAGGAGTCGTCAGCGTCCTGTCGCATATGTAAAACCAGATTTACTCCAAAAGAAGAGAGGGAGAGGGGAGAGATTATGACAAAAGAACCTACAAATAACTATTCTTTTTTCCTTTTTTTTGGCGAAAGATTCAATCTTTCTTGAGAAATATTTAGATTTTAACTTTTAATCCAGTTAAAACAGAACAGATTAAACTTATCGTGGGGGGATTAGAAAACTTTTAACTTAGAATTAGAATAATTTTAATTGTAGATGGAGTTTATCAGTCAGATCAATACCTTCCGTGAAGCACATCCACATTATCCTTTGTGGAATTTGGCCAAATATCCAGCTCAATTACTCGTACACCTCTCCCAAGTGCCTTCATGATTGGAACTTCACTGCAATCACTGCTGAGCTGATTTCCAGTCAAATAGGAATTATGCCCTGTATATATGAAATAATGGGACAATGGAGCAGTCATATCATGGTGGACCTGGAATGAGTACACTGTTAGGTATTGAATGAGATACACTCACAAATAGCATAAATATGAAAAATTAATCGCTAAAGAGCAATAGAAGAATAAGATAGAGATTACTTCAAGGTAGTGTCAATCTCCAAATAAACCTGGTCTTTTCTAATTCCATAAAAAAAATTCACACGCTAGAACCATAAACAACTCTTTATATTTCATTCAAACCTCGTAGCAACCATGAACAGTAAATGACTCATAACCAAGTTCCAACAAATGCCAATACCCTTCACTAGTGACACCTTGAATTCCTCATCTAAACACATTTCGGATTGACTTGACAACAAACTTGGATTATGTCCGTCAAACTGGAGATGCAGTGATGAGAGAATCTCCAAAAGGTGCAAGGTGTATTCCTGTTATTGCTCATCACACTAATGTAACACTCTGAATTACTGGTAGAAGGACTTGTGTCTTCCCAACGTGCTAATAGGCAAGGCATATTTGTAGGTTCTGCAGCTTGTTCCACAAATGAGCATTTGGCCACTCCTTTTGCAAGAGAACAATCTTCATCCGTTTCAAATAGAAAAGACATTAGGCATGGTGACAGTTTTGTTTCTTTAAGGGGGAGCATTTCAAAGTTCAATCTTCTTGAGATGTCTCCCTTTGGTGCTGCAGTGCAAGTTGGAGATAAAATTGAAAAACCAATATTTGTGAGTCATCTTTTTAATTATAACTTACTATGTCACGTTTTACTTTTACGTGAGCTTGATTCAAGGAACTTTATAAGTGACTTGCAACAGTTTTTTCTTAATCCCTTAACCCCTCGCATCCCAGATGTTCCATCTGCCATAGGCTTACCGCTGAGCTGGACCCATTGGCCATTTTTGGAGTAGTATAATTAGCATAAATCAAATACCCAAACTAAGAGGGTGTTTGTTTTTGCTTCTGAATAGAGTCAGAAGTTCTTAATAAGGAGGACACCTAAACATGGGTGTTTGTTTTTAGTTGTGATTTAGAGTAAGTAACAGAGGAGTGCTGATCACTTAGCACTGAGTGCCGACTAAAAATTATTCCAATAGTAACTTTAAAATATTTTGTAATGACAATTATTGTCCTCGTTTGCTTTAAAACAAGTAGGGATAAATTTTGACGTCACACCTTCATTTTATTCACCAAGCATTGTCGTTCTACCTACCTTCACAAGGACTCTTCAACAACAATAAGAAATTTATATCGTTTCTCTCCATCTTTGTTTTCTTTTTCTGTATTTTTCAAGCTTTTTTTTCATTTCTCCAACTCTCCCTCTCTGTATTTTGAAGCTTTTTTTATCTTTGTATTTTCGATATTCTTGTAAAAAAAGATATTGTAACATTCTTTAGGATTTAGATAAGTGTTGGGTATGATTTTAAGCACAATATTAATTCAATTTAGTGAGGCAAAATTGTCAAACATATCTCATTTAGCACATAAAAACAAACACTTTTTAATTTTATAACTTAGCTCATTCAAAATCAAAACAAATGAACTTTTAACTCCAATTAGAAATTAGCTTCTAAGCACTTACAAAAAAACAAACGTCACCTAAATATAACTGCACCTTTATATTTTCAAAAGGGTGTGTTTGGCTAGATTACATTGCCTTCCAAGAAAGGCAACTTTTTTCTCTTAAAACATCCAAATAACTAATTGGGGGAAAAACTCAAATAGCATATTTTAAGTGTTCAAATAACATTAAAGCAAACAGATTATAGCTTAAAAAGGAATCAATTTTTTTTTCCCAATACAGAAGCAAAGAAAGAAAGCAAATCAAATGTGTAAATAAAACAATTACCCCAAGAGGTGCGAGAGGAGGATTAATGTCACCGAAGAGATAACGAAAGAACCCTTCAAGATTGAGACCCTTTCGAAAGATATGAAGATGTTTCGACTGATCAATAATGGTTTGAGCATGCTCAACAGTAGCTTTATCTTCGCGTTGGTACTCGATCAAGAACCGGTGGAGATGTTCAGCACTCATGATTCCATTCTCCGAGTAAGTATCGAAGAGTGTTTTGATCTCTTTCGGTGCTTCAGCTACTGTGACCTTGAACCGTCTTCGGAAGCAAAAGCAGACCCTGTAGTTTTGCTTCGAAGACATTGTGTTAACGATTTCGAGGCAAACGTCAACGGAGGAGAAGACAGAAAGTTGTGAGTGAAGGAAGACTAGAATTGCAGGTCTCCTGTTTGATAAAATGCCTGAGAGCGAATGAGTGGGTGAATTTGGTGAATGTGCGTTTGGGTTCAGGTTTGTGCTTTTGCCTGAAATGTGGAGAAATCGTGAGATAGATTGGTCGAAATGATTGAAACCCAAAACAAGTGTGCAAGTTTAGAAGTATCTCGGTGCACATCTACGATGCTTGCTTAGTTCAGCATCAAATCAGGCACCAAATCCCGGTGCAACAAAGAATTTTCCGTAAGTTTAAGGAACGGGAGTGTCACCACTTTTTTTTTTTTTTTTTTTTTTTTTGAGAGAATGAGCGCATAAGTGCATATCTCGAGGAAATGAATGGTCACAACTCCTCTCTCACCCATTTTCTCGCATGTTCCTTTCTAAATCTCTTAGAAAGGAATGAGTGATCACACTCCCCTCGCCCAATTCCTCGCGCATTCCATGGACATGTAGAAGGGCTCAAGTTTAGGTGCTTCACATGTTCCTATGTTATGGATAAACTTACTTGTTTTGCTGTGTTTGGTCCACGTTCTCATTATGTGGGGGTAGTGAGATTAAATGCAATAATGTAATGATTCGATAACTCTGACTTTAAATGTTTGGGTTAAAAACTTTAGGTATTTTTCCATATTTGATCTCAAAATTTTAAGTAAAGCATCGACAGTTGACTCCCTCTAATTTAGCAACCATAGGTATGGGCAAAATTTACGATAGACTGACATGACAATAAGTTCACAGACAGCACCGATGGAGTCGTTTATGGCTACCCATTGCCCATTGTAGCAGAAGCAAATAGACTGTGGATGTGTGAAAAAAATACACATCAAATATAATTATATGTTAAGGAACATGACGATTTCAAAACTTATTATACCTTATCATTAAAAGAATGACTAATCTCATGCACTGTCATTAAGAATAGGTAGGTGGATAGAAAAATGGATATATATACTTGAAACTTAAATTTGAGATATTCTTTACTTAAGTAATCTTAAAGTTAATCAAACATATCAAGCACTTCTCCTTGGTAAAAAAAACCAGACTCTTTATTCAGTTCATCCACCCAAAGTAATAAAGATACCTGTTTTCACCAAATTTCAAAGTGTGTTTTGAACAAAACAATAAACAAAATAAAAGTTACCTTATTTGTGTTATTTACTATGTATTCTTATCACATTGAAGACAATTCGGATATTCTCGAATTTTATCCACTAATTTTTTCCTTGGGGTACTGCATAACTTTAATAAAAAGCTAGGAAACATGAGGGGCTAACTGCTTTCTAGTGCAATTATCAAACCAATCATGGTTGTGCAATTGGGTTTTAAAAGACAAGCAACATGTCTAAACTTGGTCACACATGGAGCAGCTCAGCTGAACCAAACACTTTTCTTTCTTTGGAAAAAATAATTGCAGACAGCTCAATTAGGTTTAAGAATGTGATAAACTAGCTTCCTATTGTGTTACTATTAGGCCGATGTATCATACATAAGGAGGGACATTTCCTTATCAATGGGGTTAACTATGCAAGCCTTGCTTATAATACAAATCTATAGATGCCCCATTTTTGTATTTATTTTAGTCTATTGTAGGTCAATTTGTTAAGGAAAATTCTAAATGGCGAGGAAATGGGTGAGGGGGTGAATGTGACCGCTCACCCTCCTCGAGATGCATGCCTGTGTCCTTAAGATGCACAACTGCATGAATCTCGAGAGAGATGAGTGGTAATACCCACCCCCCTCGCCCCTTTCCTCGACAGCTAGAATCACTCATTTGTTAAAAGTGAGAGCCCCCTGTATTTTTGTGCATATGGCACTTACAATATGAGCGATTGATGTAGATATGTAAATATTGATTTTTGACAACCAGATTGTTAAAAGAGTGCAGGTCATTCTAAAATCTTAAACCTACACTATATGTACAAGGCATGTTGATCCTACTCCGATTGCAAATAAGGTACTCCATTGTTTATTAATAATATGGTCAACGCAACTACACTTAATGTTTCATCATCAAGCATATTCGCAACACCTATACAATACAATCAATTTCACGATGTTATAATATCTATTCTAAATTCAGGGATCATATCTTATCACCTTGCTCACCTCATTATCAGAGTATAAAAGTTGAATAAAAATCACTTGGTTGTTGGTTACTTCATTACAGGAATGCCACACGCATTTAGCAAAGTCTAACATTATTTAGAAGCACAGAGGAGTCACTTCAGTGTTGGAATAGAGTGATTCTAGGGAGTCCTCCCTCAGCTCCCTAGAATTTCACGTTTGAATATTCCAAAAATGAGCATAAAGATGCTTATGCTTATTCTGTAAACCAAGGCAGTGATTATTTGGCTTCACAACTTACATTCATCCACATCACTCATCTTTTTTTTTTTACATGCCACACCACTTATAAAAATCACTATTCATCTTCTCCTCCCATCATCTCTTTCTCAAAAACAAGAACAACAGTAACAACCTGGAAGGGGTAGCAAGGAATGGAGCGATTGCGAGCGACGACCGGCGATGGCGAGAGATAGAGAAATGGAGTAACAACCACTGTCGCGATTTTCCATCTTCTCCTCCTTCCCCTCTTCCAGTTCCCCTCTATCTTTTCTTCTCGCACAGGTTGTTGCCCCTCTCCATCTCCTTATTTTCCTTCCCCTCGCGCACACTCTATTTTTTTTTGCCCTCGTGGTGAACCGTGCGATGATGGTTTTTTCACGCCCACGCAGCGACTTGTGCTAGTGGGGAACCCATCCTCGCACGGTTCACCGCGAGGGCAAGAAAAAAAAGACAAAGTGTGCACGAGGGGAAAGAGAAGAAGGAAATGGATAGGGGCGACAACAAAATCGAGGTCGACATCTTGTAAAGGTTCCAGATCTTGTGCTTATTCAACTTCGTCTTCAATTTCCATTTTGAGATAGTAGAGAGAATATGTGAGGGGTGCTTTAAGGGTGCTTCCAGATGGGGAGGGAAAAGAATAAGATATAGAAAAAAAATAAGACCAAAAAAGAAGAAGAATGGTGGTGATGAGAAGAAAATAAGTCAGATATCGATACAAGGAAGATTGAAAATAATATGTAAATTACACACTGTATGTGTACATTTCTTCTTCATTTCATCGCCTTTTATAGCGAGTGTTCCCTCCCCAATTGTCCCTACGATCGAGGGCGTGATGGAGGGAAGAGATCTCGCATAAGATCTTACTTGTGCATGACTGAGTCTTTTCGACACTTGGCTCTATTTAGGACCCAATGTTTGATTGGGCTAAAAGCCGATTTTGTATGAGTGGATCTCGGGCCTATGGCAACTCTGAGATCCACTCTGAGATCCATGTTTGGGCCTTATTGTTCTGGGCCAAGCCCTAAGATTCGTGCCTTTTTGGCCTGACGTGTCTTGGGCTTGGGCTCCTGACTTACAGGCTGAACAACGGGTTATGAATGGGTCCGCTTTGGACCGCACTGAAACCTTTCTCGTGTTAGAGTTAGCCCATGCCACTTGTACGGTTGTGATCGTATGAATGATTGATGTCTTATCAGCTACTCCCCCTAGTTAGTGGGTCTACGCACTGGGCCACTAACTGACAACGTGCCACGATGGCATATTTTTGGGCCTTTTCGGCTTCCGCACTGCATTTAATGTTTTGCTAAGTAAATGTTTCTCCTTCGCACCAAACCTATATAAGTTTGTTTTTGGGAAGTTTCTGTCTTTACCTTCTCAGAGCTTTTTATGTTCTATATTTTGCTTTTTCGGCTTGATTGAGCTTGAGTTTCTATTAAATCATGTATGCGCAACTCAACTTCTCGAGATAGCGATACCAAAGGTTGTTTGGATTTCTTCAAAAGGTCATTGTTCCTGAGAAGAACCTGACTGCCAGTTGTTGGCAATACGAAACCCCCAGTGATTTGGGAGTGCTGCTCCTTTCGAAAAATGTCTCTTATTTTGTTCCAACGGATGGGCGCATCTGCTTGTATAAGGCCATGTTGAGACTAATCTGCGCTTCCCTGTTCCTAACGTCATTTGGCGCTATTTGTCTTTTTTGGGCATTGCTCCGGCTGACTCAGATAATGCCGAGTGGGTGGAGCATACTGGTTGTTACTCTGATCAGGCGAAGAATGCAAGACTCCACTTTCCAACGAAGTTGCTTCATTATCTTATTTCCATTCGAATCAACAATCATGGTGTTTGCTGGTTGGTAAAGCCATGTTGTCTGACTGGTCGGTTCGAAGACCTGGAGGATTGACAGATGTACTACTTTTTATACTCTGTGAAGTTTGGGTACTTTTTCTTCGATGGTTTGCAGGCCATCTGGCGCTTTGGGGACTTTCATAAGTTCTTTTTGCTTTTCTATTTAATATATGTGAGTGTCTTACTCATTTGATGTTTCTGACAAGGGATACATGATTCTGTCGTCCTTTCTTTTTAGGAGGAAAAAAAGAAAGTTAGCTTTCTCGCTTTGCCGCCAATGTCTATTTTAGAAGTTATTCATCTAGATAATATTAGGCGGAGTGGTCTATTTTTTGGTGCGACTACCACTGGTGTCGTGGGGTGGGCCCTGGTCGCACCTGTCGATACTTCTTCGAACGCCGAGGCACGAGTACCTGGAACTTAGAAGAGGAAGGTGTCGAAGATGCCTAGCCTGTCTAATAAGAAAGCTTTAAAGGGATTGTTTTCTCCCTCTCGTCGTTCTAAGAGGCTCAAGTTGGGGTCCACTCCTTCTCCTGCTGCAATCCAAAGCGTGGAGAAGGATGTTGTGGACCTGACCGCTGATGAGGAGTTGTCGGAGCCCCTAGCTCATGCTGAAGTGGGAACATAGCGGGCGGCTTTGGAGGCCTCTGCATCCGACCTACCTGCTGTGGAGGAACAACTCGTTCCTGAGAGAGTTGTCGGAGTCCCTAGCTCATGCTGAAGTGGGAACATAGCGGGCAACTTTGGAGGCCTCTGCATTCGACCTACCTACTGTGGAGGAACAACTCGTTCCTGGGAGCACTGCCTGTGATCCTTCTGCTGGTTCGAAAACTGGAGTACTATCTGAGCCTCTTCTCATTGTTGTTGATAAAGGGAAGTAGGTCGCTGAGTCCTCTCCCTCAAGAAGTGCTTGGGGAGAAAAGGGATTGGCTCCTAGTCTTGGAGTCCCCTGTACTAACGTTGAGGTCAGTTCTTGTGCCTCGGCGAGTGCTATCCTAAGTTCTGGCGAACATGCGTGGCATCAGGAGGTGGATCACATGTCTGTTACAGTTGATTTGCTGAAGAGAAATTTCTCTTGGTTGGCTGACCAGTTGCCATTGGAGAAGGTGGCCGCGAGGACACACCTCAACCACAGACAACAGCTTTTGATGTTAGTAAATTAACAACTTAGTTTTTTTTTCACTTAGTTTTCTGTTGTGCTTTATCGTTTATATCGTGCATTGTTTCCAATCAGGGGATGGCCACCTGACCCATGTTGGTATGGCGGATACCGAGGTGGAGTATATATGTGACATGTTTTTTGCCTTGGAGACGAAGTTCGTCGACAAAAAGGCACAACTTGCTAATGCCCATAGAGAGGTAGGCTCGTTGACCGAGCGATTGGCCACCCGGATTGATCGGGAGGGCCAAATGTCTAAATCCCAAAGGGGTATGACTAGTATTCTAGCTACTCATACGTCCTTAGAATCCTAGCTGAAAGGGATCTAGAGGGTCTGAATGAGGCCCAGGCTGCCCAAGCCGAACTGTTGTCTGAGCTAAAAGACGCCTAGGAACTTGGGGATAGGGCAATAGACAAGCAGGCAGTATTTGCTGAGAGCTTGTCGAATCTCACGAAGTCTGCTGTTGACTCCCAGGGTGCACTGGACACTTAGTGCCCTGAGGCAATTCGCCTAAGGCGCTTCAAGAGATCCTTCAAGTCATCCAAATTAACTAATGAGAATGTTCTAAGATCCATTGAAAACAAATTCATGATTATTCAAAGCTTGGATAATGCTTGTAATAAAGTCATCCAAATTTTTTTTGTCGAAAAGGGGTCGGGGCAACATAAGAAATAACTATAATTTAGCTGGTAAATTAAACCATCAAAATTTTGGAAAATTAAGAACTAAAAATGCTATAAAAATCAATTAATGGTGCGGGTTGATAATATGCAATTTTGAAATTATAAATTTTATCTTTTGATGATTTTTTTTTTCAAATTTAATAAGAAAGTACCTAAAATCTTCTAACTTCAATTTATATCAACATTGTAAGATTCAAATTACTAACCTTGTTTGATAAGTAAGCTAGAGTTGAGATTGATGTGAAATAATACTTTAATACTGACAATAGTTGAGAGAAGTTGAGTTGAGAGACCCAACTGTGTAAATCTTAAAGGGGTATGACTAGTATTATGGCTACTCAGTCATCCTTAGAATCCCGGCTGAAAGGGATCCAGAGAGTCTGAATGAGGCCCAGACTGCCCGAGCCGAGTTGTTGTCTGAGTTGAAAGACGCCTAGGAACTTGGGATAGGGCAATAGATGAGCATGCCGTATTTGCTGAGAGCTTGTCGAATCTCATGAAGTCTGCTGCTGACTCCAAGGGTACACTAGACACTGAGCGCGCTGAGGCAATTCACCTAAGGCGCTTCAAGTGCAACTTTCTGTGCTCACTCAAGAGTGTGACTTCAAGCGTGCTCGTCATGATGAGGTAGCTCGTAAGTTGGCGAATTATGAAAAGACCCTGGCCAAGGCAGTTGGGGAGTTGAATAACTCGAAGGCTCAGTGGTCTGCTAGAGAGAAGGAGTTTCTTGAGGATGTCGATAAGGCTCGGACCGTGATGTCGTTTATAAAAGGCTGGATCTATTGGACTATATTGAGTAGGACTGCAGGGGTTGGGATCTCTTTGCTTACAGGCCTCTTGCTTACGCTCAATTAGAGGAGGCGGATGACTTTTCCTCTGATCCGCGAGGTGGCCCGGAAGTAGGTTCAGGCGTTGTGGAGATGTTTACCCATCTCGATGTCCCAGAGCCTGCTTCAGATCCTGCTGCCCACTAGGCTACTGTTAATTTTGCTCATGCTGAATGAGCAGTTTTTTTATGATGAAAGCAAAATTCACTAATGAGAAAATTTTCTTTCATTTCCTTGTTTTTGTTTTCGCTTGTAGTTGTTGTACTTGACATTTCCAATTCTTGCTTGGATTAGGCTGAGTAAGCTAGACCGAGTGGATGAGTATATCTACCCTCGCTTGAAGTAGGGCTTTAATCTGGATCGGAGCCCTTTCTTGGCTTGCTCAAGCTCATATCCTGTTGACGATAATAACTTAATCTTCTATGAGAGTTAAGCTGTAGGATAGTCACCTTAGTTTGTCTGGATTGTGTTCCCTTTTTGTCGTAATTATTATCTCCCTTAGTAGTTGGGCGTGCACAAGAGTTCCCTTTGCTTCGAAGACTAGACTTCCTTGTTGGTCTCTTACCCCGCGTAGTGATTGGGTTGCTTGAGAAGCCATAAACTGAAATTCAGTTTTGTATACCTGTAGTTTTGTCCGTCTTGAGAATGAATCCAAGTTGAATGGAAATTACCTCCGCCTTTACGGTACGGGCTCTCATAATACGGCCCACTCTCGAATGGGAGTTATATTATTGATGACTTGTCTTTGCCCGAACGAACTAGACTCCCTGCATTTACCTGGCTCAATCCTTGAGAGGATTTGAGCTGGGAAGAAGTCGTCTAGGCTAGATTTCATAATATACCCCAATCTTGAACAGGAGTTGGACTTGTTGAGGAACTGACTTTGCTCGAACGGTACTAAATCCATGTGTATATCTTGCTCAATCCTTGAAAGGATTTGAGCGGAGGAGAAGTCCTTTTCACCCGTCTGGGCTAGACTTCACAATACGCCTCAATCCTGGATAGGAGTTGAGCTTGCTGAGGAACTGACTTTGCCCGAACGGGCTAAGTTCTTGTGTAGCGAACTAGGTCACTTATTGGGCGAGTCATCTGTATCCTGAACAAGATTAGACACGACCTCTTGCCGCCATTTTGGTCCCTCAGACTGTACTATCCTAATGATGTGAGTCGTCAATAGACTGGACTCGGTCCATCTTGTGGTGTCGTGGTCTATTAGGTGGCCTAGGCTTCATTTGATCGGTGAATTGTTCGTGTACTGGGCTTGATCTGATACGTCATACCTTGGCTCCTCGGCGGACTAGGTCACTTGTGCTGTGAGCCATCATTGCCTTCAGTGGGGGCAACGCTCAGCCGCTTGTGCGTCATTTTGGTCCCCGTAGTCGGACTAGGTCATCTTAGGAGCGGGTAGTCGTCCATGGACTAGATTGCATGCTTGCAGTGAACTGTCCATGGACTGGGTTCGGCTTGCATGTGTACCATCACGGTCCTGTGGTCAGACTAGGCTATCTTAGAAGTGGTGAGTCGTCTGTGTACTCGACTTGCCTATTTGCGGTGAATTGTCCATGGATTGGGTTCAGTATGCAAAAACACTACCTTAGCTCTTGAGGTGGACTAAGTCACTTATGCAACAAATTGTCGACATCCTAAATAGGACTAGGTTCAACCGCTTGTGCGCCATTTTGGTCCCCGTGCTAGGACCATACTTTGTTTGAGCTGTGAGATGTCCGCGGATTGGATTCAACTCGTTGTATCATACCTCAACTCCTTAGGCGGGCTAGGTGACTTATGCAGCGAGTTGTTGTCGCCCTTACGGGGCTAAACTTGGTCTCTTGTGTGCCATTTTGGCCTCCCGTATTAGGATTAGGTCTTCCTCTGTAGAAGGAGTTTAGTGTGGAGTAGTCATTATAAAAGAGATTACATTTATTGATAGTTCTTCTTTAAAAGTTCTACATACTACTCTTGCTACTCCTTACTAGTAAACCCTTGGCCTATTAGTTGATTTCTTTTCGGGGGGACTCGAGCCTTCGTGGTTACTTACCCGATATCTTCATTGTCACGTAGTGGCATTATCTGGCGGAAGACTCATGATAGTCCATGAATCTCCGTTGATAGGGTATTTGAGGCACTGGTGTCGTGTGGAGACCAATGCTTCCATCTGTTGAACCTAAGGTCTTCCCAGAATTATATTGTACGGATGGGCATCTACCACAATGAACTTCGCCATAAGGAGATTTACTTGTTCCGTTGCTCCTACGGGTAGGCGAATGCACCCGACTGAGTAACTTCGAGTACCGCTGAAACCAACCATCACCTAGTTGTCCGGTTTATGTTCCTCATTTCTCAGTTGCATCGCGTGGAATATTTCCAGGAACAGGATATTGACGAAGTTCCCCGTGTTCACCAACGATCTTTTCATGCCCCATTTCGATATTGCAATCATGATAACCAAAGCATCATTGTGCGGGGAATAGACCCCTTGCATATCTCTATCGGTAAATGTCAGGTTCGAAGTTGGGTGTTGTACTAGGCAGTTTTCATCATGGAAACCTGTCTGCAGTTCTCGGATCGCCTGTTTTTTTTACCAGTTGGATTTTTTTCGGTCCATTGGGTGCGTTGTGCAGGACGTAGATGACGTCTTCAATTTATTTTGACCTCTGAGGCCGTTTCTTCCCTTTCATTTTTTGGGGTTGTTTCTCTCATAATTTTCAAATTCTCCGAGTTTTCTCCTTCGAATCCAATACTTTATCTCGTTCTTGAGACACTGACAATCTTGGATATGTGACTATGGTATTTGTGATAGACACAATACTTGCTCCTATCACACCTTGAAGGATTAGTCTTGAGTTTGGAAGGCCACTTAATGTCATCCCAGTTTTTTGTGGCGGGGAGGATTTTGGGCAAGCTGGAGTTGATGGGAGCGAACTCAGTAAACCTAGCATTGACGTAGTTGGTGGCCTTGTTGAGTTTGGCTTTGTCGGACTCGATTTTGTTGTTTCTTTTCCCCATCTTTGACCTGACCTTCTCTTCGTGCCTATTTTCCTTTCCCCTGTCCCGACCCCTGAGGTTTGTTTGGCTTTGTTTTCGTCTCCTTTCTTGGCGACCAACATCTCCTCTAGAGTGATATATTTTTTGCACACTTTTCAACAAGTCTACCATATCCCTCAGGGGTTCCAGTGTGAGGAAGTTGTAGCATTGACCTCCTCAGAGGGTAGAAGTGAAGGCGGTGACCGTGTCATCGCTCCAACCGTCAATTAAAGTCAGTTTGTCATTGAAATGAGTGACGTACTCTTTGAGGGTCTCGCCCTGCTTCTTGAGACTTAGCAGGTAGTGACAGAGACTTAGCAGGTAGTGACACTTTTTTGATTCGCTGACTTCCAACAAATCTAGTGGTGAATGTCTTCACCAAAACTTGGAATAAATAGATAGATCTTGGCTTGAGACTGTGGAACCGGGTTAGTACAACCTTCTTCAGGCTGGTGGGAAAAATTCTCTACAGGATGGCTTCAGAACTTTCTTTCAACGCGATTATGTGGCGGTAATGACCCAAGTGATCTTACGAATCTGATGTTTCGTCATAGAATTCGAGCTTTGGAGGGACAATAAGGTCATACAAGACGTTCAGATTGGTTGCCCCAGTCGGAACGAATTTCTAACCGTGGTACAGTATGTTTTTAGGCCATGGTCCTGTGATCCCCGTCATCACTTAAGCTATCATGTCGGCCAGTTCTTTGTTCCTCCCGAGGAGGTTCTCACTTTTTTAGACGCGCTCTCGGGCGTCCTCTCTGGTATGTGATCTCTCTGAATCTCTGCCACTTTCGGGTGGTTGTTGTCAATCCTGAGTAAGCCTTTCCACCACCTGTGTTAGATGATCCATGTGAAGAAGGATCTGATGCATGCGGGGTCAGCCATGACTACTTCAGTGGCTAGGTCGTGCGACTGTTTTGCTACCTTGGTTGGATCGCTTCGACCCTGTGGTTGGGCTTCTCTAGTCGGAGGGTTGTCTAATTCAACGTTGTTGAACACTCGAAATCTGGTGCTGGTGACCATTTCTCGATGCTATGCTTAGCTAGCAAGAGCTTTGTATGTTCGTTTCAGGAAAAACTTATCAGACGGTGCCAAACTAATGTGTTCAAATCTGCCCTTGCTGATAATGCTGATCTCAAGCCTGCAAAAATGAGCAGCAGTTAAGCCATGCACAATTGTGGTGGCCGAAGACATTTCGATGCTTAAGTCAGATAGTAATGCAAGGAAGAGTTGCGTACATTTCTTCATCCTTTCATCGCCTTTTATAGCGAGTGTTCCCTTCCCAACTGTCTCTAAGATCAAAGGCGTGATGAAGGGATGCATAAAATCTTACTTATGCATAATTGAGTCTCTTCGACACTTGGCTATGTTTAGGACCCAATGTTTGATTGGGCTAAGAACTGATTTTGTACGATTGGATTCCGAACGTATGAGAGCTCTCAAATCCATGTTTTGGCCTTGTTGTCCTAGGGCAAGCCCTAAGATCTATGCCTTTTGCACAAGTGTATCTTGGGCGTGGGCACCTTGGGACCACATTGAAGCTTTTTTTTGTGATAAAATTGCCACATGTACGATTGTGATTGTATGACTGATTGATGTTTCATCATATACATTCAACCACGATACTAATGGATAAGCAATGGACTTCAATACACTTGGAAGTTTTTGACACTAATAATAAGCAATGGACTTCAATAGACTTGAAATGCATTACCTTTATAATGTTGTTAGAAATTGAATGGGCCTTTGTACGTTTAAAACCAGGCCTCAATCCCGTGCCATGAAAATGTTGCCTGTAATACCTACAAATCATCTCTAGTGAGCTCCTTGTGCATTAGCTTTCGGTAACAAGTGTTCGTTGGGCGAAATACACGAGGACATAATACATTTCAGTGCATTGTACAGCTGATTATTTTTTTATCCAATGCACCTCACCTATACCTCACAATGGTCCATCAAAATCTGAGAAAGGTGGTGCAGTTTGCACATTCCTTCCCCTTAACCAAAGTGACCAAAATCCTCTGCTTTGGTCAGGATGCCCAGGCTTCATTCGATTTTAATAGACAGTATCCCAGAAACGAAGAAATGGACCGTCCAAAACACTTCTAACTTCGACAACCTTCTTTTAATGGCTATCGACCAGTCTTTACAAAAACCTGACAAATGCTGCAACCAGTTAGTATATGCGGACTGATTGACAGTCATATGGATGAAAGCGTGCCTGTTTTGCCATCAATCACAGATGGCCTCTTACGACCAATTTGACGTTGTCTAGCTAACTTCATCTAGGAAAATTCTAAAGTGAGTCCCTCTGCCTCGAGATGTAAATTATTTCATATCTCTAGGCATATGGACGGTGCCTGATGACACCAGCACACCACCAGGCCCTGTAGCAGTGCTCCTTCATCTATGATTTTGTAAGCAATAACCATCAACACACATGGGTAGAACTGTAGAAGTAACAGTCAGATACGAAGTAACGAGCAAAAACATTACTGCATGAAAGTGAAAATGTGTAACACAATCTGGATCTGATGGAATTTTATTCTGCAGAAGAATTTGACTTCCTGCACTTTGAACATTGCATATCTTTCTTAAAGAAACACTGTTCTCTCTGCAATTTGTCTATTTAACTTCATCGTGAGATTGTCTTCTTCAGTATATCACTGGATCTTCTGATTAAACCACACAACGAATTCCAACCACCACCATTCAAACCGTCTGGAATACAGATAAGCTTCGGCTGGGAACCCTATTGTGACCAAACCCTCAGAAAAAGAACAATACGTGATGATCTCAAATTCATATTCATATATTGTTCTTAAAGGTCTACACTCTCTTTGGGCCTTTAGGCCAAATGTTCCTGCTTTTTATAAGATCAAGTCCTGACTCAGTTGGACAAAACAGAGTTGGTGTCATCTGTGCAGAGGTGATTTGAACGCTTCTCAGATATGATCTAGCTACTCTCACATCTAAAGGAATGGTTGACATGCATGATGCATCACTTGCTAAAATCCTTGATCTCTACCCATTTCGGAGAACCTACCACATCCACACCATACCTGTCCCCCCTTCAATCCTCATCTTTCACAATACATGTATAGTTTACTATCTAATGGAATCACATGATCCTTCACAGTACCTAACCTTGTTCAACAAAGTTGCAAGCTTACTATTCTAAAAAGACCTACTAGAGCAATCAAACTAATGAGAAAACAATGATAACAACATACACAAGGAAATATCTGGTAAATGAGCACGTTGAGGAACCAGGATTGATTTGGACATAAAAGATTTAAAATAAAATGAATCCTGAGAACAAAGGAGTTTGGCTAGTGATCAGCAAAAAACTTGACTAAAGATGGATATAACATTCAACAAATATCACAGAGAGTGCTCAAATAACTAACTGAAATGGTAAAGGAACATGCTAGAGTAATGAAAGGTGATAGGAATACTAAAAAGGGAATGCAGATTTCGGGTAGAATACCTGAATCTGAATGAAAGAATGAACGAGGATGTGCTGGGTAACTCTGTATGTTTATAAAGGACACATACATTGAAGTGAAATATAAGATAAGAAATTATCCAAAGTGACAAACTTAAACCCATTTCACAAATACGACACACATCCAATAATCAACAACACTGTAGGTATGAAAATGCATGGATGATACAAAAGTAGGTTTAAACAACATCGCCAGTATCTAAAATGCATGGATCATACAAAAATGGGTTCAAACAAGCATTAGGAGCTGTAGTGCCAACGGGATCACATGCACCTTTAAGATCCTAACCATACATCCACAACAATGCATTTCAAATAACCTAAATTACCCTCTTAATATCCTAAACAAGCCTTGCATAACATTATGCTCAGAATATGGTTTCTCTGGATAGCCATTGCACCATAATATTCTCATCAAACTAATGAAAAGAAACATACAACGGCAATCAAAGATGACAGGATATCCGAGAAGTTTTGAGTTTGCTAAAGAACGAGGATGGAAATGGAAATAATTGGCAATAAACGTACATAAAAGTCAGTATATGCATCATTCATGTTATGCAACCTGAAGGCCGTATATGTCAATGGTCAGTAGGAACATACAAATTGCTGATACTAAAATCAAGAATCGAGAATGCAATGTCGACTGAGCTGAGTGATGAATCTAAACTAAAGAGCGGTTAAAATGACGAAAATAGACTTGAAGCTTGTAACAAGTGTTTTCTATACCCTGCATTGTCTATTTACGTGGGGTAAGTTACCTCAAAAAAATGTTTTGGGGAGGGGTTGAATTAATGCCTGTTAAAAAGTTGAAATAAATTCCAGAGACTAATGTTTGAGGGCAAATGGAATGGAGTACTGAGTGGGTTCCAGAGGTAGACTGTCCAAACCACTAGATTGGAGTGCTGAACAGCTGAAGACACTTACACATGCGGTAAAAATGTGGATGGTCGAGGACGATCCACAAAAATTATTATAGGGATTCATTTGAAGACAATTATTGTCTTGAGAGTTTGAATAAATGAGCAAAAGCTAGTACACTACAAAATCATAGTACATTGGGCTATACCTAGTTATATGCAAAAGCTGCAAAAAGTGAATAGTGTTCATTTGACTAATATGCCTAGCTCCATTTGTAAGTTCCAAAAGAGAATGAAACACAACTTATTTTAATCATATTATGAGCGTGTTTTACTAATTACTGTCGGCTAGGAGTGGGCACGGGCCAAAATGGACCCCATCCCTATCCCATTCATTCAGGACTGGAACGGAATAGACCTCATCCCGACCTCCACATCCCAAACGAGTTCGGGATGGGATCAGCATGTACTCTCTCCAAATCAGATTGTTTGGAAAATAGAAACTTTATATGGTCAGTTTATAAAACGTGTCACTAATGGAGAAAATGTATTTCTTTTAAGTTGTTTAATGAATGCAAGGAGAAGACACTGGATCTTGATTCTGTACAAATAGCAAGCATGTTTTTCAATATGAGTTATCGGGAACCATGGTTGAAATTCAAAACACAAAACTTCCACAAGAATCATTGCCTACCAATGTATGCTAATCTTGTATTCAAAGGATTCATCCATGCATTTTTTTCTGGGGTAAATAAGTTTCATGCCTAGGATTATTTTGCTAATATGTTTGAATGTAGTTAGAGACTTTAGGATGGTTAATAAAACCTTAATTTTTTTCAATGAACTAAGGTAGTTGGATGGTTTAATCCTACAAGTGCCAAAGAAATATCTATAAAATAATGAGTTATTGGTCAAAGTATCTTCTTTGTATATTTGTATCATTGCTATGATGACTTATGCCAGCCAACTTTGATCAACCATAATGAATGCTAAAATCTATTCATGGGTTGATATTAAAATTACTCATAATAAATATTTAAAAATCATTTCGAGATGAGACGGGACTTAACAGGCGGAATTGAAAATCTACATCCCGATCCCATCCTACTTTAGATTGTGGGATGGGATGCCCACCCCTACTCTGGCTTGTCTCAAATAGATAAAATAAAATGTGGTCCTAATAAGTAAGAATCGGTCTTTCATTGTCTTATTTTAAGCTCAATATATATGCTATAATCTTATCTCCTGTATAATTTGGAACAAAAATACTTGAACACCACTTGTGTTTACATGAACAAGATAGTGATGAATAAGTAATGTCTCCAAAACATGATAGTGTTCTAATTAAACATTTTTATATTCAACTATGACAAGATTCCCAAGTTTAGGATTTTAGCAAATTACTCCAAAAGACTACCCAACAAAACATGAAGCAAGACATATATTGTAAAACAAAAATCAAAGCATCCAGAGAGCCTTGAAAGGTCACCTTTTACTCGGATCTTTTTGCAAACCTCTCAACCTTTTCGTCATTGAGATTAATCCCAACCATAGCTTCACCTAATCCACAGCTCACATCAGCCAAAACATCTGGATCACTATAATGTGTCACAGCCTGAACAATTGCCCTAGCACGGCGAGCCGGGTCACCACTCTTGAACACACCGGAGCCAACGAAAACCCCATCGCAACCCAATTGCATCATCATTGCAGCATCAGCTGGCGTCGCAACCCCACCAGCTGCAAAATGAACCACAGGGAGCCTTCCAAGCTGCTTGGTCTGCATCACCAAATCATAAGGAGCCGCAATCTTCTTCGCAAACACAAACACTTCATCATCATCCATGTTCCTCAAAATCCTAATATCACCCATCACCGACCTCACATGCCTCACAGCCTCCACGATGTTCCCCGTTCCGGCCTCTCCTTTGGTTCGAATCATCGCTGCTCCTTCCCTAATCCTCCTCAAAGCCTCACCCAAGTTCCTGCACCCGCAGACAAACGGAACCCTAAAATTATGTTTGTTAATGTGATGTTCCTCATCAG
The DNA here is from genome assembly GCA_003290165.1 of Berberis thunbergii. Classification (NCBI taxonomy): domain Eukaryota; kingdom Viridiplantae; phylum Streptophyta; class Magnoliopsida; order Ranunculales; family Berberidaceae; genus Berberis; species Berberis thunbergii. The sequence goes on along the minus strand of QNQO01000923.1, from coordinate 347,114 downwards.
CTAGGGTAAGAACTTCGCTCTCGTCGACATAATCGACACCAATAGCTTCAAGAATCTGTGCTTCAACAAAGTGGCCGATTCGAGCTTTCGCCATAACGGGTATCGTGACTGCTTGTTTGATTTCTTTGATGAGTTGAGGATCAGACATCCGAGCAACACCCCCTTGGGCTCGGATATCAGCCGGGACTCGTTCGAGTGCCATTACAGCACAAGCTCCGGCTTCTTCGGCGATTCGGGCTTGTTCGGCATTAACGACGTCCATAATAACGCCGCCGCGGAGCATCTGGGCTAAGCCGACTTTGACGGAGAATGGTGAGGATTTGGTAGTCGCCTCCGTGAGGGCTCCATTTCCGTACACGGTCACAACTCCGCTGCTTGCCGACATTATTCTTGAATGGATGGAGAGAGACTTAACAGAGATTTCAGAACTTGCTAAGCGAAGATCAAACAAGAAATGGTGGGAATCAGAAAACCCTAGAATGTAAAATGAGAGGTCGAACGAGAGATAGGGGCGGTGGCTACCTTGTTTGGGAGAAGAAGAGAAGATAAATAGGAGAATTTGCGGCTGAGACGGTTTGACACTGGAATGTTCTCCACGCTGAGGCTAATGCCATTTCTTTTTGGCAACGACTACTCCGCACCGTTAAAAGCGTTTTCTCATCGTGTTTTTTTTTTTTTATATATATTTATTGTTTTATTAACCCACACCACCACATTTCAAAAAAGAGAAATGCTATAAAATCATGTTTTGCAACCAGGATGACGTGTCATGATCTGAAAAGAATAATGAAATCTTCGAAGATTTTATGTGTATCTCAAAATTGTAAAAAAAACTCTTATAACGATGCCACATCATCATGGTTACGAAACATGTTTACAAAACATGGTTTCCTAGCCTCACTCTTCAAAAAATTGTTTTTGAAAATATCAATAACTTAACTTAAAAATAAGATAATTTTCAACTAATTTAAATTCTCAATCGAAACTCATTTTCAAGCTCATCAATACGAAAGTTGTAGTACTATGAGTTATCTAATAAATATAATTTGAATCACTTGAAAATGTTTAGAAATGACCAAGTTATGATTATTTTACTAAAGTCGACACTACACCAAAAACCCCCATTAGCAACGGTTCTATACCGTGGGCGTAAGCCATTGCCATGGCTAAGAGCCGTGGACTACAGGGGCGTCGCAAAATCCTTTGTAACGGCTATAAACCATTGCTAAAATTGTAGCAACGGTTTTATATTCAGGACGGTTGATACTTTAGCCACGGTTCTAAACCGTTGCTAAAAGTTTAGCAACGGTTTTAAGCCGTGAATAATATTTTTTTTTTTTTTTGCTATCAAATGACTTTTGATTACATCTTATGGATAAGTATAATTCATACTAAATAAGGGTCGACAAATTAATTAGGTTCATAGTGATTAAATATGAATTAAGGTTTATTTGGGTGCAAATAAGATGGAACATGTAAAAAATTGTTACCAACATAGTAAAGATATGCTATTAAACAATATCACTTGACAGAAGTGCTAAACATATCCAAACTCAACTTTAAACCAGATACCACTAGATTAAACAATATATCACTTGAAATAAGTACATACTTTTAGGCAAGTCTCGTACTTATACTCATGTCAAGTTGTCGAAGACATACTGGCATACATACATAATTAACACATACTTTAGCAAGTGCTTAATTCATAGTGCGCAAACGTAGCAAGCGCTGCTCCTCCCATTATTATTTGACTTTTCAAGCTCCAAGATTTGCAGTTTCAGTGTGGCATTTTTAGTTGTAATTCTTTCTCATGGTCCATGGCCACGCACACATGAAGGGTACTGCATATATCAATTGTTTCAAGAAGTTTTGCCAAGTCTGATAGGATCTTTGACACATACTTGTTCGCTAACTCCTTACACTGCTTAAACAATGCAACATGAAGTACTAGTTAAATTTCCGAAAATTTACACAAAGAAGAAGATTTATGGTGAAGTTTATGTTCTCACCTCTTTCTCAATTTCTTCAAAGATGCTACAAGTATTCAAAAGCACATTGATGATCCCAACAATGATGTTATAATCAGTAGAACATCAGCAGACTGTGTAATGAATTGAGTCTAAGTGGCATAATGCATACTGGTGCTTAGTAGGTTCTTGAGGCTTGGGTTCAATCAGCAAAGTCCCTGAAATAACGTTTAAGATTGTCAGATAGTCAAGGGAAATGTTAAATAGAAGTTTTGTATCAAAAGTAACCATCTAAACATAAATCTGAAGCAACCAACAAAAATGACGTGTACCACGACTTTCCATTTTTTGTTATATTTCTGTAGGAAAAGTAAATGTACAATTGCATTATAAAAAGAATAAAATGCAAATGGAGTAATGGGGATGAAAATAAAAATGACAGAAAAGTCAATGTTCCATCCCATGAATGGAGATATACCTTAAGAGTCCATGTGTGGGTGTATGTGCTAAGAAAGTCACAACTCAAACAAAAGATTACCATTGAATCCAATCTTTTTCTTATAGGCCACAGCAGCTTGAAGAAAACTTGCCTTCAAAAGAAAAAAATAAAAATTTTAAACATTTTAGTTAATAAGCATTTACAAGGTCAATTTGGCATATGTCTCACATAGTAAGAATATACAAGGGAGGACTAACACAGATAAGTAGGACATACACAGTATTTCTAGTACAAAACTAAAAGGATGAGATCAAAAAGCTGTGAAATATGCTAACAACAACCTAGGAAATAATTTGAAAAATGTTTTTGATATGATTTCCAACCACTAAATTTGATTATAACACAAAGCAATACCCGTCCAACCATTTTTCTAAAACCATCTGTAGCTGCTAAAAAGCAGTAACAGCTACTTGTTGTTCATCATTTTCTGGGCTTGAAAATGCAGTTTCAACATATAGCCAAGCTTTACAGCTAACCACTCAAATGTATTTTCCGAGTTTACATTAATCTTATCCAAATAAAACCAAAGACTGTAAACTGTATTCAAAATAAATTTTTTTAACAAAAAAAAAAAAAAAAAAAAAAGCAAGAAAGGAAAATGTAGATTATACCAAATGGTCCAGCTCTCTTTTCATGTCTGTATTCAAGAGAGTTTGGTAACCTTCCCGACCACCCCAAAATACGTAGTTTTCTCCTCCAAGGTAATGTGTGACCTATAGAGATTAAACATAATAAGCACGGTGTATGCTAAAGTTTCAAGTCAGCTACACATGTTATATAAATACCAAGAGTTACCTCCATAGCTTTCTTGACTTGAGCTGCAGCATATGCATATACACTTACTTCAGAGCTGCAAAACACATTTCCATAAAAGAAAAAAAAATAATATATATATTAAAAAAACATAAAAGGATTCACAAAACCGTTACCTAGTAGCAGCTCCATGCATGTAATATTTATCGGCATTAACTATGTAAACAACTCGCCAGATAAGATAGATTTGTAACCAGCAGAGAAAACCAGAGAAAAGTTGATATCTACTATTTAGACAGAATTAAAGTATTCACATGCAAAATTTAAAGGATAATTAGTATAGGTCATCCTGGTGATATACCTGCTGGAGCTCTTTGGATTTTTGAATCAATTTATGAAGAGAATGTGTCAGACAGTCCATATCGATGTCTAGACACTGAGGTTAAATGCCAGAGATGTTCTTCTAGTCAGGAGGTTAAACTCATACAGATTTGCTAACACACTGGTCCGGAGAAATTTGGGTTTGACCTGCTTCACATGTTTCATGCTCTAAAACAACACTTACATGTGGGGGTTTCTTACCAGGAAACAGGAATGCATCTCTGCCTAGAACGCAGATCTGTTAGATGTTTATACAATCTTCTCGAGTGTGGTAGTGTTTTCGATTATTTTAATCCAATGTGTCAAGTTGCAGTATGGTAACATCTCAAGATCACTAATAAGGTGTTTTTGTCATTAGGATGTCAAATACACGTACCATGTCCTTGTAGGATGATAAGAGATTGCTTCGGTAAAGCTCCTGAAATGAAGCAATTAAACAATGTAAGACAGCCAAAAATATGAAGAAACAAATTTATAAAGCAATTTCCATACACAAGCTCACATGCATTTTATTCCAGATTTGGGATGTTTGATGACAGCAACAGTCTGAGCTGTGATGAGACTAAAAAGCTTGAAATGAAGCATCCATGTTTTTCCAGAATGACAAGTATAGATTTCAAGAGATATAGACAGATAATTGAGTTAAATTATTGCAAGAACCGACACAAAATACCTAAAAGCACGAAGCATCACCATAAATATTATGAAAATCCGAGGAAAATGACCAAAGACAACAAACAACATGTTATAACTGCCTAATTTGAATAATAACAAACCTGACACACAAAAAATGGCTCCATGCAGTGCTCTCAGCCATAGAACACGCAGCACACGCACGTTTCTGCGACCCGAGTGTACCCCGGATTGCCCAAAACAAATGCTCCAACCAACGCTGCGACAGACAGCAAGCGTCCTAGCAGCAGCAAAACCAGCATCAGCAGCAACTCAGCGTAGCAGCAGCAACTCGCAACAACATCAGCAACGCAGCAGCAACATCAGCAACAGCAACGCAGCGCAGAACAGCATCAGCAACTCGCAACAACATCAGCAACGCAGCGCAGCAGCAACTCGCAACAGCAACAGCAACGCAGCAGCCTCTGCGCCTGCGCCTTGCACCTTCCAACCATCGCTGCCCTGTTTCTGAACAGAAACAGAGCAAAACAACTCTGTCCCAAGCCAAGACAGCACCTTGCCAGGACTCTTTGCCATTATGCTCCACTTGCAAAACACAATTCGACCTGCAGAATTCAATATTTTCTCAAATTATAAAAAATATACAACATTTTCCTAATAATTGTATTAATATAAGCAACTCAGAATTGCTTTTTTCTTGGGTTTTGACAATCCTAAATTGGAGAGGAAGGGTTGGAACTGCAACAATTGTGAGAGGTCAGGTAAGAATACCTCTATTCAATCCAGCTGTTAAAAAGATTATCACTGCCTTGGAATCTCAATATATTTTAAAACTATAGGATCACAGATTCACAGTTAAACTACAACTTGTCAAGCTTGGAATCTCAATATATTTTCAATCTATAGGATCACAGTTAAACTACAATTTGTCAAGCTTACCATGTACCAACTTTCAAACAATTATAAATAAAATATGCATAGAAAATGCATCCGTATGCAAAATGGATTAGTTTATGATGCACCCAACAGATATAAGGTGCATAAGAATATCATACCAAATTGTCACTAGAGCAAAATGGCCTTCCCTTATCATAAATTCAGAAAACTTTAAAAAATAAATTGTAAAGGAAACCTAAAGGAACCTGAAACTCAATTTTACAAGCTTAAAGTCTAGGCTTGTTCCCTTCAAGTTTGGTTTCTGACTTGGTTAGAACAATATATAGAACTTGGCAAAAAAATATCAGATTAGCCAAGACTAACATCAAGTTGCATATAGCAACTCATTTAGTACTTTTAATATGAGAAACAAAGTGACTGTGTTTTACATTTTTTTATATATTGATACTTACTATATTTGTCTCTACGGAATCTGTATCTACTTTTAGCCCTTTGATTTTGTTCACTCCATCTGTAAAAGAAAAGGAAAAAAACACATTTTTCAGTTGCAAAACATAAGTGATGCTGAAATTGGAGGATATGTAAAGGAAATTTACATTCCATAGCAAAAGCGATACCTGAAAATGGAACTTATGATAAGAACTGGCACTATGTAACTGATGAAACAGAAAATACCTGCTTCCTGATGATGTTAAGGCATAATGGGTGGGCGATGGGACTTTGATATGGAGGAGTCGAGCAGGCTCCTTATCAGACAAGGGTCCTTGAGAACTTGACTTGGTTCTACTAGTTTCTTCACTACTAATATCTGGGTTTAAGAAGAAGTCAATGGTCTTGCGGAGTGTCGCATTAGGCAGAAGATCATTTGTGAGTACATTTGTCGCACCACAAGTGCACATTAGATCTTTTGAGACAATGTAGTTCCTGATACCTGGTTACAATTTTAAAAATGAAAGTGAGTTCAACATCCTCTTTCAAACAAATTTAGAATCCAAAATATATAATATGAAACGACAATTGCACAAAGGACGGGAAAAGTAAATTAACACCAAAGAAAATATGAGAGGACCTATAATAGGAATAATCCACGTGAAAAATAGTGACAAAAGAATAGTGTAGAGAAGTAGCTTCTAAACTAACAACTTACCGAGTACTTTGCATCTCCGACAAATGTAGTCTGGTGGAGGTTTCTTTGGCTCCAAAATGGTGCACCAAACTTAAAAACCAAAATTAAATCTCATATTAGAATTCAACAGATGACAAGCTGAAAGGCGTAAAAATGAAATACAAACAAGTACACTTCGGTAAAAAATGCAGTGGACAACATTTTATTGATTGTCTGAATAACACCACTCTGCCGCAATATCAAAGAGAAAATAAAGTTAATCAAATGCATGAGCACAAGCAAGTCAATGAACACAAGTGTTGCATAAAACTGGAGAAAACTTCTACTCGTGTAATGTGTTACGCATCGTGTCCTTTTGTTGGATTTTCAATTCTTTGTCATTGTATGGTAGCCTAGATCAACCTATCTTGTTTCCTATTTTTCGTTTCTTGATGAGTTAATTTTATTGATTAGAATAAAAGCACCCTAGGCTTCATTTTTTATAATGTTTGGTATAAAAAGCACCCCGATTTTATTGATTAAAATAAAAGCACCCCAATTTTAATGTTTGGTATCATTTGCAAAATTTAGTTATTGTATTCATTTAGCAAACCTCTCACTTTAGCACCCCAATGCACTATTTCAACTTTCAATGTCACCACCGCTAACTAACATATATTTACAACTACCACTTCAACTCTACGACTACACCACCGCTAGCGCCATGCATAAACCATCACCACCGCTAGCGCCATGCCACAACCAACAACACCACAACCACCATAGCATAACCAACATTGACACCTTCACAACCACCCCACCACTGCTACAACCACCGTATCATAATCATCACAATCACCAACACCATGTACATAACCAAATATTAGTCGAAAGTTGCATTGGTTTTGTTAATTACTATCGATCAACCATAAAGAAATGCATCATAAACTATTGCAATTGTGTTAATTTGCAAAATACATTATTATACAACGCACCAAACAAAGCCCTACTACATATTTATACTGCAAATTTTTCTTTTACTGATCGACAATCACCAAAAGTGTATGCATTTATACCCATCAAATTCAAGTGTCTAATTTAATGTTTTTATGTTGGTTCTGCTCCATAGCCGCAAAGACCAACAACTTGCATATCATCATTACTCATCAGAAAAATTGTAAACTCTGCACAGAAGCGATATAGAGATGAATCCCAACTGACTAATCAAAGAACTTCCACAAATCAAGCAAGGGTTCACAAAAGGGAAATCATTGTTTTTAATCAGAAAAATAAAGGAGAGGCAGGCAATACATGTGAGAAACTCCCACTGTGAAGAAGAATAAATAGTGCATAATGATTGGACTTACGTATTCATATGAAAAGGCATGATGATTAAACTACCCCAATTAGTCCCAAACACCATAAGATGGCCTTAATCTCCCGATATATTTGAGATATATCTTTGTAAGAGTCAAAATGAGCAAAAAAATGTATGCTTAAAGCAAGAAGCAAAGCAACGACAATTGCTTCACTTTGGCCAAAACAAAAAACAAAAAAAACCAAAACCAAAACAAAAACAAAACAAAAAATGCCTTGAATACCTTGGTAAGATTGTAAGAATTAGTACACCCCTGGCATGCCATTCCTTCCTAATAGTACCCAAAGCATCATAGAGGACAGCCTCTCCCACACCATGCCCTTTAGAAGACAAAACCTATTACTCCACTTTAGCCAATGATGGAAAACAACTGAGCAAAGGGATACCAAACCCACTAACCAGCTTCGACCAAACCTTAGTAACAACACAACATTCAAAGGATAGATGTCAAATTGATTACACATGGGAAAAGCGCAAAACACAGCGACTGGGGATCAAAAACCCTCTCTTGGAAAGGTTGTCAATTGTACGAATTTTACCATGTGTAATACACCAAAGCAAGAAATAGACTTTTTTTTTTCAAAATATGGAACCTGTGAATATGATTCTGGAGCCCCTATAGAGAAATCCTAATTCTCAAGACAATAATTCTCCCTAGCCAAAAATTTAACAACCAAAAAAAAAATCTCAAAGTTATGGCCCTTACTTGTAATAACTAATAAAAGAGAGGAGGTACGCCTTCTTTTTAGACATAGATTTCAGTACACTTCATTGAAGAATCAACTAAGAAATTAAAAAAGCTACTTACAGGAAGCATCACATAGACAGGAAGATAAGGGGTCCCAGTGAAATCATTTGCATTTTCCCTAGGCTGAATATCCTGCATGAGTTGTACCGATATACATTGGAAAATCAAATACCATAAAGGACTTTAGTTTGTAAAGCAACAGTTAACCAAATAAACACTCTGTAATCAGGAAGGGTATACCTCATTCTTATCGGAAAATCAAAGTTTGAATCTTGTACACTTGAGCTATTTGAATATGAAATAATCCGAGTTTCAATGGAAATTGATCTATTTGAATGAAAATTATTCTACATTTGAATTCAAAGAGATAAACTAATACTATTAGATCGAAGTAGCCATAGCAAATAAAAGAAATAGTATAAGATGGAAGGAATACCTGGCGAGAAGAGAGAAACTCAATTTTAACAAACAAATGGTGAGCGAAAGATCAAAACAACAACTGGATTTGTTATGAACACGAACAAATCAACACCTTCTTCTACTAGATTTGCAATAATCAAGTTCAAATCAGTGAAAATTACTGAAAAATGATAAATCAGAACAGAAATGATAAATCAGAACAGAAACAGAACCAAAATTGATGAATCAATTAGAAGCTCGAATTCTCCCTCTCTCTTTCCTTCTCCTTCTCTTTCTTCTTCTCTCTTTCCCTCTCCTTGAAATTTTAGGGTTAGATGCAAAGGGTTGAAAAGGGGAGATGCAGCGGGAACGCGCGGGAAGAAAAAAATTTTCGCAAAATTTCACCCGCCTGAAATCGACCTAATTCTCCACACCTTCACGTGCAACGCACGTGCACGTTTGCAACGGTTTTAAGCCGTGGGTCACTATAGCCATGGTTTTTAGCCGTGGCAAACACACCAACGGTTTAGAACCGTGGCCAAGCCTTTTTTTAGCCACGGTTTTAAGCCGTTGGGCACTATAGCCATGGTTTTTAGCCGTGGCAAACACACCAACGGCTTAGAACCGTGGCCACCCCTGTGTAGCTAATCAGGTCTTTTGGTGTAGTGCGAGTAAATTTGTCTCGCAATAAAAATGGGATAGTGTCCCTGATTTTTGGCTAACTAATATGCTTAATTAAGATTGATTCTCAAGCTCATTCAAACACAAAAATTGTAGTACTTTGAGTTATTTAATAAGCATAACTTGAATCACTTCAAAATGTTTTGAAATGAGTAGGTTATGGTCATTTTACTAAAGTCGGGCAAAACTGTCTTGCAATAAAAACTAGATAGAGTTCCTAACTTTCGGCCAACTTATTTGCTCGATCAAGACCGATTCTCTAGTTGATCAAAATACAAAACTTGTAGTACTCTGAGTTATCTAATAAACACAACTTGAATCTCTTAAAAATGTTTTGAAATGAGCTAGTTATGGTCATTTTACCAAAGTCGTGCAAATTTGTCTCGCAATAAAAATGGGATAATGTTCCTGACTTTTGGCCAACTTATGTGCTCGATCGAGACCGATAATCAAGTTGATCAAAACAGAAAAGTTGTAGCACTCGGAGTTATCTAATAAACACAACTTGAATCATTTGAAAATATTTTGAAATGAACAAGTTATGGTTCGCATTGTTGAACAATGCGAGTTTTTGCAAAAACTCTCAGAGTTCCGGGCAAACAAGAAATTTCAGGAATTTTTTTTACTGTTCGCCTAGATCAATGCGAGATTTTGCCAAATCCTCGCATTGTCTCAGGAGAACAATATTTTGTTTTTTGTGATTTCTAAAATTTTTTCTGAAGTTTACTTTCTTTTTGTGATTGAAAATGTTTCTAAAGTTTCCATGAGATTACTTTATTTTTCTAAAAATTTTGGGAGATGTTGCGATTTGGTGTTCGATTTTTAAAGATTTCGATTTTGAAGGAGATGGAAGAGATTGATTTCGATTTTGCAAGAGATTTGAATGTAGGGAGAAATTTTCAAGATATTTGAATGTAGGAGAGGGAAGAGATTCGAATGGGGGAAGGAGGAATCACGTTTTGATTTGAATGTGAAGGGAAAAAATGTTGGTTTTTTGTTTATATAGGTGGTGTGGGAAAGAAAGTAGGTGGTGTGAGAAAGCATTTATGGTGGTGTGGAGTATTCGTTGCCTTTCCTTTTTTCATGCCTTATTTTTAAGGGCTATTGCTAAATAAAAACCACCATTTATACTTAAGGACACCATTACCCTAATTTATTTATTTTTGGATCTATTGAAATACACCACCATCTTCACCATCTCTTTTCTTTTTACTAGAACAACACCACCCCGAAGTAGGAGGCCGCGAGGTGGAGGAATGGAAGAGATTGAAGGAAAAGAAGAAAAAACGAGTTGAGGAGGAAGATGAGAGGTGACGGTGGTGGGGATTGATGGAGGAGAAAAAAAATAATAAGAAGATGTGATGGGGAGGAAAAGAAAGAAAATAAGAAAAATAGGAAGAAGAGGGGAGAAAAGGGAAAGATGGCGTTGGTAGAGATTGATGGAGAAGAAAAAAAAAGTGATGTGGAGGAAAATAAAAAAAGGAGAAGAATAGGAGGATGAGGAGAGGTGGTGGGATGGTGGTGGTGGTTGATGGATAAACAGAAAAAGAGGAGGAGAGGTAGCAGTGATGGGGATTGATGGATGAGGAGAAAAAGAAGAAGTCGGGAGAAGAAGTGGCGGGGTGGTGGTCGAAAGGGGAGGAGGATAAGAGGAAAGGTGGCGGGGTGGTGGTGGTGAAGAGGAAGAGGAAGATAGGAGAGAAAAGAAGATAGGTGATATGGTTTTTTTGTATATATTGGTGGTGTCATTTATAAAGGCGGTGATGTAATTAAAATAAATAGGGCACTGGTGGTGTCTTTCAGCATAAATGATGATGTTATTTAGCATCAGCCTTTTTAAAGATATGGGTTATGAGCTCTCCATCTACACCGTTGGATTAAAGTTAAAATATTCCACTAAACAACCAATTAACTATTCTGTTAACTTTATATTTTATTCTCCTAGTTTTTCGCCCTTTATTTTTTATCTTTGGTACGTCCTAAATAATATGTCTCATAATTTCATTTGTTTTTTTGCAATTCTCATTCCATTATTTTTCTTTCTCCTTGTTCCATTCTTCATTTATTTACCTCATGTAATCACACATTCTATATAAGTTTTCATTGTCATATATCAAGGAATATCATGTTTGATGATACATTGAAACGTCATCTTTTCTACATCATACACGTGTCATGATGATCTCGAGAAATAACAGGTTCAAGCGTCAGCCCAACACTGATCTGACCCAAGCGGTTTCAAGCCTGCACGACACAGTCTGCCAGACAGACCCAAATCACTACAACCTATTAAGCACACATGACTCACAACTATCCCCAATATCCGTAAGTTCTATTAAGGCAAGTATCTTGGGGATTAGCTTTTAACAAACAAGACAACAACACTTTGTTTCCAACTAGGAAGCAAATAATAGAGTATATGTCGCACATAAAAACTTCTATCTATGGACAACACTCTGATTGAGAACTATCTCCCGCATATCTAGGAGCACAAGTCTAACATGGAAACTTCCCTTCACAACACAACTCATAATTAAAGAAGGATCTCCAAGAAGATCTTCTTCCCTAAACTACGCCACCAATTACCTAGTCGAACCAGGACTCCAACACTATAAATAAGACATGAGGTTAGTATGCTACAAATTCTCTATTTATAACATTGCACCTTTCTCAGATCCCTGTCTGACTTTAACATCGGAGTGCCATCGGCCACCACAATGGTGTTTCGTGGCTCACATGTGTTCCTTGTGCAGGTCAGCATGTCAATGTCAAGCAGGGAGCAAAAATCAACTGCATCAATTTGAAGCCGTCCGTGGGGACGACAAAATTCCTAACCATTCACTAGTGTCATCTCTCTTCATAATTCAAAAATATGGTGACCACCAGATCACGCAACAATGGAGAATAAGGGGACACGTCAAACGATCAGACTAGTGTTATACCATTGCTTCCAATGATGCCGGTGACACAGGGACAGCGGGCTCACACTCTCGCGCCAACAACAACAACGAAAGACCCACGATAGTTTTGTTGTTGTCACAAATACAACAGATTGCTAAAGCAACGAAGATTCTAATATAGCAGAACCCTCCACCCACCGATGGAGATCAGGAACAACACAGACCCCAATCTCTAGAGGACAACAGAGAGCAGACACAGAAGACTCAAGCCCCTGCTGTTCTCACACGACTAGAGGTGGAGAAGCGGTCAACGCGGACTCGACCTTCAAGGTAGATAGACTCGCCTCGCAGAACCCCTTCCGCCGAGGGGCTTGCAACCTAGACGTGTTGTACCACTTTTGTTCCCCCGTTCGTGGACCACATCATGAACAAGGCTCTGCCAAAAAATTTTAGCCCTCCAAAACTCGATTTCTATGATGAGGCCGATGACCTGTTCGACCACTTGTATCATTATCAACATGTAATGGCGCTCAAAGAAGGTTCTGAGTTAGTGATGTGTAGAACATTCCCTACCAGTCTGAAGAAGTCGGCACTGACATGGTTCCAAAGCCTCCAGCCAAAGTCGATCGACTCATTCAAGACACTAGCCAAAGAATTCCTGACATGTTTTGTCGGAAGCCAGCAGATCAGGAAATGCCCGTACTACATACTCTCCCTAAGGCAGAAGTCTAACGAAACGCTATGGGAATATGTCACGGACTTCGATGATGAGCTAACACTCATTAACGGCTGCAGCGATGACACATCCATGGCAACTTTTACCATGAGCCTAAAAGAGGGAAAGTTTTACGACTTCTTCACCTTGGAACCCTTTGGATATGACAAAACTCTTGAAGGGCGCCCAAATGTACATCATCCTGGAGGAAATGAGAATAACAAAAAAGGAAACTGAAGTAGAGAAGAAACCTTCCACTTCTAGGGATAGAAAGGAGGAAAAAAAGTGAGAAGACGAAGAAAGGAACAAAAGAAAGCGCAACAATAACAGGTCGGAACTAACAGGTCGGACTCTAGCCGTTCCAGGCAAGAAAAATTTTCCTACTACGTTGGATCCAGATCCATGACCCCTTCAATTATTGCTTATCAGACATCCTTAATTCCATGAAAAATTGGAAAGATCTGAAGTGGCCCCCAAAGCACTGTGGAGACCTTCCAAATGCGACAATAAGTATTGCTCATACCACAAGAAGGGTGGCCACGACACCAACAATTGCAATAGTCTAAGGTATGGGATCGAGTACTGGATTCGCAAAGGCAAGCTAAAGGAATTTTTGGATTCAGAAAAACGATAGGACCGAACTAAGGGAAAGTGGGAGACAATCAAAGAGATTGAGAAGGAGATTCCGAGCATAATACATGTCCTTCATGGAATTGGATCAGAAGAAGAACAATCGAACAGGTCCCGCAAATATACACTACTGGAAATGCGGACACAGCTGGCAAACGAGGAAAGACGCATATATTACTCGTGATTGTATAGCCCCATCTCAACCTTGACCTTCACAGACAAAGACCTCGAAGGCGTTCACGCACTGCACAATGACGTTATTGTCATTTGGGTCTCTATCGCAAGGTGGGAAGTCAAGACGACTTTGGTTGACACGGAAAGCTCCTCAACATCCTGTTCTACAACGCGTTCCACAGTGTGGACCTCAAGGAGGAAAACCTGACATCCTCCGACTACTCGCTGATTGGATTCAGTGGAGAGAAATGCTTATCTATCGGGAAAATAAGATTAGCAGTGGTGGTAGGAGAGCCACGACTAATAAAGGTCTTGTTCTTGGACTTCATGGTGGTAGACGCACCGTCTACCTATAACCTCATCTTGAACCTCGGCTTCATCAGATGGAAACAACAATCTCCACCTTTCACCAGTGCATTATGTATATCGCTAACCACTCGGAGGAAACAATTATCTGGGACCAACCAACGGTACGGGGCAATCATTATGCTGCACTAAAGCAGATATAATGTTCTAGCTGGAGCCCAAAGGACAAGTTGAATAGAAGCCAGACTCATAAACTGTCGAGAAATCACTCCTTCCACATAGAGGCAAAATCCCAGCCGCAGTTGCTCAACTTAGCAGCGGAGAACATTCCAACATTGCAGGAGTAGTCCTATCTTCAACTCGACAAAGCGTTAGGACCAGCGTAAAGGTCATTGCAAACGGGACTATCAGTAGGCGCGGAAGGACCCTCCCACACAAGGTTTACTCTTCAGTAACCTTAGCAGCGTCAGTAAAACTTGGCAATTCGCTGAAGGTACTCACGATCCAAGCAAGGGCCATGCAAATTCACTTCAGGGCCGGATCAACCTCTCCCCGCCAACAGTCAATCTATTCAGTTGTTTAGTTTTCTTTTCATAGTCAATGTAGAGTTAAAATTTTGGAGCTTATGTGATTTGCAATCATCTAAGAAATAAAAGAGAATTACGCAAACATAATCTATTGATTACGGGAAAGATGTAAGAACGATCTCCCAGAGGTGGGTACAAAAGACTACAAACATCCGACTCCGATGCAACATACAATAAATATTTGCTTAAACAATCCAACTTCAGAGGAGGATTCAAAAGCAACAACAAAGGTACCCCGGGTAGAGTACGGAGCCCTCTAAGAGTTCCGCTCAGCAACTTCTCCATAGAAGATGATAAACAAACTAGGGCAAATGTGCAAAAAAGGGCTGAAAGGACAAGCGCGACTAACAGCTCCACCAACTCACCTCAAAAGAACAACCCGCAATAGGAATATGGACCTAGCAACAAGTTGTAGACATCTTTGATCTAGCATCCGACTTCCCGAAGGAGGTAGAAGAGGACAGACAAAGGTGCCCCAAGCGACAAGACAATTAAGGTCTCACAGTGATGCCAAGCAAGGACGCTTCTCCCATGCATGATACTCGGGGTGACTCAGAGATACCATTCCCTGTAGCAAATACACATATGCCAATACTTTAATTTGATCAACCATAAACTAGTCGCAGGGAGTGTCTCCCGACATATAGGATAACACAAGGTGTCACCAAAACATTGGCTAATAAATGACAGACTCATCCCAATTGGGTGCTCACCCAGAGCAAGTGACCACGCATAACAAAAAGTCTTACCATGACTCATGTCAGAACATTCAAATACTTCAGCATTGGAGATCTCCCTTCAGCCTTTGGAAAACTCAAAGCATATTCTATGAGTAAGATCATCTGAAGAAGTGCACTCTGTAGAAGATAATGCCTACAACGATGAAAGAAAACCATTATATAGACATAATGATTCACCAAACAGTCGCTTCGACATTCACTATCAGCATTGAATACCGTATGGGAAACGAGGAGATGACGGTTCCCAAGGAAACCACACGGGACCACGTTCATCCAATTAATGATGTTGCATACAACCTCATTAATTGGGGGGGAGTAATCGATACACAACCGTCTCGCGATCTATGCCATTCGTGTGTCACCATGCAATCTACGTTGTACATGTGGCGTATTTATCCTAGGACATGACCTAGATCTTCTTTTACGGGCCCATGTGCTTGGCCCATTATTCGAACGGTATTCTACCACATGTGTTAACGCGGGTAGTAGAAACCATAGTCACTTTTGATACACGGATCACACCAACATATTACTAGCTGATTTAAGGTGCTTATTTATTTTTTAAAGAAACTAATCCGTACAATGCATTACTCCTACAGAAGTAGGCACGCACACCCGTAACAAGCGAAACCCGACCTAACCAAGTAAGCTTAGTCAGTTTCGATTGATGACGACGACTTCTGGTTCATCCCGACGCCTAGTTAGCTGCGTGTGGATGTCAATGGCTTAGGAAGTGGGAGTCTAATTAGCGCTCTCACGCCTAATGACGAAGACTCGCCAAGGACTGTCGCCCCCTTCATGGACAACTGTCGCCAACACGATCAGGTAAGCCTAGCCAGTGACGCCTGACAACGACAGCTTCTGGTCAAAGCCTAGACATGTAGTTATTACATGTAGCCTAGATCATGTCAGTGTTTTGATTATTATATTTTATTCTAATTATTTAGTTTTCATGTTTTTGTAAGAATTTCAGCATAAACGATGAAATCGTGTTAAGGCGACAATTCGAGGAATGATCAATTGGTTAGTTCAAATGACAGTACAAAGTAACGGGTGACAAGTCGATTATCACATGTCTAAATCTAACCCGAATACCCAAATCCATCTAATTTAACCTAAGCCCAAGCCCAAACCTGACTTAAAATCTCAAACCTAGCCTAATCAAGAGAAATAAGGAGAACCCTATTTAGGCTTCCTCTCTCCCTTTTTCTCCTCCTCTCGTTCCTACGTTCCTTGGCCGCCTCTATTCCACATTTCTTTTATCTTCCTTTTTTTTTTGCAACCACCGACCACATCCACCCTACTAGAGATCCTCGCTCGATAGGAGGACCGACAACGCACCTCACCTCGGCATCACCGCAGTCCTCCTCTTCTTTTTCTCTATGGTCCTTCATTTCAACCCTTACGTCAACACAACCATGCACCACCACAACCCTACTTCATCACGCACACAACATCACCATCTAGTACGTCCCATAATAGAGATGCAACAGGGAGGACTCCCAGTCACTCTCTCATGTCTCTTTCTTCCTTCGTCTTCCTTCCACGATCCCTCTCTCTGCATGTTCTTCTTCTTCTTCAGCAGTGTAACCACCTCGCAACAGTGCGGACCACCATGCCATGTTTCTCTCCCCCGTTCTCTTCTTCATCGTCTTTCTCTTTCTCGATTTCCCCTCATTTATTTTTCTCTCTATTGCAGGCTCAATAGGAAGGCAGAGCAGAGCAGCACATAAACATAACTTGCATGCCACCGTTGAGCCACCACTTCGCCATATCTTCGTTCCCTCATTCTCTCACTCATTTCTCTCTCTATCTAACTGATTTCTCTGTCTTTCAAGTGAGCTTCACCGGAAAAGAAGAAGAAGGACGCAAGAAAGAACAGAACATGACGAACCTTCTTGAGGAAAGGGACGAGTTTCTGGCGGGAACCAACATATTTTTGAATTAGTTGGCTATTGGCACCCCAACCATTATTCTGAGCCACCATCGAGCCATTTGCAACCCTTTTTTGTGACGCGTGTTCGTGTTGAGATGAATTTCACCTACGCCAGTACTGTGATCTCCTTCCCTATGATCTTCTAGACCTCGCCCCGAGGCAAAGATGAAACCACATGGTTTCCTAGAGTTTGTCATATTTGAATTATTATTTTCTATATGCTTGAATGTTAACTACAATTGATTTCTGAATTTCAATAATTTGCTTTCATTGATTATATCCGAAATAATTATCTAAACTAATCGGTAGTTAGAAGTTCCATTTTTTGATATTCGAATAATCTGTGATTGCGTGTGCCGTAAAAAGACATGTAATGCTAGGGATTTAAAATTAATTTAGTTAAACCTGTGATTGTGTGAGCCATAGAAAGACATGCAATGCAAGGGGTTTATGCTTTTGCTAAAATCAATTGTGAATGTGGATTAATCCTTAGATTAGTTGTAGTGAATCTCGAAAACGGTAATTTAGGTCACAGAAGTCTCAAAGAACCTATAGTGGATTCGATGTCTCAATTCAATCTCTCATTGTCTTATCACTTTAAATTTTAGTTAATTTAATTTAATTCTCTTAACTTAGTAATTTAAATACATCTGCTGTAACCCCCAATTTAAATTAATTTAAATAAGTCTTAGAATTCAAATGTCTCGTATTTGCCACTGTCTATTAGTTTGATAGTTGTGCACTTGCGGTAGTACAAGTAAGATTTATTAGCTTATTAATTTAGGTTAATAAAATTTTCATCATAGTTTTGGCGCCATTGTCGGGGATTGTAATGGTACAATCAAAATCTAGGGTTTGTTTTTACTAGTTTATAGATTAGGTATATTTTTGTTTGTTTAGGAACAATGTCAGGAGTCACTTTCTTGTTTGTTTTATTTGCTTTAGTTTGAATTATTTTTGCATTTATTTTGCAGGCGGTCACACACATAGAAGTTCAAGTTGGAACAAAGTGAAAAATTGTGATTCGCGAGAAAACTCTCAGAAATCAACTTCTAGTTGGCGTCGCAAGCAACTCGAAAGAGGTTCACGCTGGAAGTAACTTCTACCCACCGCATCTGCACGCGGTTTCTATGTGATCACTTGTGTTTTGGTTGTTCTAGGTAGCATTGAATGCAAAATTTGAATAATGGCATGATCGATTTGTAACTTCCGTGCCCTTTCCCGCGGATAGGTTAACCACAATCTATTTTCGGGTTAGGAACTTAAGCCAGAACTATTTAAAATTTGTAGTGAGATAATTATCTAGGATTGGTTTGATGCTCATAGGGACCGTTTTTGGAAGTTTGATAGCTAAAAGTGGTCGAGTGAATGAACATATCCTATCTGGGAACAGTTTTTGAACTGACATTTCACTTTGAGCTAGAAAGTGGAAAAAGAGGTAGAACAACTCTGTAGTGGCATATTGATAGAAAATTATTGTGCCTCTCCCATGGTTAGGTAAATTAAATTAATAGCCCTACATTAGTAAAAAAAAACTCTAGGGTCGTTTGCCATTCATTTTGTTTGTGTATCATTTAGGGTTCCGTTGTTTTTATTTTTTAGAGTTAGGTCATTTTCATAGAGCGGTTAGGCTTGCATTTTAAAAAAGTTAAAAAAATCTTGAGACCAAAGAGATGGCTGAGGAGAAGGCCTTTAAGGATTACTTCTCCCCTCTTTCTAGCAGTGTTTCGTCTTGCATTGTCTTGCCTGAGACAACTGCAAACAGTTTCAAACACAAACCATCTATTATACATTTGTTGCCCTCTTTTTATGGTTTTGAGAAAGAAAACCCTCATCTTCATGTCAAAGAGTTTCTTGACATCTGCGCCACCCTGAAGTACCAAAACTTTTCTGATTATTCGGTCCGTCTAAGGTTGTTTCCATTTTCTTTGAAAAATAAGGTGAAATCGTGGTTAAATTCATTAGAGAAAGGATCCATCACAACGTGGGATTCATTGTCAAGAAGGTTCTTGACAAAGTATTTCCCCATTAATAAAATGAATGCCCTCCGATGAGATTTATCTAATTTTCAGCAAAAAGAGGGTGAACATTTGTATGAATGTTAGAAAAAGCTCAATGAACTCATTACCAGGTGTCTCCATCACGAATTTGAAAAGTGGCAACTAGTTCAATACTTTCAAGACGGTTTAACCCCTCAAAACCGTCGTATGATTGATATCACTAGTGGTGGGTCACTAATGAAGATGAACATCAATGAGATATGGAAATTATTTGAAAAGCTTTCCAAAAATTCTCAGCAATGAGATTATTTGATAAAGGAGTCTAATAGGCGAAAGGGCAGTATATATGAAGTTAAAGATACATCTTGTAACATCTGTTCTCTTTTCTTTGTACCATCGAGGTAGTATTTAGAACTTGGTGGTGGCATATAGCCATTTTCCTTCTATAAAACTCTACAAAAATTCTCCACCCTTTTTTTAACTCTTCTCATCAGGTCTTGATTGGGTGGTTTTATCTTGGTCAACCAGCTCTAGGAGAGAGCTTGAGAGGGAGGGATCCTTAAAGATTTGCTAGAGGATTTTGATGCATGTTGGGGAGGAG
The DNA here is from genome assembly GCA_003290165.1 of Berberis thunbergii. Taxonomy (NCBI): domain Eukaryota; kingdom Viridiplantae; phylum Streptophyta; class Magnoliopsida; order Ranunculales; family Berberidaceae; genus Berberis; species Berberis thunbergii. The sequence continues at coordinate 327,081 of QNQO01000923.1, read as the reverse complement.
AATTCTTATGCTTTGAGGATTGCAATAGCTGTAGTTGGTGAATAGATCTGCCATTTCTTGAATGATTTAACATATTAGATTGCATGTTTACTCTTTCTTTTTGTAGATTTTGGGGTTTGCTAGTTTGGATTAAGATGGGTAACCAAGTATCTTTTCGTAATGGTATTTTTCGATTCTTTCAGTATTTTTGTTTTTGATTGCTTTCATTTGAAAGATGAAGGTGAAATCTTTCTATAGGTAGCTTATAGGTAAATTTTGGATAAGTATTGAAAAAGTTATAGGTGTTTGAAGTTGGTGTGTTGAACTGTAACTTGCTGAAATTTTAAGTCTAAGAATCGAAAAATACCATTACGAAAAGAATTTTGGTTACCCATCTTAACCCAAACTAGCAAAACCCCAAAATCTACAAAGAGAAAGAGTAAACATGCAATCTAATATGTTCAATCATTCAAGAAATGACAGATCTACTCACCAACTACAATTATTGCAATCCTCAAAGCATAAGACTTCTCCTCCCCAACATGCATCAAAATCCTCTAGCAAATCTTTAAGGATCCCTCCCTCTAACTATGATACCCTTGTGTGGGCGGACCTGAGGGGGAGTGTCACGCCCCGACCAACAACGGGAATCGTAGCGTGCCGATGCGTGAACTAACACGTACACAGGCGGATCGTAACCGACCACAACATCATAATATAACACATTCTTGATACGAGAATCAAACGAAAAAAAACGATAAAATTTGAACAAAATAAATTTATATTTGATTCGCCCCGCCCGAGTCATAGAGACAAACCAATATACAAGCATTTAACAATACAGTACATCTGATAACACAAGGGAAGCAAAACATACCCGTACAGGGTGGACACAACCAAAAAGCACAAAACGCGCCTACAACAGAAACCGAGACCTACGTGCCACGATCAGCAGGAACGCCTACACTCCACTAGAAGCACACACCTTGCGGGGTCAGCAAAGAACAAAGCTAGCTGGTGCGAGCGAACTAAATACAAATAACGAAATATTATACCAGAAAAATTCATGTCAGACAATAAATGATAAATAACAAGTTCTAAAGACTAAATCACACCGTGTCTCTAAAGATAATATTTCTAAGTTCAAGCAACACACAAACATTTCAGATTCAACAATAACTACCAGTTTACGATATATGTCGATCATTACACGTGATTCAAACATGGTAAATATCAAGCGATGGAAATAAAGACAATCTCATAATTCTTTCGAGTCTCCTAGGTATAGCAATCAGGTTGAAACCAAAAAATCTGTATAAGTGTCTCATATCGTAGGTATCTGCATACCCTACGAATGTGTCTCACCCAGACACATCCCACAACGTGCACCAGTACAACTTCGGGCTTGTTTGTATCCTAATGGGGTGCCATCTGCCAGGATACAAACTCAAACATCCCGAACGACTGGCCTAACACGGCCAACCTAACATAATCAAAATCAAGCGTGCTGGGATGGAAAGCGAGTAATCTCCAAAGCACGTCCTCCGGGACCTGTCCTATTGCACTCTATAGTGGCAAGTGTGTGCGGGAGCTCACCGCACCTCAGCAAGTTTGCCACATGCAATAGCGTCCACAATGTCGGGTGCGAGTCATCTCAAGCACCATCCAACTCACGATGCGAGCAAACTCCTAAGCATCGGCACAACAGACATTATAGCGGGGTAAATACACTTATACTACTATCCACATGCACAAATGATAAGTCTGTACATTACCAAAGGTACAGACGTGCAATCATAAACAATTCGGCAATTTTTATAAAACCACGACTATGCCGGGGTCCCAACATGACCCAATTCACCACAATAAATTTATTCGAGTCGATTATCATACATGCTCAAGACTCGGCAATCCACGTTAAAACATGACATACTATGTAAACTCGAAAACAAAACATACAAGTCTCATGTCATTACACCAAAGCCTAATCACACCAAAATTCCTTCACTATTCGATTTCATTCAAGTATATCATGCTTTCCGGAAATTCAATGCATAATTCATTCACAAATAACTAACACAATCCTTGAAATATCTGAAAACCCCGAATTTCGGATTTGGATTCAATTATACACAATTGACGGTATAATGTAAAATTAAATTCAGGATTTCAAATAATTATTTATCAAAATAAATATTATAATTCCACTCACCTGGGCGGAATGGATTTTCAAAACCCAATTCCTACAGGTCGAAGCTCCTAACACGCAAAACCACGAATGCGGGACCACAAAAATTTTTAAAACTGCAAAGCGGACTAGAAAATGAGCAAACAAGCCGAAGACTGAAAAAGATAAATAAATTACAAGCGGCGCGTGATGGAAAGAAAACTTGCCGGTAATAAAAAATTTGGCAAACACCCCGTCGCAACCCAAAGTTTGGCGAAAACGCGCCGAAACCCTCCCTACTCTGGTCTGATCGCTTCCAAACTGCACAACAGCCCGAAAATGAGTCTAAGGACACGCGAAGTCACGAAAGTGAGGCTCACCCACACACCCAAAGCCCGGATTCATGCCAAGGAACCCTCCAAACAAACATGCACCCTGATTTTTAAAAACTTTTCGGCCAACCCCAAAACAACCTTGCATGTCAGTTTTAAGGGCTCCCAAGGACGCCACCAAGGCCCCTCCACGGCTGATTGGAGCTATGGACACCAATAAAACAACCCAACACCAAACCCAAATGAAAACTGATTTTTTTTTCCAAAAAAACAACAGAGAAATGAAGAGGGAATGCAGAGAGGAAGAAATGAGGAGGAGGAGGTGAGCTGTGGGGGAGAAATCACCTAAAATCGCTGAAAATCGACTGGAGAGAAGACGAAGAGCTCGCTGCACTCACTGGAACGAAAAAAAGAGAGAAAAGAAGAAAGGGGGGGTCGGTTTTCTCTTAAAGGGTGGGTGGCTATGTGCCCCCACCATCTCTACTGAGTACACCCACCCAAAATAAATTTTTTTTTTGAAAAACGCAGATACTACAAGGAAGGTGAGGGAAAGGCCCGTGATGGCAAAGCCCAACAGGCCCATGGATCCCAATAGGGGTTGGGCGAGCTACCAAGGGGAGATTATAGTCCTACATCGCCTAGGTGAGGGAAGGGGATGTGCTATATATGTACAAGTTTGGATCTACAAAGTTTACGCGTTTTAAAACCGTGCGGGCCTTGGGCCCAAAGCGGACAATATAGTACTATGTGGATCGGGTCGTTACAGAATGGTATCAGAGCTATGTAACATTTGTTCTCTTTTTCTTTATACCACCGTGATAGTATTTAGAACTTGGTGGTGGCATATAGCCATTTCCCTTCTATAAAACTCCACACAAATTCTCCACCCTTTTGTTTTACTCTTCTCATCAGGTCTTGGGTGGTTTTATCTTAGTCAACCAGCCCTAGGAGAGAGCTTGAGAGGGAGGGATCCTTAAGGATTTGCTAGAGGCTTTTGATGCATGTTGCGGAGGAGAAGTCTTATGCTTTGAGGATTGCAATAGCTGCAGTTGGTGAGTAGATATGTCATTTCTTGAATGATTTAACATATTAGATTACATGTTTACTCTTTCTTTTTCTTGGACCCAAAGCGAACTATATGGTACTCTGTGGATCGGGTCGTTACAGAATAGTATCAGAGCCGGACCTAGCCAGAAGTGTGCCAACGGGGACATTGGGCTCCCTTAGGGGGGTGGATTGTGATACCCTTGTGTAGGCGGACCTGAGGGGGAGGATGAGGGAAAATCCCGTGATGGTGAAGCCCAACAGGCCCGTGGATCGCAATAGGGGTTGGGCGAGTTACCAAGGGGAGATTATAGCCCCACATCGCCTAGATGAGGGAAGGGGGTGCACTATATATGTACGATCTTGGCTCTACATGATACAACGCGTTCTGGAGCCCCAGTAGGTGGGTGGAAAGAGCAAAACTGTGAGAGGGAGGGTGAGGGTCGGTGCCCAACAGGCATGTGGATCCCAAAGCGGACAATATTGTGGATGAGTAAGGTCGGTTGTGGGCCGTTGCGCCGCGCATACTTGGAAACAACTCATTTTAAAGCCGTTTGGGCCAGGTCGTTACAGAATGGTATCAGAGCCTAACCCATCTGAAAGTGTGCCGACGTGGACTTTGGGCCTGTGTGGCCAACGGAGACGTTGGGCTCCCTTAGGGGGTGGACTGTGATACCCTTATATGGGCGGACTTGAGGAAAAAGGTGAGAAAAAGGCCCGTGATGGAGAAGCCCAACATGCACGTGGATCCCAATAGGGGTTGCGCAAGCTACCAAGGGGAGATCATAGTCCCACATCACCTAGGTGAGGGAAGGGGATGTTTTATATATGTACGAGTTTGGATCTACAAAGTACTATGCATTTTAAAGCCGTGCGGGCCTTGGGCCCAAAGCGGACAATATAGTACTCTGTGGATCGGGTCGTTACACATCTGTTCACTCCCATTCTACCTCGAAGTTAGAGAAAGTTATTATGACTATGGCTCAAAATATAGGTGCATTTTTTAATGTGACTCAACCTGCACCTCCCGCAAACGCTTCATCTGAGGTCTGTGCTGCATGTTCGAGTCCTGGTCATTCAATAGTTAATTGTGACTTTCCAAAAGATTATCCTACGTACTATGCCGAGCAAGTCAATTCTTTTAATACTATGCGGCGAACTGGTTATAATTCACAACCTAACTATTACAATCTAGGATTCACCCTGCATTCAAATCTTCCCTGGACCCATGGCTCACACCAAGGGGGACATGTTGTTGTCTCCTAGGCTCCTCAAGCCTCTAGCCTTGTTAGGCCTCACTTTAATCAAGGCCCTCCATCCAATATAGAGGAAACGATTAATCGTTTAATGCAGCGCACAAAGAGTATAGTTGAGCAACACTCTAAGGATATATCATAGTTGAAAACCACAACTCAACACCAATCTCAAGCCATCAAAGGACTTGAGATAGTTGTAAGTAAGATTGCTCAGTCATTATCTGAGAAAAAGCCAGGAAGATTTCCTAGTCAACCTGTTCCAAACCCAAATGGTCAATTCGCAGTTGGTAGTACATCTGAGTCATGCCATGAAGATTGCCAATCTATTACTACCCTTAGGAGTAGAAAACATGTTGAAAATCGGGTACAAGTGCTCGATTAAAGTGTCGTTGCATCCCCATCTAAGTCAAAACAGGTTGCATCTCCATCTGACAAAGAAGTTGATAAACCTCACCTTCTAAAGATGTTCCTCTTGACTTTGACCACACTCAGGCATCTTATTTTCCTAGGGCACTGTTTCTATCACAGTTAGCCCCGACAAAGAAAGGAACAATGCTAACAATGTAATGGAAACTTTTAAACAAGTTCACATTAATATTCCATTGCTCGATGCTATTAAGCAAGTTCCTATCTATGCCAATTTTTTTAAGGATCTTTACACACAAAAGCGAAAGTTCATGTGTAAAAGAGAGTCTTCCTCGCCGAACAAGATGCCCGAGTATAGGGATCCTGGGTGCTCAACTATTTTTGTGTTATCGATGATCATATGATAGATAAGGCATTGTTACATTTGGGGCGAGGGTTAATTTGTTGCCATACTCTGTTTATGAGCAATTAGGTCTCGATGGGCTAAATTCAATAAAAGTAACACTGCAATTGGCAGATAGGTCAATCAGAATTCCCCGCGGTGTTACAAAGGATGTGATCATTAAGGTTGAAAACTTTTATTTTCCTATGGACTTCATAGTACTTGATACAACTTGTTCACAACCATTGCAATCACATTTCAGTTATTTTGGGTCGCCCATTTTTTGCCACATCTAATGCTATTATTAACTGTAGGAATGGAACCATGAAACTATCATTTGGCAACATGACTGTCGAACTCAATGTTTTTAATGTAAGCCAACAACCTCCTGAGTCCGAGGATGTTTGTGAAGTTAACATGATTGAGAGTTCAGTGGAGAATCCCTTTTTGCAGTCTGCATTAGACGATGCCTTAGCAGCATGTTTGACTCACTTCAGTTTAGACTTCGATATTGATGATTCCATTATGGAAGAGAATGTTTTGCTTGATTCAACTATTATGGATTTGGGTTACACATGCAAGCCTAAAATGGAACTCCTTCCCCTCAGTGAGTCAAAACTGACCACTTCTGTTGAGACTATTGTGTTTTTTGACCCATTCCCATCCTTACCTATTCATGTTGATTCCTTCGACATATGCCTTCCTAGTGACTCTTGCATGAAGTCTAATTCTTAATATTCTTTGGAGTCCTACCTCGACTATCTTTACGATACGAATAATCCCATAATTCAAGAAATAGTCAAGTTGTTATCGGAAGACGCGTCTAATGAGAGACTACATGCCATAGGTAGTGTTAATTCCAGGTTTAGGGGTGTTGTTGAGTTGTCTAGCTCATCATCTTGGTGTAATTCATTTTGTTATGATGAGCTTTTACCACCCGATATATCTATAGACATACCTATTTCTATCCCTTTAATATTGACTGACGCTACCTATGTGGATCCCTTGTTTTTAAGGGATGAGTTCAGTTTTGACCATCCTATTGTGATACATATTCAATTTTCTGACTTGCAACCTGACTTAGGATGTCCCTTTTCAGGAGTAGGTAGGAGTCATTAGCTGGATATCACTGTTTGTGACCCCTGTCTGCTCAAGGTCCCCACACGGAATGCGAGTTCATTTGCATTTTCTCTATGATTTTGCATGGCGCCTTCATAACTTTCGGAATGTGTTAGTATATGTTGTGTTACATGTGGTTGCTAATATTTGTCAGTGTTCTAAAAATCGGCCTAGACGGTGCCTAGGCGCTATGCGGTAGAAAAATGCCCAGATTAATGGCTGGGCAGGTTCTGGGCAGTCTAGGCTGGATCTGGGCGGCCTAGGCGGGGTCTAGGCGAGTTTTTATTTTTATTTTTAATAAGCCTGATTGTGTTCTTATTTTATTTTTCTTTCCTCTTTTTTAAAAATAAACAAATTTTTTTATCCAGTATATGTCTAAATGTAGCAAATGATGATTACTTAATGGAACTCTCAAAGGATCTATCGGTACCAATTTTAGTAATGTAGATTTTATGAGGTTATTCATGCAAGTTGAAGAAAAATAAAAGAGTAGGTTAGGATATTTGTCCACAAATTCAACTTTGTACAAAATACCCATCATGACCAACTTCATTCATTTGAGTTTTAATAAATTTTGTTCATGATTGTTAATTTTTCATGTTTTTAATTTTTGCATATGTATCTTGGTATTAAATTGAATGTAATTGATAAGGTATTAGGCTTAACTTTTGTAAATTATTAAAGTTATAATACAAAACCTAAGACCGCTTAGGTGTCGCCTAGGCCCCTGGGCGCTAAGCACCTGCTCGCCACCCGCCTAGTGCATAGCGATTTTTAGAACACTGCTATTTGTTGGACGGATCCTCAACTTTTTAGGTTGTTGCTATATGATTTATTGACACTTTTGGAGGAGGGTGTTTGCTATGTTCTTCCTCTTCACTTTATGGTACATCATTTATGAGGAAGAATACGCGTTGAGCTAACGACATTAAACTTAGCACTCCTGGGAGGCAAACCAGCTTCAGTTGTGTTATTATGGTTAGTCTGGATTGATTTTCAAGTTATTTCTAGTTGCATTCCACTCATACTCGTTAGCTCTGTAACAATTTTGACTTACAACTAGTATATGCATTTTTTTCATTGGTGCGTTTTTATATGTTTTTATCAATTTCTCGTGCTATGTCCATAGTTCTTATCTTTTTGAACATTCATAGTGGATGATTTCGTCGAAATTGGTAAAAACTTTCCCATGTTAATATTCCTCTAACTCTCGTCTTTACCTTTTCCTTCATTTTTCATGATTTTTTTTATACATTGAGACAATGTTTGGTTTAGGTTTGGGGGTGAGGTTTATGAGTTTTTGTGCATTTTTCAAAATTTTGAACTGAAATGTATTTCACAACTATATTGATTGACTATTGTATTCTACTCAATCTCCATTGAATACATAGATAATTATGATTGTGTGAAAATTTTGAATTTGAAAATGCATTCAAAATCTGAATTCCTTTTCGATGAAGAGAATGTGCTTTCAATTATGCTTTTAAATTTGAGAAATACATGCTATCACTTGTCACATTGATATCTTAATTGGAAAACATAAAGTTTGATATTATCTTTAAGTTAAATATATTTCATGAAATTTCTCAACTTGACTATTCTTGCACTATAAGCCAAAGTTGGCATAATTTGAAGTTAATCAATAAGATATTAACTAGAAATCCTTAGAATAATAGTAGAGACTTAATCCTTGTGAGTTTCGAGACATTATATTTTTCTTGAGGGTTATTAAATAAATAATGACTTTTCTAAAGTCTGCATTATCTCGTTGATGATCTCATTATTCTTGTTTCTTTTATTGATTGCTTTGAGAATGACATTAAAATTGAATTATTACACTAGAACTTCTTGGTTTATTTAGTTGAGATGTCATAATACCGATTAGAGCATAAGAAGTGATATAAACAATTTTCTTTGAATCGTTATTTAGCCTTTTAGCCCACCTAATAATAAATATCCGTTTGCAGCCCTTTGAGCATTCAAATAACTTTTTACTTTGCTAACCTTATCTCCATTACCTACTCCAGTTAGGAAGTAATATCCCATATTATTTTTATCCTTACTCAATTTCTCTGAGAATGTTATGGTTGATATATTTTTGGAATTGGCAAATAAAAAGAGTTGCAACTAAATATTTTATGAATCTTGAGGACTGAAATGTTTCATTTTTAGAAGGGGAAACATGTCATTGAAAAAAGAAAAAAAGATTGATGCTTCAAATGAAGAAAAAAATTAATGGTGTACAACATTGGTTTATTCTTCAGAGCCTCATGTGTTTATTAAAAGGTGTATCCATTCTCAGAGAATTTCTGCATATCCTTTTCCATTCTTATTAGCCATAATCTTAGTCACAATACAACCTAATGAAGACCTAACTGATCTTAAATAAATGTTTGGTTCATAGATGTAGAGATTAAATAGAAAAGAATTATGGTGTGTGATTCGACATTTTCAAAGTAATTAATATTCCTGCCCATGAGATCATATTTATTTCACTATTTGAAAAGTCTTTTTTTCATTATAATTATATGTGGGATGTTTGTGGTTTCATAAATTATTTTTTTCCTCACATATAAACTGAGTGATAAATAACCAATCTATGAGTGATTCATTTTTTAGTGACAAGAGAGATTTGTAGTCGAAGCGTACTTTTTAAAGGTGATATAGTCGTATCTTTACTATGAAAAAAAAAGTTATGTTGATAAAGACATGCACTCACACACTTCGAGTTGAGAATGGTTGATGAAATTTATTTAACATTTGGATACTATTAATCGTTGTTAGACTCTTTGATATATTATTGTGACACTGTTAGTTGCTTTCTGAGATTTTTGGCAATTAGATTATTACTCTGAGGATAATAGATAGAGTGATCAAGTTACCATGTTTTTGAAATTGATTGAGTCACAATGTTTGTGGTTAACATTTCTAAAAACCCTCACGAGACTATAACTCGACCGTTAAAGGTAATCTAGGGGTTCAAAGCCTTGTATCACGTTTAAGGTAAGTGCAACCGATGATTCCTGCGAAAGTGAGTTTGGATTTTATTTTTATTGTTTTGCTCGAGAACTAGCCAAATATAGGTTTTGGGGGATTTGATATTCACGTAATTATTACATAATATATCTCTTGATTTATATATGTTAGTGTTTTGATTATTATATTTTATTATAATTATTTCGTTTTCATGTTTTTGTAAGAATTTGAGCATAAACGATGAAATCGCGTTAAGGCAGCAATTCGAGGAATGATCAATTGGTTGGTTCAAATGACGGTACAAAGTAACAGGTGACTAGTTGACATAGGGATGGAAACGAGGCGGATTGGGGCGGATTTGAGCGAATCCATCCCCGATCCGTCGGGAAAAGCGGTTCCCCAAATCTCCCCCCCAATCCGTTTATAAAATTAATTAAAAATCATAACCGCCCCGTGCGGATTGGCAGATATCCACCCCGACCCGCCAATCCGTTTATGGTTTGCGGTTCTGTTATTGAATTTACGGATATCCACCCCGCCCCGTCTTTGATCTCAGAAATTATACAAGTTACAAAAAGTATTCTTGATCTTAGGGATTACAAAATATTACAAAAAATTTGATATTAGAGATTACAAAAAATATCTTTGATATCAGAGATTACAAAAATTACAAAATTATTTTCAGAAATTACAAATATTACAAAAAAATTGCAAAAAATATCTTTGATCTCAGATCTGTGATCAGAAATCTCAGAGCCTTCGACCATCCTGCAACTCGGCCACCCTTCAACCCTGCGACTCGGCCACCCTGTGACCATTTTTCGACTACCCTGCCTACGACCACCCTGCAACCACCCTTCGAACCCTTCGACCACCCTTCGCACCCTTCGACCTCGCTGTGAGAGTGATTGAGACCCTGAGAAATGAGAATGAGGGTTTATTCCCTATTTATAGGTTAAGGGCATTGTAGTAGTTTAACCAATTAAACGGATATCCGTGGGGTGGATATGGTTAAATCTGTATTCGCCCCGAATATTAAACGGATATCCGTGGGGTGGATATGGTTAAATCTGTATTCGCCCCGAATATTAAACGGATACAATTTGGATATCCGTATCCGCCCCAACTTTCATATACCCTTAACCAAATTTGCCCCAAACGAGACGAGGGGCGGATATCCGTAAAAATCCGCCCCACTGCCATCTCTAAGTTGATATCACATGTCTAAACTTAACCTGAATACCCAAATCAACCTAATTTAACCTAATCTCAAGCCCAAAAGCTGACTTAAAATCTCAAACCTAACCTAACTATGAGAAAGAGGGAGAACCCTATTTAGTCATCATCTCTCCCTTTTCCTCGTCTCTTTCCTATGTTCCTTAGCCTCATCTCTTCACGTTTCTTTTCTCCATCTCTCTTTTTCCAGCCACCGAACATCCACCCTGGCGATTCTCGCTCGATAGAAGGACTGACAGCGCACCTCACCTCACCATCACCGCAGTCCTCCTCTTTTTTTTTTTTTTTTCCTCTCTCTGGTCCTTCATTTCAACCCCTACGTCAACACAACCACGCACCACCACAACCCAGCTTCATCACGCACACAACACCACCGTCCAGTACGTCCCATAACAGAGATGCAACAGGGAGGAATCCTAGTCATTCTCTCCTGTTTCTTTTTTCCTTCGTCTTCCTTCCACAATTCCTCTCTCTGCTAGTTCTTCTTCTTCCTCGGCAGTGCAACCACCTCGCAACAAAGTAGACCACCATGTCACCTCGCAACAGAGCAGACCACCACGCCGTGTTTCTCTCCCCCGTTCTCTTCATCCTTCTCGTCTTTCTATCTTTTTGTTGTTTTCTCCTCATCTATATCTTTCTCTATTGTTGGCTCAGAATGAAGGCAGAACAGAGCAACACTGAAGCAGAGCTCGCACGCCACCGTCGAGCCACCACTCCGCCATCTCTTTGTTCCTTCTTCCTCTCGCTATTTTTTCTCTCTTTCTCACTGATTTCTCTGTCTTGCAGGTGAGCTTCACCGGAGAAGAAGAAGGACGCGAGCAGGAACAGAACAGAGCGAAGCAGCGCGAGGAAAGAAACGAGTTTCTGGCGGGAACCTACTGATTTTTGAATTAGTTGGTTGTTGGCACCCAACCATTATTTTGAGCCACCACTAAGCCATTTGCAACCGTTTTTCGTGATGCGTGTTCATGCTGAGATGAATTTCACATGTGCCAGTGCTATGAACTCCTTCCTCATGATCTTCTAGACCCCGCGCGAAGGCGGAGATGAAACCACAGGGTTTTCTAGAGTTTGTCGTATCTGAATTATTGATTTCTAGATTTCAATAATTGGCTTTCACCGATTATATCCGGAATAATTGTATAAGCTAATCGGTAGTTATTAGTTTCCTTTGTTGATATTCGAAGCTTATTTAATCAATTAATTTAAACCAGTGATTGTGTGCGCCGTAAAAAGACATGCAATGCTAGGGGTTTAGAATTAATTAAGTTAAACCTTTGATTGTGTGTGCCGTAGAAAGACATGCAATGTTAGGAGTTTATGTTTTTGCTGAAATCAATTTTGAATGTGGATTAATCCTTAGATTAGTCGTAGTGAATCTCGAAAACAGTAATTTAGGTCACGCAAGTCTCGAAGAACCTGTGGTGGATTTGATGTCTCGGTCCAGTCTCTCATTGTCTTATCACTTTCATTTTTATTTAATTCATTTTAATTCTCTTAACTTAGTAATTTACATATGATGTAACCCCCAATTTAAATTAGTTTAAATAAGTCTTAGAATTCGACTATCTCGTCAATCCTCGTGGGATAGACCCGTATTTGCCACTATCTACTAGTTAGATAGTCATGCACTTGCAGTCTTACAAGTAGGGTTTATTAGCTTACTAATTTAGGTTAATAAAATCTCTATCAGTAGCCCGCTCTGCGTGGGTGTAGATGGTTTGGAAGGTAGGAGCCTAATTAGTTCCAACTGATGTCGACGGTTTGCCACAAGGCCATTGCTCTTATACAGACCATGGTCTCCGAATTACCAACTCCCAGACTTGAAACTCGCTCTGCGTGGGTGTAGATGGTTTGAAAGGTGGGAGCCTAGTCAGTCCCGAATTGATGCCGACGGCTTGCCACGAAACTACTGCTCATCTACAGACCATGGTCGCCGAAAACTCCCAGGCTTGTAACCCGCTCCACGCAGGTGTAGATGGTTTAGAAGGTGAGAGACTAGTCAGTCCCGAACTGATGCCGATGACTTGCCACGAGGCCATTGCTCTTTTACAGACAATGGTCGCCAAAAACTCCCGAATTTGTAGCTCGATGCGCATGGGGTGTCGATGATTTGGAAGGTGGGAGCCTAGCCAGTTCCATCTAATGTTGACGGCTTGTCATGTGACCACTACTTTTTTACAGACCATGGTCTCCGAATTTTCTCATCCCAAACTTGTAGCCTGCTCTGGGTGGGTGTATATGGTTTTGGAAGGTGGGAGTCTAGTCAGCTCCGACTGATATCGACTGCTCGCCACGGGATCATCGCTCTCTAACATAACATGATCGCCAAATTCTCACATTCTAAACCTGTAAACCGCTCCACGCAGGTATAAATAGTTCGAAAGGTGGGAGCTCAGTCAGCCTCGACTAATGTTAATGGCTTGCCACGCGACCACCGCTCTTTTTCAAGATAACATTTGCCGAATTAAATTACAGCTCAAACAACGTCTTTACACTCACACAGGCTGACATTCTATTATTAACAATGACCACTTGAGCCAACTCAAAAATCAATCCGCTAACGCGTGGACTAATGCTACATGGGATGTCAACCTGAGCTTATGATATCTAACTTGGGACAAACGCTCTAGCTCAAATACAATGCATGTGCTTGGCTGCAACAGTTCACTCAGGCTAGCAACCGCAATCGATGGTCAGATACACAACTTAAGTCTCCAACGGCTTACCTTAAGGATGAGCTACGACCTGGGTAGCATAACCCACCATCAAACCATCCGCAGAACGTCCACTACAGGACGACCACACGATAGCAACTCTGGGACCTCACAGAAGAGTGGGTCAGAATCATTCGTGACATGAATGGTCAAACTCTCAACAACAGACAGACCACCCAGCTTCCTGCTAACCCAACTAGACTTGTGTCAAAGTAAAACGACATGGCAAAATGGAAAATGCGCAATAGGGAGATCGATAAAATACGGGTACACACCATACTCAAAATAAACCTGTTTCATTAACAATTGAAACAAAAAGTGCAAATGTACAAAATTTACTCCTCATCAGGAGAGGATACAAATATGGGGGAACTAAGCTTGACAGGAGAAGGAGCAGGAGTTGCATCTGTGTGTGCCTCAATCTGAGCGCCATGATTCAGATTGCCATATCCTTCTGACGACTCATAGACCATTCCAAAGTTTGCATAAGACATCTTCTTGTAATAAGCAAGGTCCAATTTCGGATGCTCTTCCTTCATCGGCGCCAATAGTTCTAATTTCCTATGCACGACCCATGGGAATTTACACTTGCCTTGCGCCTTGAGAAACTCTTCCTCGTGCACCTTTGCTTCAACAAGTTCATGCTCCAACAACTCCATCTTGTCTGTAGCGCATAAACTTGAAACCACCGTAACCAGGCTACTCTTAACCGTGCTAAGTTCATGTTGTTCTAGGAGATGTTGGTCCCCAATTTTTCTCGCTTTACGAGTATTGAATTCCACATCGGCCTCTAACTTTTGTCCTTGGGCAACCCACTCAGACTCTTTCATAGTGTTCTCCTCAACAAAAGACTGCAATTCATAGTGCATCTTAACCGCAACTTCCAGATCACGGCGGACCAGGTTAAGCTTTTGTATGGATCTGTCCCTTGCAAACACCACCTCTACTAAATCAGAATCAAGGGCTTCCAGAAAAACCCTCTGAGTTTCAGCATCAACGGCTGACTGTTCCAACCTCCTCTTCTCAATCTGTTTTTCTCAGCAACTCAATCTTAAAAGTGCATAAGAATACGACTTTTGCATAGTCGAGAAGACACACTCCATGGTACACTCTCTCACGAGCCGCCTCAACTTTCGTCCCAGCGACGACCACCTGACTCAATTGGGACATCCTCAACATATGGTGTTCCAACCTCCGGCTTCGAAGCGCAATTCACCAACCAGTTATAGCATATACTTATATGCTTCCTCCACAATCATTGTCAACCTCCTGGTGCCAGACTTGGTTGCTCATTTTCACCACGTCCGGAGTAAATAAACTCATCGGCGCATTCAGATGGAGTTTTCCCGAATGCGGGATCGCGTCAGCACTACCCTTTGTAGTCTCAACCGCACCTAGGCCCTCATCAACAACCTTCACACCATACCTAGGATAAAAAAAAGGAAGCGAATTTCTAATAGACATTCCTTTACCTTGATATGCGGTCTGAAACGAGATGGGGGACAATGCGAACTACAAAATGGACAACCCACACTACCATGACCACTGTCGGACGATCCATCAACAAGATGATTGAACTCTGGGACCACATCAGAACCTTCCATTAAAGCAGGTCCGGATTGGCTAGAGCTAGTAGAAGCCGCCACATCAGCAAATATTAGCTTCTCACACAAAGCCTCAGCAAGCTTAGTACTCAGCTGCGATGCATCATCAACCCCTGCTAATCGCAGGTGGTTCTTCTCCCAACCAGATACTACAACCTCTGCCCCGGTGGGCTGGTAAAGTTCACGCTCCTTCCTCATTGGAACAAACCATTTGGGAGTCGGCTCGACCCCAACATGAAACCTCTGCAAGCTTGTGAAGGAGGCAAACATCTCAAAAGGCTCCTCTGTGTCAAGCAAGGCAAGAGCCTTAACTTTGGAACCCTTCCTCTTCCTGTAAGGGCTCCACCTTTAGACTAACCTTCGGTGCTCTGTAAAGAATGGGGCCACATGCCAGTTGGCCCACAAACCACTGTGACTGAAGTTGGTAGGACATATAACTTTTTCCACACTCATCCATGACATGTCATGGAATGCATTCTTAGTGACTTGCTCCTTCGAAAAAAGTGGAGTAGTGATAAACCTCCCTACAAACAAACGCATGTGACGATCAGCATACAATCAACTTAACGAAATCAATGGGTGGAACTATACTTACGATGTGGCTTAAACTCCCGCTCAAGCGGACAACCCTTGAACTCAAAATACTTCAAATTTGAATGAGCCAAGAAGCAATATTTTGCCAGAATTTAAAGTCATCCGACAACTTCCCGAAGCAAGCCTAGGAAATCATCTTGCATACGACGTGATCATTCTGCCGAGGGGAAGTCAACAACTGGATCACCCTCGGAGTCACGCGGACACCAACATTCTTCACCCTAATAAATATGAGAAGGATAGTCCTGTACCCATTCAGTACCAACTGGGTAGGAGGGATTCCAAGAAATTCCAGAAAGCCCTAGATCTTGTCAAACAAAGGAAGATGGACTCCAGTTTGAAGCATCTAACGGTGCAAACAGATGAATCCTTCCGAGGAAACATCGGCATATGATCATCATTCAGAGTATAGAATGAGAGGTATTTAGTGACCCGAATTGTCTTTTGGATATCAGCAAAGCTAAATTCGGAAGCCGACCTATCTTCAAAGAACTAGAGGCTCTTGGCTAGAAGCTCATCGTCAAGGTGATTTTGGCGAGCCATGAAAAAGGTGAATAAACTTTCAATAAAAGGCGAACA
The DNA here is from genome assembly GCA_003290165.1 of Berberis thunbergii. NCBI lineage: Eukaryota > Viridiplantae > Streptophyta > Magnoliopsida > Ranunculales > Berberidaceae > Berberis > Berberis thunbergii. The sequence goes on along the minus strand of QNQO01000923.1, from coordinate 310,730 downwards.
AAATAGAGTCTCTAAAAGCGAAGAAATGGAAGAGTCAATCTCTGCAGAGAAAGAGATTTATATAGGGATTGGTTATTCGCCTCTTCTCCACTGAAACTACACATGCTTAATTAATGAAGTGTGATGCTTAAGTAATGGTTCAGACTCAATCATCATGAGCGGTGTATCATTTCAAGAAGTGACTTAGTGAACTGATACGATGGCCCACTAACTCAAGGGGAGCAATTGATGATACACCGAAACATCTTTTCTTCTACAATGTACACGTGTGATGATGATCTCGACTATTAACAGACCTAAATGTTAGCCCAACACTGATTCGGCCCAAGTGGTTTCAAGCCCGAACGACGTAGTCCGCTAGACGGACCCAAATCACTACAACCTACTAAGCCCACACGTCTCACAGCTATCCCCAATACCCATAAGCCCTATTAAGGCAAGTGTCTCGTGGATCAACTTCGGATATGCAAGAAAGCAACACTTTACTTCCAACAAGGAAGCAAATACCATAGTATACATCGCACATGGAAACTTCTATTTATGGACAACCCTCTGATTGGGAACTATCTCTCGCGTATCTAAGAGCACGAGTTTAACGGGTAAACTTCCCTTCACAGGAAAACTCCTAATTAGAGAAGGATCGCCACATAGATCTTCTTCCCTAAACTACGCCACCGATGGCCTGGTCGAACCAGGACTCCAACATTATAAATAAGACATGAGATTGGTAAGCTAATGTACATTACAAATTCTCTGTTTACAACATTATGCCTTTCTCAGATCCTGTTGGAATTTAGCATTGGAGTGCCATCGGCCATCACAATGGTGGTTCGTGGCTCACGTGCATTCCTTGTACAGGTCAGTAGGTCAAGGTCAAGCAAAGAGCGAAAATTGACTGCATCAATGTTAATTTTAACTCTTCCAATTGGAAGTTTTATTGATTGTCAATGGGTAATAAAAATTAGGAGTCAAATAATTAAGTTATGCATGAAACACTATATGTTGCCTCAAAAGAAACTTGTTACTTATATATATTTTTAAGACTTGTATTATTTTATTAAATGTTGGAAAACATATTTGTAATTTTTGTTCTCCATAAAGAGACCTTAAGCCATAATTTGAGCCATGAAACAGTTGGGGAAGTCTAAAAGTTCTGAATTTTATTTTCTCTATTTTAGTGTTAATAAGGAAGTAAAATAAAGAGAAAATCAAGGGACAAAAAGTAGGAAAATTTGTTAAATGGTGGATTAATTACTTGTTTAGTGCAACCTTTAAACTAAGGGTGGAAATGAAGTGCTCACAACCCTTAGTTTGTGATATTAACTTGTGATACAATTTCATTTTTTTTTGTTTTTTTATTTTTTATTTTTATCAAAATCAGAATTTGTGATATTAAAAACCTTAAGAAGATGAGCAAAAGAAAGTTGATGATCACTTTGAAGTTGGTGAAAGTGAAATGTAATTTTTCATTGAAGCTGATTGTAATGGTTTGCTTATCTTTAGAGGTTCTCATAGAGGTGGATTATATGTCCAAAATTCATTGGTAACTGTTTGGATCCTTGAATCCTCCAAAGATAGATTATCTGAAACTTATTTAAGAAAAAGGCAAGGCTTATTTGCCACTCCTATATTAGGAAATGCATATTTATTGATGTGTCGAATCATGTTCTTCTTGACCTTGATCTTGACTTTCACAGGGAGCACACATGAGCCAAAGACCACTGCTGTGGCGAGCAATGACACTCTGATGCTAAAGTCAAACAAGACTTGAGAAAGACTTAAAGTTGTATATTGGATTATGTAGTGTACGTTTGTTCATCAACCATGTGTCTTATTTATAATGCAAGAGTTCTTTTTCGGCTAGGCCTTTGGTGGTGTAATTTAGGGAAAAATATTTTGCTGGAAATCATTTCTTTGTTAGGAGTCATCCATGTAGGAGAGTTTCACTACATGACTTGTGCTCCTAGATCTGCGAGAGAAACTCCCCTTTTGGAGTGTTGTCCATGCCAGGAGTTTCCATGCACGAATTATACTCCGGTATTTATTTCCTAGTCGGAACCAATGTACTGTTAGTCTTGCTCATCTTAGATCGATCCCCTAGATGTTTGCCTCATTAGGCCTTACGGATATTGAGCCTAACCATGTGACGTGTGGGCTTAGTAGGGCACTGCAATTTGGGTTCAACCTCCTGGATTTTGACAAAATGGGTTAGTGTTGTCTAGGCTTAGCCAGATTGGGTGGGCAATCAGGTCTGGTTGCTTTGTTGACAAGATTACCATGACATGTTTACAGCAGATTAAAGGACGGCTTGGTGTAAATCAGCTACTCCCCCAAGGTTAGTGGGCCAGCCCGTCGGTCCACAAGTCATGTCATGAAGGACCTGAGCTATCATGATGTTTGAGTTTGAATCTTCTCCTCGAGCAGCGCGCGTGATTGGGCGTGCGTCTGGTAAAAAAATAAGGCAAGAATTTTGTTTTCTATATAGATCCCCTTTTCTGCAGAGTTTAGCCTCTTTACTCTCTCGATCTAAGAGACTTTGTTTTGTCATTTTGCTTTCCGCGTTTTTGACTTTGTTTAATTTTCGTGATCGATAGTTTGTAACTTCTTCCATGGCAGGCCAGAATCAACTTTCTGATGAATTTTTTGCTAAAGGCCGTAAGTCCTTCGAGGAGAGGTCAATCTCTGAGTCAAATCTGGAGGGCCTTCGCGAGATGCATGGGATCCTTGATGATCTAGTGCTCTTTGCGTTTGTCAGACACCATTATCTCCTCTAGAAGGATTTATCTGTTTGCATCAAGGTATGCTTCAATCAGGCGTTCATTTTCCTGTCATCAAGGAAATTTGGAGTTCCTTGAGTACCTCGGTATTCTGCCTGCTCAGCTGGTGCCAAATGAGTATAAAACAGTGATCGCCATTCTGATTAGGGCGAAGGACACTGGTATCAGAGTGTCTTCGAGGGTGATCCAACTGCTCACCTCTCCTCGGATAAACGAGCATGTTGTGTGTGTGTTGTCGTAGCCATTTTGCTTTGGCAATCTGCCTAACGACTTCAAGTTCGAGCAGAAGTATTACTTTATGGCTTCTGCGGACTCGAAGTATTTCGAGCTTGATGGTTGTCCGATCGAGCGAGAATTCAGGCAACTTAGTAAGTTTGATTTTGTTTTTATTCCACTAGTGTTGATTGCATATTGAATCATTATTCATTTTTTCTATAGGGAAATTTTCAACTACGCCCCTTTCTTTTGAGGACGAAGTAGCCATAGATAAATTTTGTGACATGCCTCAGATGTGGATGGAGTTTTCCGTTCAACCTTCTAATATCAAGCACAACGAACTGTGGGCTTATTTGCATGAGGCCCTACTCTTTTCAGAGTTTCGAAACCGAATGCGAACTCTCTTCGAATAAGGGGAAGCTTCTGAAGGTTAAGATTCCGAGCCAATCAAGGAGGGCGTAGTTGAATGAGGCACTTTCTTTTTCCATGTTTTAAAAGAAGTCTCATGTTGAACCTGAGCCTGCTCGTGAGCGTTTAGCCCCTTCAGAGGGGGGACACAAAGTTGTAGGGTAAGATCTGGATTCGTCTGCCGAGGTGGAAGCTTTTGTGTTTGAGGGGCGTGATCCTCAAACAAAAGCCCCTATTTCTCTTTCCAACTTGGAGAAGCAGTATTTGCAAATTGTGGGGATCGAAGATGCAATGAAGCTGAGTAGTGAGCAAGCAAATGTCATGACAAACCTGTTGCTACAGGCGAGTATGGCACTTTCGTCCGATGCGGGTTAGACTCGTTCATTTTCGTTGAAGGATTTCGAGTATAACCTATCCTTGGATCGCAAGTCTTCTAGGCTTGCTGAAGACTCGCCTGACCGTCGTCCTTATGGCAAAAGGTCTCCTCCACGTCGCCAGTACTGTCCTTTGTCCTGCTCTCGACCTCACATTGAGGTGACAACGGGTCCGAGAGATAACTCACTTCCTTCTTCCCCGTCAACTGTTTCAGAATCAGCTCATGAGATAGCATATCATTGTGAGTAAATGGAATGCAGTAGAGGAGGGCCCTGATGTGGTGAAGGCAATAAATGGCGGCGTTGGATTGATTTTGGTCCCTGAGGACCTCCATCCAGATGCGCAGATCAGTCTGTTCACCCCAGATGTGGTAAAGATAAGCAATCAGACATGACACAAGGAGGTTGATATTTCTTATGCCTTCAAGAAGCATATTAGTAGATAGAATGATTGGCTGGCGAGTTGTGCTCCGATACCAGAAGGTGATACGCTAGGCGAACGTACGGACAAAGGGCTGAAACATCTCATGCTGGGGATGTCATATCTAAACCAAGTTTTCATCGTTGGGATGGAAGTTGAGGCTGCTTGTGAGAGAGTGTATACCATGGAGCGAGTCTTTGCGAATTTGCAGAAGTCATACTCCGATGCTCTCAACGAAATTGAATAATTGAATAATCAACTTGAATAAATGAAGCCTGCCCAATTGGCCGTTGATCCAAAAGCCTAATAGGCAGGATCGGAGGCTCAGAGGATTCGTTTGGAAATGCTTGAGTCCGATTTGGTAGAGGTAGTGTTTGTGAGGGACAGTTCTGAAGAAGGGATGAACCTTGTCAATCGCGACTTACAATTTGCTAGGGAAACTGCAGCCAGGGCACAGGCTGAGGTGCAAGCTTTGAATGTGGAAAAGGCCAAGAAGGAATCTGAGGGGGCTATCCGATGTTAGCATCTGGAGGTTGATGTTGATTTTAATGCCAAGAGTGTGACGATAGCAGAAGAGATGCTCATTCTGACGCAAAATGAACTTAGTGTTGTTAAGGACAACCTAAGTGTCGAGCAGTCCAAAACTGATGTGCTGTCAGACAAGTAGGAGCAGCTGGAGATAGAGCTCGCTGAGTTAAGAGTACGTGAGGAAAAGCTTCGCAAGGCCTAGGGCACTTTTGAGTTTAGCAAAGTTGTGTAAGGAAGACTGGAGTTGTTGCAACTGATGAAGGAAGAACATGCTGATTGAAACCTCTCTTACTACAAAGAGGTGTCCTTTGTGGAGTTTGGAGAAGCCTTCGATCAGTTAGAATAAGAGGATGATCAAGATCAGAGTGTCCGAGCGGCAGCCATGCAGACACATCCCCTGCTTCTTCTCCCGCCAAGTCTTGCTCCATTGTATCTGAATCTCCTCCTAACGAGGAGTAAACTTTGTATTTTTCAAATTATCAATGAAAGATTAAATGTTGAATAGAACTTTGTACTTGTGTACTTCTTTGACTTTTCCAACTGATTCTTTTCTTGCTTTGTCTTATTGCGGTGTTAGCTTTTAGAAAAAAGGTTTTGTTGAGTCAGGAAACCGTAGGATTGATCTGCTAATGAGAGTTCTGACCGCTTATGTTGCGATAGTTCAGGTAATCCTGGTTTGTACTCTTTAGAAATTGAGAAGTTGTAACGGCCAAGTCTTGTAAGTTGGCTAAACTCCATGTGATGGGATAATCTTGGCTGGTAATAGATTATTCAGACTAGGCTATTGTCCACCTTTGTGATCGACCATTGTACTTCCCCTTTTGCGGATTAGGTTGTAGATCAGACCATCATTTGTCCTTGCTAGTATAAGTGAATTGGTCAGACTGTGATCAAGTGTGTGCATCACTATGAGTGGTCGAACAACGGTCCTTGTGAGACGACTAAACTTAGGTCTGGTTCGGCGACCATTGTCTATGGTTGGATAATGATCACTGGCAAGTCTTCAAGATCAGGCATTGAGAATGCTAACTAGATTCCCACTTTGTACGCCATTTTTACCCATGCTCAACAGATTACGGTCTTAGAGTGGACCAGAAGCTACTGTCATCAGTCACGACTGACTAAACTTTGGTAGGGTTCGACGAGCATTGTCTGTAGTTGGACAATGATCCCTGACATATCGTAATCAGGTGTTGAGAATGCTAATTAGACTACCACTTTCTAAGCCATCTTCACCCGCGCTCTACGAACTACTGTCTTAGAGTAGACCAGAAGTTATCGTCATCAGTCGGGACTGACTAAGCTTTGACAGGGTTCGACAATCATTGTCTGTGGTTGGAAAATGATCCCTGGCAAGTCATCGTAATTAGGCGTTGAGAACGTTGACTATACTTCCACTTTCTAAGCCATCTTCACCCGCGCTCAGCAGACTACAGTCTTAGAGCAGCCTTGAAGCTATCGTCATTAGTCGAAACTAACTAAGCTTTGGTAGGATTCGTCGATCATTGTTTGTGGTTGGACAATGATCCCTGACAAGCCATTGTGGTCGGGCGTTGAGAGCGCTGACCAGACTCTCACTTTTTAAGCCATCGTCATCCGCACTCGGCGTTAGAATGGACAAAACTTATTGTCATCAATCGTCACTAACTAAACTTTGGTCAGGTTCGGTGACCATTATCTGTAGTTGGAAATGATCCCTGGTAAACCGTCTAGGTCAGGCGTTAGAGCGCTTACTAGGCTCCCACTTTTTAAGCCATATTCACTTGTGCTAGGTGGACTACAGTTTTCGAGCAGACTATAAGCTATCGTCATCAGCCAGAACTAACTAAGCTTTGGTCGGGTTCGACAATGATCATTTTCTGTGGTTGGACAATGATCATTGGCAATTCATCGGGATCACGCGTTGAGAGCGCCGACTACATTCCCACTTTCTAAGCCATCGTCATTTGTTCTTGGCGAACTAGGTGTTAGAGCAGACCAGAAGTTATCATCATCAATTGGGACTGACTAAGCTTTGATCGAGCTAGGTCTCCGTTTGGCCTTGGGCGTGTAAGTCTGACTTGGGTTTCATGGCTTACTTAATTCGCTTGATAGTCTGACACAAAGGTCTGACTAATAAGTTTGATTATGGAGTCGGATCGTCATTGATTGATCAAATTGAGTTTTATCTAGATTTAATGAACAACAACGAAATTTTAATTGAGTGGATACCTTGGATTTATTGATAATATCTCTGTAGGCATGCTTTGCATTCCATGGGTGCTTAAGGCCTTCGTCGTTTGTGTTTTTACGTATATTGGGTCATTTTCCGTATCCTGGGCCTGAACTGGCGGTGCATTCGCTTTGGCCCACTAGTTGGTTGGGGCCTATTAAAGAGATCATCATTCCACGTGTACGATGTAGATTGCGAGATGGTTTAGCATCGGTTACTTCCCCAGTTAATGGGCTACGTGCAATTCCATTAATTCAATGAATGTGGACTCGTGCAGTTGCAATTGGAACTGTCGCCTACTTATTTTTCGTACAACATTTAATGCTGACATAACTGTTAGTTGACTTCATTTCGTGAACCGTCGCGCCTATATATAGGCTAGTATTTATCATTTCAAGCCTTGCCACGAGTGCTGTAGAGCATGTACTTCAAATGCGTCTCTCCAAAAAATATGTTTTGGGTTCTCCAAAGGCTAAAGGAAGATCTTCATTGTTGGAGTCTTCAAATGTCCTGACATTTGTAGTGATGAGTCTTGACAATACCTACTATTATGTGATGTCGTCTGGTTTGGGTGAGCACCCAATTGGTTCCATGAGACCTTGTAATTTCTTCTTGCAATGCGAAGAAGAGTTACAGACTCCCCCTCAAGGGTCGGGTTTTTCTTTCATCTTCCGGTGCTCCGAGGGCGTCTCATGCTACCCAATCTCGGAGATAATACCCGCAATCAACTAAGGGTGGTTTTTCCTACTGTATCTAGTGGACTTCACGCGTGATGCCACAACTAGAATGCAGATTGGCGACGTAGAGTTCTGATGGATGAGACCTGCGGTCTTGGGGTGCTAACTCTATGTCACCCATGCATTCATTTTTTAGAGACATCCTCATCTGCCTTCGTTTGTTCTCCCTTCCGAATCCTCTTAGCAAGGCAGATTGGTGGAGCAAGGTGTCTTCAGTTTACTTTGAGTGACTTTGCTGCCACTTTCAAATCATCTTTGAGATGCAGATTGGCGGAACAAAGAGTCATTTGCGTACATGCAGTCTGTAGCCTACTTTGGGTACTTTTGCTTTTACTTCTGAATCCTCGCCCGGAGGCAGATAGATGGAGCAAAGTCTTGATGTGCGTTTCAACGGATTCATACTCGTGTCGGACTTAGATACTTGTAGTGTGTAAACTTTTATACTAGTCAATTTGGCAAGTTTTGTAACAACTTTCTTAGTAATCAATAAAGTTTGTTTTCTATAATTCGTGTTTTATTCCTTGAATGAATATGTATCATATAGGCTTGTGCGAACAAATCTTCTTAACGGAAAAACAAAAGAAATCAAAACATTGAGATAGTTTGACTTTGAGTGGGGTCTAAGCTAAGTTGTCCCTGAAGGAGATGTGCATTGTCCTGGCTCAGACTGTGTAGCTCCCTTGGCAAAGTGTCACGTTTCGCCAATGCTAGTTGAGTTACTGAAAAGTGAAATTCGTGCAGGCGGGTCGTTCCTCGTTGGTTGCCAACTTTTGGAGTAAGCATATGTTTGTTGAAGTGTTGTTACTTAGCTTTGTATTGGATTGGATGGTGTCTCCAGTGTTGAATTTTGGCTCGTTGCATGGTTGAGCCTCGGTTGTCAGAGTTTTGTCTCTATTCGTACGGGGTGATTCTTCCCCCTTATCTGGGTCCGGTGTCTTATATGTCTGTCCCTCGAGCCCGAGCTGTAATTGCTAACAATTTAGTTGTTTCAGCTTTGCGTAGTGGCAGTCTTTTGTTGAAAGTTGGTCTCCTCGAATAGTTCCTAGGGTGTGGTTGTTAGTGTACATGATGCATTGGTACAGAATAAAAACTACTGCCTCCATATGATGGAGCCAAGGTTTTCCTAGGATGATATTGTAGATGGACTGGGCATCAAACACCATGAACTCCTGGACAAGGAACTTCCATGATTGTGACTCTCCCGCCACTACCATTAGACTGATCTTCCCAATAGGAAGCATTTCTCTCCGCTGAACCCGATCATGGGGTGATTAGCGGTTGTTAAGTTCTTCTCCTTGAGTTGTATATTGCGGAATTCGTTGAGTTCACTCCACTTTTTAATGAGGACGAGACGATCAGGGCGTCATTGCAAGGAAAATGGACGCCTTGGATGTCATTGTCCGTGAATGTCAGTTATGGGATCAAGCTTTGAATATGTGCGCACTGCACTTGTTGGTCCTTGCAGGTGGGTTGCGTCCACATCTCGATAAGCGTATTCTTTCGGAACCTATTGGACTTCTCACCTTCCGAGCCGACTCCGTGAAGTACATATATGATGTCATGATCTTCTTTTTCTATATCCTTAATGACATCTTCCCTCTCTTTTTCTCGGTCCTGCCTTTTGTCCGGGCTCAAGAACTCTTTGAGCTTCCCTTTCCAGATCTAGTAATCCATCTCACTCCTGAGACTTTTGCAGTCCTCAGTGTCGTGGTTGTCATCTTCGTGAAATGAGCAGTATTCGTTGTTATCGCGTCGGGAGAGATCTCCTCGCTATTTGGCAGGCCACTTAGTTCTCGCCAATTCTTAATGGAGTTGAGGACATCAGACATATTGGAGTTGAGGGGAGTGACAGAATTAGACCCGAGGAAGTTGGATGCCTTATCTTGCCTTGCACGGTCGGAGTCGGGTTTGTTGTCATTGTGCTTCCTTTTTTGTCGTCGTCTTCATGTTTCTTTCCCTCATTCTTGTCTCTAGAACCAAAGGGTTTCTTTTCCGGCTTTTCTTTCTTCTCGGTGGCCAACATCTCCTCGAGAGTGATGTATTTTTGGGCACTTTTCAGCAAGTCCGCCATATTGGTTGGAGGCTCCAGAGTGAGGAAATCGTAGAACTTTCCTCTTATCAGACACAAGGTGAAGGCTGTGACCGAGGTGTCATTACCGTAGTCGTGGATGAGGGTCAACTCATCATTGAAGCGTGTGACGTATTCTCTCAGTGTCTTGTTCGGCTTCTGTTTGAGGGTAAGTAGGTAATGCATACCGTTTTTTATTAGTTGGCTGCCAACGAAGCGGGTGGAAAATGCTGTCGATGGACTTTGGAGGGAGGCTATGGAACCAGGTCAGTGCTGACTTCTTCAGGTTGGTAGGGAATGTCAGATACATTACTGTTTCAAATCCTTCTTTGAGCACCATTACATTATAGAAGTGACGTAAGTAAACGGGCGGATCTGATGCCCCGTCATAAAACTCTAACTTTGGCAGGGTGAATTTCTTCGGCAGTGGCTCATTCATGATATGATCCATGAACGGGGGACAGTGAGAATGAACAACACGTCGGATTAGTGGCCTCAAGTCGGAGAGGGTTCTGCGAGGCTAGTTTGTCGGCCCTAGACGTCGAGTCTCTATTGGCCGCTCATTCGCCTTTGGTCCACTGAGAGCCCACAAAGGCAAAGTGGCTTTCTTATACATGTTCTCTGGTGTCTTCTGGGGACGGGGCTATTCGCCGCTCCCGATCTCCTTTTGTGGGTGGGGGATTTTGCTGAGTGAGTATCTCCACCACTCATGCGATTGTTGCATCTGGGTTGACAGTATATCTACCCTGCGGTCTGTCGTGGCTGCTACCGTCACGGGGGACTGAGGTTGTTCCCCCCGCGGTGCCGGGGCCGCCGGAACTGGTTGCGCTATGCTGATTCGAGGGCTCAATGATGTCTCCATTATTGTAAAATTTCGTGGTTATCATCTTTTTGGACTATAAGGAAGGGTGATATTACTGTTTTCAAAAGACTTCGTCGTTCCTTTCGGACGGCGCCAAACTGATGTAGTCGAATCCTATTCTTCTTGACTTTGACCTGCATAGGGAACACACGTGAGCCAAAGACCACCGTTGTGGCGGCCGATGACACTCCAATGCTAAAGTCAGACAAGGCTTAAAGCTGTAAATTGAGTTATGTAGTGTACCTTTGTTCATGTCTGATTTATAATGTGAGAGTCATTGTTTGGCTAGGCCTTTGGTGGCGTAGTTTAGGGAAAGATATCTTACTGGAAATCTTTTCCTTGTAAGGAATCGTCCATGTAGGAGCGTTTCCCTATATGACTTGTGCTTCTAAATCTGCAAGAGAAACTTTCCTTTTGGACGACATATACTTAGATATTTGTTTCTTAGTTGGGACCAACGTACTGCTGGCCTTGCCCATCTTAGGTTGATCCTCCAAATACTTGTTTGAATAGGTCTTACGGGTATTGGGCCTGACCATGTGAAATGTGAGCTTAGTAGGGCGTTGCAATTTGGGCCCAACCTCCTAAATTCTGCCAATGCCAAAATGGGCTTAGTGTTATCTGGACTTTGCAAGATTGGGTGGGCAATCGGGCCTGATTTGCTATGCTGACAAGATTACCATGACACGTGTACGACACATATTAAAGGATGGTTTGGCGTATCATCATTTATGAAGTTTGATCAGCGATGTATCATCTAGAAAATACAAAGTTGTGGCTATTTATGCATTGGGTACAAATGTCTTATGCCATCTCGGGTCTTCCCCATCTAAAAGAAAAATGATTGGAAAGAACTGGATTCCATTTTCAAGAATTCCAAAATGAAAACCATGTATTGTGGCAAATAATGAATTGCATTGGCTTACTCAAACATTTTTAAAAAATTTTAAATTGGGTCATTGATCATTTTTATTTATTTATTAATTCATGTCAGAAGGCTACATGACTGACCCTATAGAGTTAACCAAATCAGGCCTGAAGGTTACAATATTCTTGCCACTTAATATCCTCGTCGCCTCCATCTCGCACAGAGACTTGCTTTCGCTTCGGTCCATTGCTTTCACCTTGCATGAAGACTCATTTTCACTCCGGTCTAGTCCATTTAAGTAGCTGCATTCGATATCTGAAGGCTTAACAACGACGGAGCAAATGTGCTCCTAATAATCGAGCAAAAACTAACAAAATCCTAACTGGTGAGTCTCGAACCCACGACCTCTCACAAGGAGAGTGGATGTCCGACCAACTGAACTACAATTGATGGACTTATTTAAACATAAGACGAGCTATATATTCAGTTGATGAACTTCAATAAAGAAGAATTCACAGTTTTGGATCTTCCATCGAGTCCAAGCAAAAAATTTTCCTATTTATTTCAAATAGGTAAATGCTTGCCTGTTGCAAACGTTACATCTAATGGTAGACTGGATATATGGGGTTTGAAGGACAAGTTGAAGAGCTCGTGTCCAAGAACGACACCATCACTTTTGCATCAATTATTGATCAAAATCCGAGATCAAGTTATTTTAATTTATGGATGATCGTTTTCATATTAACCTTTACAAAATTTTTATGATAAGCCTCCAAATTAAAAACAAGATAATTTCATTCGACATACGTATGTTATACTTATGATTATGGAAAAATGCCAACGTATTAAATAGTTATACACATGTTAATGGTTAAAAAATGCAAGTAGCAAAAAATCCCCTGCACAAGGAAATGGTTGTTTTGTTGTAGTGAAACTCACCTCATGATGATAAACTAAGAGTAGAACAACTCCTCCCACAATTAAGATGAAGAAAATGCCACACAATATAGTTGTGTTTTTTTTTTTTTTTGGTATGCAAAATATAAATTCGGAAAATATAAATATTTATGGTTAAAAAAAAAAATATATATATATATATATATATATATATATATATATAAATAATTGCAACAGTACTAAGAAATAGTGTGACTTTCCGTAGATTTTGTTGAGAATATTTATCATAGCACTGCATAGATTTCATTCATATACAGTCACCTAAATAACCCTACTAGCTTACATGATACAAATGGGACTTGTATCTATTGTTATGGAGAACCATAAGCAAAAGAGCAGAGAATGTGAATTATGTGGCCAACTCAAACCAATTACCTGAAACTCACCGATGCCAGGGTATCGCCATCCCATCCTTTCGGGGAAGGATGGATACTTTAGCTCTCCGGAAGCACCAAGACAAATTTCAATAGCAGAAACTAATCCCAATATGAATAAATCATCAAATTCCACCTTGAATTTTTTCATAAAGTCAAAATAAACCTGAAGTATTCGTGGGTGCTTGTTATAAAAGCATATTGGAAACTTCCTATCTCATTAAGAATTCACATGTTGACCTTATGTGTTATTCTAAAACTTATAGAGTGAATAAAAAAATAAACTAGAGCAAAAAATTAAATATCCTTCTATATCATTTGTTTTGGCTAGAATTTGATGAACTGCCAAGATAAATCATCTAATACCTCTATACTAGTCCTTCCTTTTAGTACTCGCTCTTTATCCACTAGGTTCCAAATATACAAGACCTTCTGAATGTCTTCCCTTAGAACAGGTTCCAAATTCTCCAATGCTGTCTACATAAACAAACAACATGAGCAACAATCATATTCAAAACAGGAAAATGGGAAGAAAAGAAACTTCTCAAACAGCAAATCACCAAAATAAAATTATCTGAGACATACCCTTGTTTTTTGCCTGAGTTTGAAAAATATATAATTTGCTTGAGTTTTTATTTTTTTGGTCCTACTTCAACAACTGTACACAAAGATTAAAGCTTCAACATACAAAAAACTACAAAGTATATCTGCATTTCAAGATTCACTACAAAGAAATGAGCATGAATTCAAAGCAAAGTTTCACATTAACCCAGTTTCCAACTCGAAAAACTACTGCTCTTAAAACTCACATACAAAAAAGAAAAAAAAAAATCGTCAGGAACCCTAGATCTAGAACCCCACAAGAAGAAATCAAGAATAAATCAAGTTTGGCCACTTACCTTCTCTGGTTTCTAAGTGAGATGGGATGCTGATTCTTTCGATTCTTCTCTCGGTGGAGTCGACGATGGGGAGGGAGAAGCAACCAATTTTTTCTCTTGATTTCTTCTTCTCTTTTTCTCTTCTTGATCTTTTCTCTCGATTCTCTTGATTTCGGTCTTATTCTTCGATGGGGAGTATAAACCAAACCAATCTCTGAAATTGAAATTAGAAAAAAAAAATTGGCTACTGAATTTTCATTCCCGCCCAATTTTCATCATGCACATGCCAGACAGCCTCCCAGGCGCGTGTCAAAGAGCCTCCCAGGCGTGCCTCCCAGGCCAGCTAGAATTTCTCATCTTTATATTAAAAAACAAAACAAATTTTATTAATGTGGGAAAATTAATGTGTATACAACTAAAACTTATCATCCTCTTCAACATCTGTGAACTCTCATGATCAAATGTACTGGTGGGCCTCATCATCTTTTCTTGCTTGTTCTTGTCACAAACAGTATTTTTTTATCCTCTATGCAGTCTCCCGCTGAATGACCCTCGAATGTGCCTGCATTTTCACGAGAGTTCAAATTGTTCATCATCCCTTAGCTACCAAATTACAATAAAGGGTTTAGACATATCTCCTCAATGTTGATTCGAAATTAGTGATACACCCTAAAAAAAGTGGAGTTTAGGGATAGCAGTGGGGGCGAATTTTTTCTGATATCTGCTGTCAGGACTCAAGGTCAGAGGCCTTCCTAATGGTCTCAAAACTCAATGTTCCATTTTGAAAAGTGCCCAAATGTTTAGCATCTATATTATAGGTGGAAGGTTTGAGCTCTTGACTGTGAGGACGTGTTGCCTCCATTGCATAGTCGGGCCAGACTGTACCGCTAGCATTTTTATTGTTCTCTTTGCATTGCTTTTCAACTTCTAACTTGAATTTCCATCAATCGATAGCATCGAACTAGTCTTGAGCAACGTCCATCCGAACGTTCCTCCCCATTGTAATCTATTGAATGTGAATGAGAGCTTTTACTGACTATTGTGCATTGTTATATTGTCTACAGATTGATATTGTGCATTCTCAAGTTAATATTTGTGCCCGTCAACGTAATTACTCATAGGCTTACTAGTGAATTGGATAGCTAGTGCCGCACGGATTGCTAGTCCGTGACAGTTGGTATCAGAGCCAGAGCTTGTTGAATGCCAACCAGGATGCAGGAACTAATGAGCGCCTTAGCGCTATGGAGGAACAACAAACTAGTCGAATGCATAGACTAGAAAGTAGAATGGACCAGTTGAACACTTTGGGAGAACAAATTAGTCGGTTGGATGGACTCTTTTCACTGGCAGACAGAGTGGATTCGCTGGCTGAGCACGTTGATAACTTAGAGGGACGGATAGTTGCTATGGAAGAGTCGCCTCACCCCACAACTCAGGTGATGAGTGACTTCCAATTACAGTTGGATGACTTATTTGCAAGGGTTGGCTTGCTCACTAAGGCCACAGGGACGACGGATCACCATAGGATGAAAGTGCCTGAGCCAAAGTCATATGCTGGGGTACGAGATGGGAAGGATTTAGAGAAGTTCTTGTTTGATCTGGAGCAGTATTTTCGCGCGGTGAACCCCGAATCAGAAGAAGCCAAGGTTACCATGGCGACCATGTACTTAGCAGGTGATGCGAAACTATGGTGGAGAACCAAATATGTAGATATGGAAAAAGGTCGCATCCTTATTAGAACTTGGGCAGACCTCAAGAAGGAACTCAGAAATCAGTTCTTGCCTGAGAACACTGATTTCTTAGCAAGGAGGAAGCTCCACACCATCAAACAGACAGGCAATATTCGAGACTATGTCCGACAATTCTCAACTTGCTTGCTAGATATTCGAGACATGTCTGAGAAGGACAAAGTCTTCTGTTTCATGGAACAAGCTCAGCCGCTCCTACAAGCAGAATTGCAAAGGCAGAAGGTGACAGATATTACAAGTGCTATTGCGGCAGCAGAAAGGTTTAGCGATTATATGCCCATGACTGGATCCACTTCACTCAATCACTCCACAGCTAGAACTGGCAGTACCAATTCAAGCTCAGGGTCAAATGCTCGCTCACCTCACCAAAACTGGGGAAACTCAAGTCAAAACCGAGGAAACTACAATTCTCGGCCGTCCAACCAGAATTGGAGTTCCAACAAAAATTGGAATGCCAGCTCTAGCAACTCAAATTACAACAACAAAGGAGGGCAAAACTACTCTGGGCAGTGGAGACCATCTGCCCCTGCCCCATGCATTCTTTGCAATAGCAGGGATCACCCAACAGGCAAATGTCCATCCAAACCAGTTCTACACTCATTAATGTCCTTGCTTCAAGCAGAACCTTCTAACTCGACCGCATCGAGCTCGAACCCCACCAACAGTGAGACCTCCCAGATGGGAGCTCTACGCAAGCTCAATGTTGTCAAAGGAGAAATGTATGAGCACCCACACAAGAAAGCTTTGCAATTCATCAATATCACTATCAATGGGTTCCCTTCCCAAGCATTGTTGGATTCCGGAGCGACAGACAATTTTATTGCCCCAGATGAAGCTAGACGTGTGGGTCTGAACTTAGAAGGAGATGTGGGTATGTTGAAAGCTGTCAACTCTAAGGCAATCTCTATTAATGGTATGGCTAGAGCTGTGCCACTACAAGTTGGTCCATGGGAAGGAAGATCAAACTTCTTGGCCGTTCCACTTGATGATTTTAAAGTGATTCTTGCCCAAGAATTCTTCCGAGGAGCTACAGCAGGACCATTACCTTTCATGGACTCCTTGGGGTTTTTCGGACCCAGACTACGCATTGTACCAACCTCAATTCGACCAACAACTCATGATAGAATATTTTCGGCGCTCCAAGTCAAGAGAGGCTTGGCCAAAGGAGAAGATACGTACTTAGCTGTGGCAAAGCTAGAGATGGAAGATGATACTAGCAAAATCCCTGAGGAAGTTGCCCAAGTTATTGCTGACTTCAGCGAAGTGATGTCGAATGAATTGCCAAAGAATTTACCTCCCAGAAGGCTCATTGATCACGAAATTGAGTTAGTCCCTGGTGCCAAGCCACCCGCACGTAGTCCATATCACATGAGCCCTCTAGAGCTGACCGAATTGAGAACACAACTAGATGGCTTGTTGGAGTCGGGATTCATTCGGCCCTCTAAAGCACCTTATGGGGCACCTGTTCTTTTTCAGCGAAAACATGATGGAAGTCTTCACCTTTGTGTTGATTATAGAGCCTTGAACAAAGTCACTATAAAGAACAAATACCCGCTGCTGCTCATTGCAGATTTATTCGACCAACTTGGATCCGCCAGATACTTCACAAAACTCGACTTGAGATCAGGTTACCATCAGGCCCGCATTGCTGCTGGTGATGAACCCAAAACTGCTTGTTCTACTAGATATGGGTCATATGAGTTCCTAGTAATGCCCTTCGGCTTGACCAATGCTCCAGCTACATTTTGTACCCTTATGAATGACCTGTTCCGTCACCTTCTGGACAAGTCCGTGGTTGTCTATCTTGACGACATTGTGGTTTATAGTGGGACTATAGAAGAACACCTACATCATTTGCGAGAAGTGTTCCAAATCCTTAGGGATAATCATCTCTTTGTCAAGAAGGAAAAGTGTTCATTCGGCCAAACCCAGATCAATTTCTTGGGTCATGTTATTGGCAATGGCAAGATTCGGATGGACATGGAGAAAGTCAAGGCAATCCATGATTGGAACTCTCCTAAGAACGTGTCTCAACTAAGTTCTTTCCTTGGACTCGCAAACTATTATCGTCGCTTCATAAGGGACTACTCTAAGAAGGTTGTTGCCCTGACAAATTTGTTGAAACAAGACCGAACATGGGAATGGGATAGACAGTGTGAAGCTTCATTCCAAGACTTGAAATTGGCCGTGATGAAAGATCCAGTATTGGCCTTGCCAGACATCACCAAGCCCTTTGAAGTACAAACAGATGCATCTGACTATGCCTTAGGGGGATTTTTACTTCAAGATGGTCACCCGGTAGCATATGAGAGTCGAAAGTTGAATAATACAGAGTCTCGTTACTTAGCTCAAGAAAAGGAATTGCTAGCCATTGTACATTGTTTACGGGTGTGGAGACACTACCTCTTGGGGTCTCAAGTCCTTGTTAAAACGGATAATGCTGCAGCAAGCCATTTCCTTACTCAGAAGATGCTAAAATCCAAGCAATCTCGATGGCAGGAAAAATTAGCAGAATTTGACTTAGTATTGGAATACAAGCCAGTGCACACTAACAATGTAGCTGATGCACTCAGTAGAAGGGCAGGCCTTGCAGTGCTAACCCATACTGGTCCGAGTCACACCATCTTGGAGAAGATCAAAGTAGGCCTACAGACAGATCCACAGGCGAAGGCGATTACAGAGTTGATCAAGCAGGGCAAAACTCGACGGTTCTGGATAAAAGATGGAGCAATACTCACAACTGGTAATCGCCTCTATGTTCAGAGAACTTCGGGTTTGAGAAAAGAACTTTTGAGGGAATTCCATGACACCCATTGGGTGGGACATCCAGGTTGGAGACGAACACTTGCATTGATAGAGAAGGGGTACTATTGGCCGCAGATACAGGAGGATGTAATGGCCTATGTTCGAACCTGCCTTATTTGCCAGCAAGATAAGGTTGAAAGAGATCGACCAGTAGGCTTACTAGAGCCTCTGCCTGTTCCAACTTGTCCTTGGGAAGTGTTTCCATGGACTTCATTACGGGGTTACCGAAAGTGGAGGATTTCAGAAGTATCCTTGTAGTTGTCGACCGATTCTCAAAGTATGTGACATTTGTGCCAACCGGACTGACTTGCACAGCCGAAGATACGGCGCAATTGTTCCTCAAGCATGTCGTGAAGTATTGGGGACTGCCCGAAAACATTGTTAGCGACCGTGATGCTCGCTTCACAGGAAAGTTCTGGAAGGAGTTGTTCAAGCTCTTGGGATCCAAACTTAATATGTCAACAAGCCAACATCCCCAATCCGACGGACAGACTTAGCACTTTAACTCTATGCTTGAAGAATACCTTCGTCATTTTGTAAGTGCAAACCAGAAAAATTGGGTGGGACTACTTGATGTTGCACAATTCTGTTTCAACTTACAAAGAGCTCAGCTACTCACTCCAGCCCCTTTTAGTTAGTCACCGGTCAGCAACCATTGACACCACATACAGTGCTGACCGGATACCAAGGACCCAGCCCAAGAGCTCTTGAATTTGTCAAAGCCTGGCAGAAAAACATTGAAGTTGCTCGAGCCTATCTTGAGAAAGCCTCCCGTCACATGAAGAATGGGCGGACAAGAAACGACGAATCGATCCTTTTGAAGTTGGGGACTTGGTATTGGTGAAGTTAGATATGTTCAACAAGTATAAATGGACGTCTAGAGCACACAACAATCTGTTTCGCAGGTATGAGGGACCGGTATAGATTATTGAGAAAGTAGGCAAAGTCTCTTATCGCGTCAAGTTACCACATTGGCTCCGTTTCACCCATCCTGTCTTCTATGCAAGTAACTTGAAGTCCTACCATGCCGATGTCGCTGATCCCACAAGAAATGTATCTACCCGAGCATTGCCTAAGCATCCTACTAAGCCAGATCGAGAAGTGGAAGAAATCTTAGCTGACCGTCTCATCAACAACACAGGCCCGGATAGAGAGTATTTGGTCAAGTGGCAGGATGAACCTCCTTTAGAGATCAGTTGGGAGTCAGTCGAGCATCTGCTGCCATACCTCTCAAAGCTGGAAGAGTACTTGAAAAAGTTCGCTGCGAGGGCGTCAGCGAATTGAGTGTGGGAGAGTGTCAGGACTCAAGGTCAGAGGCCTTCCTAATGGTCTCAAAACTCAATGTTCTCTTTTGAAAAGTGCCCAAATGCTTAGCATCTATATTATAGGGGGAAGGTTTGAGCTCTTGACTGTGAGGACGTGTTGCCTCCATTGCATAGTCGGGCTAAACTGTACCGCTAGCATTTTTATTGTTATCTTTGCATTGCTTTTCAACTTCAAACTTGTATTTCCATCGATCGATAGCATCGAACTAGCCTTGAGCAACGTCCATCCGAACGTTCCTCCCCATTGTAATCTATTGAATGTGAATGAGAGCTTTTACTAACTATTGTGCATTGTTATATTGTCTACAGATTGATATTGTGCATTCTCAAGTTAATATTTGTGCCCGTCAACGTAATTACTCATAGGCTTACTAGTGAATTGGATAGCTAGTGCCGCACGGATTGCTAGTCCGTGACATCCGCCCCACTTGCCCCGTTTGGAGCGGATTTGGTAAAGGATCCCTAGATCTTGGGGCAAATTCGAATTTTCAACCTATATCCGTTTATTAATCGGGGCGGATACGAATTTGGCCATATCCGCCCCACGGATATCCGATTTATTGATAAATTTACAAAAATACATTTCCCATATATAAAGGATTAAACCCTAGGTCTCTCACACCCTCTCGGCCTCTCACACACAGTTATTCATTCTCGTCTCCAGTCTCACAGCGAAGGCAAAGCCGCGGAGGCCGACCCTCCCTTCTTCTCTCGATCGTCCCTTCTTCTCTCTCACAGCAAAGGCAGAGGCCGACGTCTCTTCTTCTCTCTCATAGCAAAGGTGGAGGTCGACCCTCCCTTCTTCTCTCTCACCGATGGCAGAGGCCGAAGGGTCGTCCCTTCTTATCTCTCATACCCATCTCGATCGCCTCCCTCTCCCCTCCCTTCTCTTCCCTCGCCTTTCCCTAGATCTCAGATCTTAGATTCTTTATATCGATTTTTTTTTGTATGGTTTGTTGTAATTTTTGTATGGATTTTTTGTAATTTTGTGTTACTAATCTAATTTATGAAGTTTACTATATTTAAATGGATAACCAGCAACTTCAAGGTTTAGCAAATTAGGAAGAGGAATAACTAAATTACGGGCAAATATTCGAAAATCCAGTAACAAAATTGCAAATCGTAAACGGATTGGCGTGGTGGGGCGAATATCCGTCAATCCACACGAGAAGGTTACGATTTTTAAATAAAATTGTAAACGGATTGGTGGGACGGATTTGAGGATCCATTATTCCTGACCGATCGCGGATGGATTTGCTAAAATCCACTCCAATCTGCCTCATTACCATCCCTAGTGGAATTAGTAGACTTACCTCTGGATTGACGTTTATGTCCTCTGACTATTAAGGTGATAAACTTTACGACTAAAATGGCCATCATGTAATCATGTAAGAAGCATGCTTTTGCTAAAAAAATTCACTATGTACACTTAGAGATATCCACAGAACTGGAGGAATGATGAAGGCTGTGGATTAAAAGAAAAATATTCACATTTTTCCATTTCCACCAGTAAAGAAAATGGCAAAAATTTTGCTTCCCACACGTGCCGTGCCAGGGGTGAATAAGTCTACACTTTCAAGGCAATATCCTTCCTTACCCTCTTTCACTGCAACTCATCCCTCCATTTAAAGTGGAAGGATATAAGATATTATTCACATTCAAAAGCAAAAGTCCAACGACTCTCCTACTTTGCTTCATAAAATAGCAAATTTCACAAATTTGAGAATGGAAAACTATAATTATTGCTTTTGCTTTCCTCCCATGATTGGAGTGGAGATGCTCTTAGAGAAGCCATTGCAATTTCCTTTTATAATCATCGATGATGGTAATCTTATCAACTAGTAATGAGTTCATCCCTAAATAAGATAATTCGAATCAAGAAACAAGCATATTGACCACTTTTTGCCTTATATTTTCTTTTATATCAACTATTTGGGCCACCATAAGGAGATTAAGGGGGGTGTATTGTATATGGATTCTTATGGAATTGATAAATAATTTGAAAAGTCCACGGACTCTTTAAATTATCCACAGACTCTTTAATTGTCCACGGACTTATGCTGATTTCTTAAATCCATAGACTTTTGCTACAGACTTTCTAGAGATTTATGAAAATCCACGGACTTTGTATGAACGACTTTTACAGATTTCTAATTATTTGCAAGATAAAAAAGAAGTTCGTAAATAGTGATGAAACAAAAAAACGTCCATAAAATAGAGATACATGTGCTAAAAAACTAGAAAAAGAAAAGGTCGTTAATTAACATCTTTAAAATAAGAAGTAAACATCCATAAAATTGTATTATGATCATTCTTCTCCTTCATGATCATGGTCACTTTCTTCATTATCATTGTTAGCAACATTGATGTTTGCTTGAGCTGCTGCCCACATTTGATTAGCAATACTCATTCTCCATTGATTAGCATTTTCTCTTTGCTGCTCTTGGGTTTGAATATCATCCCATTCAAAATTATCTTCATCATTCTCTACCGGATCGTTTTCTGGATCAGGAGGAAATTCATCTGAACGGCATTCTTGTCGCAGAAAATTATGCAATCCTGCACATGCCAAAACAAGCTCCGCTTGTGTCTTGTAAGGAAATGGTGGTGCTGATTTGAAAATTGTAAACCGCGACTTGAATATTCCAAATATTCTCTCAATTACGTTCCTCAATGAAGCATGACGAAGATTAAATAACTCAATTGCGTTGACAGGATGGTTTCCTGGACCGCCAAAATCTTTGAGATGATATCGACTGCCACGAAATGGAGATAAAAATCGACGTCGGTTTGGAAATCCACAGTCTCCAAGGTAATATTTACCTGATCATAAAAAATGTGCAATTAGTATGTTTATACTTTATACTATATGGTATAAAATTCAATAAGTTTGCTACATTTTTAATGCACGTAAAATTATACCTGATGGTATTTTGAGTCCATTTTATCTAGAAATAACATCATTTAACACTTTCGAATCATGAGCAGAACCCTCCCATCCACTAAGCACATATATGAATTGTAAATCAAAGTTGCAAGCTGCTAAAATATTTTGTGATAGTTCCCCATGACGGTTCCTGAATCTACTGACCTCACGTCCAACAACCGTTGCAGGAATATGTGTGCCATCAATAGCTCCAATACAATCCTGAGAAAAAATAAAAATAATTACAACATATGTACAACAAGAAGAAAAAAACCAATATTAAAGCAATACAGTGATATAAATATTTGCTATAAAACTTACATTGCGTACCTTAAAGAAAGAATAAAACCTTGTACTTTCTCTTATGTTAGGTGGTGTGGTATCAGGTAGCGATGGTTTAGCCATGAACACTGGAGCTATTGTATTCAAGCTCTTCAAGATTTTGTTGAAACTTCTGCTAACAGTGAAATGAGATCGCTCGAATACCATTCGAGGTTCAATATATCGATTGTTTTGACCGACAACTAGTAAAAAGGTCGTAAGCATTTCTTCAACACAAATATATCTAGTACTCCTTAGAGGTGTTTTCTCTTGTATGATGACACATAATTTTCGAAACACTTCAGGATACATTCTGTAGACATCCCGAAAGATATGTGGGTCTCCATCCAATAACTTATTCATGTATATGTATCCATTTGATGTCACTGGTCGTCGAGTCAATGGACGTCTAATACGTTCATCACTTATATTGGGCACAAGATTATATAGCACATAAATCATTGCTTGTATTGCCGTTAATAAAATTCTCATGGCCTTGTAAAATTCTTCATCCTGTTCATCAACTCCATACATATCCATTTCATAGATTGCTATCAAAGCAAGTACCTGAATAAGGTCATTATATATTCATAATAATCGCCTATTTGAATGCAATTAATTGTTAAAGACTTAAACCAAATATATTAGACATTAGAGAACAAGACATGTATCTGACAAAAACAAAAGATAACCAGGCAGGTAATGACATGAAAACTCGCAATCCAACATTCAACAAAATCAAATCATTCAAGACAACCAAATTAAAATCATCACTTGCAAAATGAAATCAACACACATTATTTAGCCTTATGCATATAAAAAAGTATCAAACTATATGACTTAAAATCCAAATGGCCTATAGCTTATTAACTTTATGCATCCCTTTGTGCCCAAGTGATCCAGTCAAGTCTTTGGTCTGGACTCATCTTCAAGAAGGTGTCTTGCTTTGTTTTAGTGTTAAAAAAACTAAGCGCAAAAAACTGAGCACCATTATTCAATCCTGGGGTCTCTTGAATAGCAATCCAACATTCGCTGTTCGTTGATTCTCTCTTCTCCATTATGCCAGAAATTGTTTTAAAACTGGTGACAATTTCACCAAAGCCACTTGATATGTTTTCCAGAACTGCAGCTTGAGTAACTACCCCTTTTGAGTTGCTACTTTGTTCATAATCAGCTCTACTTCTTTTGGCATAAGCTCTGCTTTGGGGTGCATCATTTGCATTTTCAGTTTGCACAAATGCATTGTTGTCTTGATCAAAGACCAAGTCATCCATGCCACCAAATTCCCAAGATCCATTTCCTTTTTCATCATATGTTGTGGCATATGTATCATCACCTAGACCTATTGACCCCATCCCAGTTGCAGTTCCATTACCAACTGCAATCTTCAAATCCTCATAGTCTGTAAAAGTTTCTGACTGAAAGTGCGCATGCGCTGGATGTGACTAAAAAAAGATTCAAAATATAAAGAAAGTTAATATGTTAAAGAGTCAAAAAAATTAAGCTGTAAAAAAGAATAAAAGTTCAAGATATTTAACCCACCTTCAAATAGGCTGCCCATACTTCATCAGGCGCAGTGAATCTCTTTGTGATCGGGTCCCATTCAAACCCAGAATTGTGGCGCATAAGCTGAGAGTAATTGTTGTATTTCTTCTTAAACCATTTCACTCGGCTTTGATATTGACTATAAGTTATCTCCTTACTAATTTTCTCCTTAAGTTTTGGAAGTAACTTTGCCTCTACGGTTGTTTTACTTATAACACCATTAATATCCCTGAACCCAAGCATGGCGCCTTCAACCATGAGCTGGAGCAAAGCATTGCTCTCTTCCACGGTCCAAGTTTTATAATCTTTTCGTTTACCGTTACCTTGTGAATCTCCTATCTATATATTACAACAAATATTTTATGAAGCAAATATATGCTACTACATCAGACACAACTCGAAAGTAGTTTCTTTCCTCTATATAATCACTACATGCATGAAGGTAATCTATCATACATGAAGCACATGAAGCATGTATGGTTAAGCCTATATATATATGTTATATGTCATATCTAATTAGAATTGGATGAATGTTTTATGATATAATTCTAGGGAGGTTAAGCCTGTATATATGCTATATGCTATATGCTATATGGTTAAGCCTATAATTCTAGGGAGGTTAAGCCTATATATATGTCATATATATGGTTAAACCTATATATATGCTATATGCTATAGGTCATATTTTATAACTATTATCTCAGCTGAGGTAAGGTCACTTACCACCAACCTTAACACTTGTTAAACTCCCAAGACTTTTCTTGCACAAACCAAGAAAGTTCAACAAAAAAAAAAGTGGGTCTTGTTTTTTTTGGCAAAAACCCAACTTGTCAAAAAATCGTGTTTCAAATCTGAGGTGAAATTGGTTTTCTTGTTGGAATGAATTGTGGTTTTTGGTTGATGGAAGACAAAAGATGGTAGCTTTACAACTTTTGTTCAAGTAAAAAGCTTTCTTAGATTTGAAATTTGCACCGGTTATTCATGGATGATTTTGTGTTTGATTTGAGGAAGCAGTGAAGAAAAACAATGGTTATTAGAGCATACCCATCTTCCAAAATGTCTTGGATTCAATTCCATATACAAGAAAAAGATGGGATTTTGGCCCATCCTCCTCCAACACCTCTTAGATTTCCTTCACCCCTTTCTTCATTTCCTTCAGCACCTCCTTATACTAACAATTTTCAGAAAGATTCAACCCCACCATCATCATCTAGGAGTAGAATCAGCCCAACCTTTCTTTTCATAATAGTACTAGCTGTGATATTTTTCATCTCTGGTCTCCTCCACTTGCTTGTTAGATTCCTAATTAAACAACCATCCTCTTCAGCTTCCCAATCTAGCAGATACCCAGATATGTCAGGCACTGATGCACTCCAAAGACAGCTCCAACAACTCTTCCATCTTCATAATTCGGGTCTAGATCAGGCTTTTATAGATGCCCTCCCAGTATTCCTCTATAGAGAGATAATGGGTCTGAAAGAACCCTTTGATTGTGCAGTTTGTTTATGCGAATTTTCTGAGGAAGATAAGTTGAGATTGCTTCCTCTATGTAGCCATGCCTTCCATATACATTGTATAGACACATGGCTCCTCTCAAACTCAACATGCCCTCTATGCAGGGGAACCCTTTTTACCCCTGGCCTTTCAATTGAAAACCCAGTATTTGATTGGAGAATTGGAAGTAGAAGAGTTGTTTCGATTGTGGTGTTGTAGAAAAGAGAATGGAGGCGTATGCATCTCTTCCATCTTCCATCATCTCCTCGCTTCTTCATCTCATCTCATCGAGAGAGTTCGAAAAGAACTTCAAAACGATGGAAAGCGAGAGCGAGCTCTGCAAGTCAACCTTCCAGAGCTGGCGTTGTGTTTGTTTAATTTCGATTTCTTCTATGTGACAGTGGTGGTGAGAAGAAGACGGTGAGCATTGTTCAAGTTGATTTGCATAGGAAGGGAAGAAGATAGAACCAGATAGAGAAAGACAGAGAGAGGTAAAGGTCTGACAAACCACTTTCCTCCCTCCACTCTCTTTCATTGTTTCAGAGATTCTCTTCTTACTATTTTCTCTCTGTCTCTTACTCACACAAAGGGAGGCAACAAAAACAACAACACCCTCCTTCCTTTCCCTTTCTTGTACGGATACATCAAGATATTTATTTGTGATATGTTTTATATCAACATTGTTACAGTAGACTTTCAACTTCCATTAAACAATAACACTATGCTTTCACTGATTACGTATTCCACTTCAGAAATCCATAAACAATAATACAATGGTTATTAGAACACTATGCACAATGCAGTAAACAATCCACTTCAGAAATCCATAAACAATAAACAATAATACTATATGCTTTGATTTGAGGAAGCTGTGACGAAAAACAATGGTTATTAGAACACTATGCAAAGATAGAAAAAAAATCTAGAAAATAAGAGGATGAAAACCAACCTCTTTGCTGCTGGCACAAGGAAGAATTTTGGGAGATTTTTTTTCACGTTGAAATCTTTGATAGGAGGCTGACAAATTATTGAACTTTGTTATTTATACCTAACACTACAAAGTCCATGAGAATCCATGATTTTCTAAATCCATAAATATGAATGATATTTTGAATACCCTAAAACTTTTGTGGACTTTCTGAAATTCATATTGAATACCCCTAGACTTTGTGGATTTCAGAAAGACTTTTTAAAATCCTGATTGAATACCCCTAGACTTTTGTGGACTTTTTAAAATCCAGATTGAATACACTTGAATTTTCAAAATCCATGGAATTTATTAAATTGCCCACAAAATCCAAATACAATACACCTTCCTAAAGGACTTCTTAGGCAGGTTTTTGTCGTCCAA
This sequence comes from Berberis thunbergii, assembly GCA_003290165.1. Classification (NCBI taxonomy): domain Eukaryota; kingdom Viridiplantae; phylum Streptophyta; class Magnoliopsida; order Ranunculales; family Berberidaceae; genus Berberis; species Berberis thunbergii. The sequence continues at coordinate 283,535 of QNQO01000923.1, read as the reverse complement.
TCTACGGCAAAGGGAGGGATATCATCATTTCAGATGCTTATTTTCAATATGCAAGAGAAGTTTACTCGAGGTTATATTTTTTTAATATTTCTTATTCAAACCTCTAGGAGGGAGGGTACAACTTTGGATGTCAAATATTTATTATTGCTCTTAAAATGAGTTGCAAACTAATTAGGGGGGCATGACCACTTTATCCAACTTCCCAAACACTAGAAAAAACATCCAAGTAGCGAATAATTTAAAAAACAAAATTCGATTACTCCCAGAGCTTGAAGCCGACCCAGCACTTCCCTATTTGCTGCTGACCAAACTTCACAAACCTGTTGAAAACCCACATTATTTATACCATCATTTTAACCAAGAATAGGACCTGTTGTAACCCCTAGAAAACAGAGTTGGATGTTCCTTCTAACAATGAACTGTTGCTTCACGACCTGCTTTTGATCACCAGCACTTTAACCAAATTAATGACCTGGTATTAACTCCCAAAAAACAGAGCATTTTTGGCAAAGAAAATAGAGCATTTACATATCAGTGCACTGCCCACCTCGCTACACAAATTACTGCAAATTCAGACAATAAGTTACTTGACTTCCTAACATACGATTGACCCTTTGGTTTTCGAGGAAGCTATGTCTCATCGAAACTCGTTGTTAACCTTGTCAACTTGTGCCAACCTAGCTAATGCATTGATTCCCCGTATCCATGCATGCATCCACACACATTCCATTGAATTGCTAATTCCTCTGATTTCCCTCCACAAATTTAAGAGTGACCATGGTACCCTGATTTCTTGAAAAAACCATTGCTTGATCAGAAGAGAACTCGTCTGAATAAAAATTCTTCGCACACCATGTCGCTATTTGTCTTGTTTCCAAAGAACACATGCATTGCACCCTTGCATTCACCCGAATCATCTCTTATCTCTTATAATGACTCCCCCAACCACCTAATTATCAATGGAAGAGCCATCAATATTTAAAGCGAACCAACTTGGCGGGAAAAAGCCAATACACCACCGTCTTGGTTTATTCACCAAAATAAGTTGACGTCCCAACTTCAATGACAACTTATTAGAGATTTTCTTATTCGGTGTAAAAACCTTCTAAGCCAGTCTAATCCAGCGATACACCTTAAGAATCACACATGTGGAGCCCTATGCTACTCCCTCCTATAACTGTTTGTTTCTTTGCAGCCAAATCTCCCACAGTATGAACAATGGCATTAAATTAAACAACATACCTGACTGTAGTCTATTATTAAAAACCTCCTTGAGCTTCAATGATCAGGTCTGCCTCTTTGGACTCTTAGGACTGGACATTTTATCTGGTAAAGGAGCATGTAGAGGAACCGGGATGGGTTTGGACAAAAGATTTAAAATAAAATGAATCCTGGGAACAAGGAAGTTTGGCGAGTGATCAGCGATGAACTTCACTAAAAAATGGATAAAACACTCAACACATAGCCCAAAGAGTGTGCAAAAGACTAACTGCAATGGTAACATACTACAGCAATGAAAGGTGAAAGGCATACTGAAAAAGGAATGCTGATTTCAGGAAGAATACTGAATCTGAACAAAAGAATGAATGAGGGTGCACCGCGTAACTCTTTTATGTATATAAAGAACAACACATACATTGAAGTGAATATAAGATAAGAAATTATCAAAAGTGAAACACTTAAACCCATTCCACAAATACGACTAACATATCCAATAATCATCAAGACTGTAGGTAAGAGAATGCCAGTATCTAAAATGCATGGATCATCGAAAAGTGGGTTCAAACAGAGCATTAGGAGCTGTAGTGCCAATCTACTCATTTCGAAGAACCTACCACATTCACAACATACCTGCCCCCTTCAATCCTCATCTTTCAGAATGTGTACATGTATAGTTTACTAGGTAATGGGATCACATGATCCTTCTCAGTACCTTACCTTGTCCAACAAGGTTGCATGCTTACTATTCTTAAAAAAAACCCTACTAGAGCAATCAAACTAATGAGAAAACAATGATAACAACATATATGAGGAAATATCTGGTAAAAATGAATCCTGGGAACAAAGGAGTTTGGCTAGTGATCAGCAATAAACTTGACTAAAAAATGGATAAAACATTCAACACAGAGCCCAAAGAATGTTCAAAAGACTAATTGCAATGGTAAAGGAATATACTAGAGTAACGAATGGTGAAAGGAATAGTGAAACGGGAATGCAGATTTTGGGAAGAATACCTGAATCTGAACGAAAGAATGAATGAGGATGGCGCCACGTAGCTCTGTTTTATGCATATAAAGAACAGACATTGAAGTGAATTATCAAAAGTGAAAAATTTAAACCCATCCCAGGTTCAAACAAATGAATGCTACAACCACTTAAACCCATCCCAGGTTCAAAATTTAAACCCATCCCAGGTTCAAAAGTGACTACCACTTAACATGTCCAATAACCAACAAGAATGTAGGTATGAAAACAAATGAATGCTACAACCATAGGTTCAAACAACAATCACCGTTATCTAAAAAGTATCTAAAATGCACGGATCATACAAAAGTGGGTTAAAAATGAGCATTAGGAGGCTATGTAGTTAAATCAAAATGTGGTCGCAGCGCGGTTCAGGATCGAATTATGATTAAGAGGAATTAATTGAGATTAATTAGATTTAATCGGTCAATTTTTTCAAACCATACAATTTTTAAATTTAATCATAGTCATAGATTACAAAAATAAATAATTACACATGTAAATTTGTAATCATATAACTTTACTAATTAATCATAGTAATATATTACTTTACTAATTAATCAAATGAATTTAATTTTGTAAGTTGCAACACTTATATCGTTATAGACAACATAACTTTCCAATATAGCAATAAATCGACAAATTTGCTGAGCCGATTAATCTATGACTGCTAAACCCCAACCAATTTCACCCAATTCGATTAGGTCAAACCCTGAACTGCGATTAATCGCCGATTAATAACTTGGCTAGGAGCTGTAGTGCAAACAGGATCACATGCACCTTTAAGGACCTAACCATAGGACCACAACATTGCATTTCAAATAACCTAAATTACCCTCTTAATAACCTAAACAAGCCTTGCATAACATTATATAGTTTAGTGGAATCACATGATCTCTACCCATTTTGAAGGACGTACCACATCTACAACATACATGTTCCCTTCAATCCTCATCTTTCACAATGCATATATGGTTTACAAGCTAATGGAATCACACGATCCTTCACAGTACCTTACCTTGTCCTACAAGGTTGAATGCTTGCTATTCTAAAAAAAACCCTACTAGAGCAATCAAACTAAACAATGATAACATATACGAGGAAATATCTGGAGTAACCAGGATCGAATTGGACATAAAAGATTTTTTTTAAAATGAATCCTGGGAAAAAGGGAATTTGGCCAGTGATCAGCAATAAACTTGACTAAAAAATGGATAAAACATTCAACACAGCACGAAGAGTGCTCAAGAGACTAAATGCAATGGTAAAGGAACATACTAGAGTAATGAAAGGTGAAAGGAAATGCAGGTTTTGACAAGAATACCTGAATCTGAATGAAAGAATGAATGAGGATGCGCCGCGTAACTCTTATATGTATATAAAGAACACATACATTGAAGTGAAATAAGATAAGAAATTATCCAAAGTGAAAAACTTAAACCCATTCCACGAATACGCTAACATATCCAATAATCAACAAGATTGTATGTATGAAAATACATGGATGATACAAAAGGTAGGTTCAAACAAGAAGATCGCCAGTATCTAAAATGCATGGATCATACAAAAATGGGTTCAAATAGAGCATTAGGAGCTGTACTAGTGACAACGGTATTACATGCACCTTTAAGGTCCTAACCGTAGGTCCACAACACTACATTTCATATAACCTAAATTACCCTCTTAATATCCTAAACAAGCCTTGCATAACATTATGCTCGGAATATGGTTTCTCTGGATAGCCATTGCACCATAATATTCTTATCAAACTAATGAAAAGAAACATACAATGCCAATCAAATATAAAAAGATCTCCGAGAAGTTTCACTTTGTTAAAGAACAAGGATGGAAATGGAAATAATTGGCAATAAACGTACGTAAAAGCGAGTATGCATCATTCATATTATGCAACCAGAAGACCGTATAGGAACATACCAATTGTTGATACTAAAATCAAGAATTGTGAAAGCGATGTAGATTGAGGTAAGTGATAAATCTAAACTAAAGGGCGGTTAAAATGATGAAAACCGAGTTGAAGCTTGTAACTAGTGTTTTCTATATCCTGCATTGTCTATTTACTTAAGTTAACTAAAAAATGTTTGGGGGTGGGGAGAGAATTAATGCCTATTAAGAAGTAGTTGAAACAAAATCCGGAGACTAATGGTCTGAGGGCAAATAGAATGGAGTACTGGAGTCCAGAGGTAGTCTCTCCAAGCCACTAGATTAGAGTGCTGAACAGCTGAAGACACTTGCACATGCAGTAAAATGTGGATGGCTGAGGACAAAATCCACAAAATATTTCAAGGATTCATTTGAAGATGATTATTGTCTTGAGATTTTGAATAAATGGGCAAAAGCTAGCATACTACAAAATCATATTAAATTGGGCTATGCATAGTTATATGCAAAAGTTGCAAAAAGTGATAATGTTCATTTGACTAATATACCTAGCTCCATTTTGTAACTTACAAAAGAGAATGAAAGACAACTTGTTTTAATCATATTAAGAGCGTGTTACTGCCGACTTGTCTCAAATAGATAAAATAAAATGTGAATAAGTGACAATCGGTCTTTCATTTGCTCATGTTAAGCTCAATATATATGCTCCAAATTTAAAAGACAGACAAAACAGACGACTCCCATATAATCTGGAACAAAAATACTTGGAACACCACTTATGTCTATGTGAATCAGATAGTGACTTATAACTAAAGTCTCCAAATCATGATAGTCTTCTAATTACACATTTTTTTATTCAACGATGACAATATTCCCAAGTTTAAGATTTTGGCAATATACTCCAAAAGACATAATATATTGTAAAACAAAAAATCAAAGCATCCAAGAGAGCCTCAAAGATCACCTTCTACTCGGATCGTTTTGCAAACCTCTCAACCTTTTCGTCATTGAGATTAATCCCAACCATAGCTTCACCTAATCCACAGCTCACATCAGCCAAAACATCTGGATCACTATAATGTGTCACAGCCTGAACAATTGCCCTAGCACGGCGAGCCGGGTCACCACTCTTGAACACACCGGAGCCAACGAAAACCCCATCGCAACCCAATTGCATCATCATTGCAGCATCAGCTGGCGTCGCAACCCCACCAGCTGCAAAATGAACCACAGGGAGCCTTCCAAGCTGCTTGGTCTGCATCACCAAATCATAAGGAGCCGCAATCTTCTTCGCAAACACAAACACTTCATCATCATCCATGTTCCTCAAAATCCTAATATCACCCATCACCGACCTCACATGCCTCACAGCCTCCACGATGTTCCCCGTTCCGGCCTCTCCTTTGGTTCGAATCATCGCTGCTCCTTCCCTAATCCTCCTCAAAGCCTCACCCAAGTTCCTGCACCCGCAGACAAACGGAACCCTAAAATTATGTTTGTTAATGTGATGTTCCTCATCAGCTAGGGTAAGAACTTCGCTCTCGTCGACATAATCGACACCAATAGCTTCAAGAATCTGTGCTTCAACAAAGTGGCCGATTCGAGCTTTCGCCATAACGGGTATCGTGACTGCTTGTTTGATTTCTTTGATGAGTTGAGGATCAGACATCCGAGCAACACCCCCTTGAGCTCGGATATCAGCCGGGACTCGTTCGAGTGCCATTACAGCACAAGCTCCGGCTTCTTCGGCGATTCGGGCTTGTTCGGCATTAACGACGTCCATAATAACGCCGCCGCGGAGCATCTGGGCTAAGCCGACTTTGACGGAGAATGGTGAGGATTTGGTAGTCGCCTCCGTGAGGACTCCATTTCCGTACACTGTCACAACACCGCTGTTGCTTGCGGACATTCTTGAATAGATGGAAGGAGAGTTAAGAGATTTTCAGAACCTGCAAGCGAAGATCAAACAAGAAATTGTGAGTGAGAATTTGGGAATCAGAAAACCCTTCAATGCAAATTGAGAGGTTGAACAAGGAGAGAGATAGGAGCGGTCGCTGGCTCCCTTGTTTGGGAGAAGAAGAGAAGATAAATAGAAGAAAATGGGGCTGAGACGGTTTGACACCTAGAATGTTCTCGAGATGTTGAGGCCATTTATTTATTTATTTTATTATAAGATATGGGTTGTGAGCTCTCCATCTCCACATTAAAGTTAAAATATCCAATTAAGGAAGGTATATTGTATATGAATTTTTATGAAATTGATAAATAATTTGAAAAGTTTATGGACTGTTTAAGTTGTTCACATACTCTTTAAATTGTCCACGAACTTCTGCTGATTTTTTAAATTCATAGACTTTTGCTACAGACTTTCTAGAAATTTATGAAAATCCACGGACTTTGTATGAACGACTTTTACAGATTTCTAATTATTTGCAAGATAAAAAAGAAGTTGGTAATGACATATCCTCTAACAAACCAAATATATTAGACATTAGAGAACAAAACATGTATCTGACCAAAAAAAAAGATAACCAGGCAGGTAATGACATGAAATCGCAATCCAACATTCAACAAAATCAAATCATTCAACACAACCAAATTAAAAATCATTACTTGCAAAATGAAATAAACACACAGTATTTAACCTTATGCATATAAAAAAGTATCAAACTACATGACTTAAAATCCAAATGGCCTATAGCTTATTAACTTTATGCATCCCTTTGTGCCCAAGTGATCCAGGGTAATGTTGTCATAGCAATCGTGCGCAGATGCTCTAAAGGGACAATGTGGCATGACAAACAATAAGTGCATAAGTTTCAAAGCACCTTTATGAAATTAGGCAATTGTAGGAATTAAGTTTGAATGAAAACCTAGAAAATAATCCAAAATCATATACCTCCTGCCACAACCAGTTATAATACCCAAGTATGGAGTTGCCAATTTTGATAAATGTTCATTGAGAATTACCAAATCCACACATACCCCCCACCATGCTTATTACCTAACACATCGTATTAATAACCCTCACCCCCTAGTGAGCACAAAAGATACGCTGCAATTTTCTTAATAGAAGTTTGTCATTAGGCTTTTGCATTAGGCATCTAAAACCCTATAACTGCTATGCTGAGAGTACCCATCGTTTTCCATTCCTAGTTGGCGTAAAGGTGTTAGATTAAGCATAACAAATATATGCTATAAAAAAAATAAAAAATAAAAATGAGACGGAGTTGTATCGAAAAGAAAGGGAAAGGTAGAAAAGAAAGATAGGGAAGTTATTTTCTCTCATCTTTGTACGACACAAAGTTGGGATAAGGGAAAGATGAGATTTAGCATGAGAGAATGCAGATGGATTGACCTAACTTTGTTGTGGTGGTGACCCTTGAGTCTGCAGAGGCACAACTTGTTGAAGAGGGTATGAAAATAGCTAGTCTTGATGAGAAGAAAAATGAGAAGAGACTAGTTACAGAGAATAAGAAGAAGATGTGATAAAAGAGATAGGGATACTTTTTTTCACGTTGAAATCTTTGATATGGAGGCTGACAAACTATTGAACTTTGTTATTTATACCTAACACTACAAAGTCCATGAGAATCCATGATTTTCCAAATCCATAAATATGAATGATATTTTGAATACCCTAAAACTTTTGTGAACTTTTTGAAATCCATATTGAATGCCCCTAGACTTTGTGGATTTCACAAAGACTTTTTAAAATCTTGATTGAATACCCCTAGACTTTGTGAACTTTTTAAAATCCAAATTGAATACACTTGGATTTTCAGATTCCATAAAATTTATTAAATTGCCCACAAAATTTAGATACAATACACCCCCCTAAATAATCAATTTAGTGGCGGTTGCTACCTTTATTTTCTGTCTTTGCTACTTCTTTGCTATATAATAGCCGTGGCTTAGGAATAATTTAGTGAGACATCTTGACTTTAATCTAAAGTTGGAGATGAATAGCTCACGACCCATATCATGAGCTCTAGCTAGTGATATCATTTCTCTCTTCTTCTTCTTTTTATTATCAAAATCAGAATTTATGATATTAAAAACTTTAAGAAGATGAACAAAAAAAAGTTGATGATTACTTTGAGGATGGTGATAGTGAGATGTACTTTATTTTCATTGAAGCTAATTGAATGGTTTGCTTCTCTTTGGAGATTCTCATGGATGTGTCCAAAACTCGTCCATTGGTAATTTTCTGGATTCCCTAATCCTCCAAAAATAGATTATCCTGATCTTATTCAAGAAAAAGGAAGGCATATTTCCCATTCCTATATTAGGAGATGCATATTTATGAAGTTTGGTCCACGATGTATTATCTAGAGAACACAAAGTTGTGACCATTTATGCATTGGGTACGAATGTCTTATGCCCCCTCCGGGTCTTCCTCTTCTAAAAGAAAATTATAAAAATGATTGGAAAGGCTGACAGGTTTTAAAGCTTGACCCATGATTCTAGGGGCAAGGCCCAGAGAACGAGGTGAGTGCAAGGCTCGCCCACCACCATCCATCATCCTAAAGATGCCCACCATGCATCCATATCTAAGATGATGGATGGTAGTGGGCGGGCCTTGCGCCCACCTCGCTATCTGGGCCTCGCCCCCTAGAAGGGCTGAAAGCTTGACTATTGTCTAACAATTCAAGGGTTGAATATGTTCTATTAAAGTCAAGGTAATACAAGAAACTCCTTTTGGAACAACTAAAAAACATTATCTTGATGTAGCCAGAGTTCTAACGCTCAACCTTTGCAACAATGAATGATTTTGTGCAGAAACAATTGAAACTCGGGAAAGAAAACACCAAATTAGAACTGATAATACACCATAACGGTCACATCCATGAGCCATATACGTGTCATCATGATCTCGAGAAATTACAGGCCCCAACGTTAGCCCAACATTAATCCGTCCCAAGCGGTTCTAAGCCTGCCTAATGCAGTCCGCTAAATGGACCTGAATTCTCACAATTTGCTTAGCCCATGCATCTCACAACTATCCTCAATACCGGTAAGCCTTATTATGGCAAGTATCTTGATAGACCTGAGGAAAAAAAGTTCTACAACTTTCTGACACTGGACCCTTTGGCGAGCATGATAGACCTAACAAAGGAAGCACATAGCTTTATCTCCCTAGGAGAAAAGCGGACAACCCGAAGCAAAATCGAACCTAGTGAGTAATCGTTCAACAGGATATGCATGCTTCATGGAGCCCATTCCGAGTCAGAATTGTCCAATAGGTCCAGGAAAAGTGCTTTCCGAGGTATGAGGATCCAAGCGATACGTGGCGAGCAACTGGTACCGCATGATCAAAAGTATGACCCCTCTGTGCCGCTAGTATTTACTAAAAAGACCTCCAGGGCATACAACTCCCGCACAATGACGCCCTGGTGGTAACAATTTCCTTGACAGACTAGGAAGTAAGGAGGTCCTTGGTAGACACATGGAGCTCGTTGAACGTCCTGTTTCTCCTTACGTTCTACAACATGCAACTAAAAAAGACAACATTGACCCCTGATAATCGTTTGATGATTTACTTCAGCGGCAAAAAACAGTTCCCCGTGGGAAAGATACAGCCGACGACAACAATAGGAGATGAACCAACTTAGAAAACCCTATTTCAAGAGTTCATAGTAATCGATGCGCCTTCGACGTATAATGCAGTCCTGGGGAGACCCTGGATACACCAGATGGGAGCGACGGTCTCCACTCTATACCAGTGCGTCAAGTATCCAACGATTCGAGCGGTTGGTACGTTGAAAAGCGACCAGATTGCTGCAAGAGAATGCCAATACATGCCGATACTGGCACCTGGTGATCCTCAATCAGCGGCTAAGATGGCCCTTTGTTCTACCCGAAGCGTAGAAGGAGAACAACCGACCCCAGATAATGACGCCTTAGTAAGCCCTCGGGTCGGGCCTAATGCCGAAAAACCGGAGGAAGATACCGTTACGGTCTACCTTGACAACCCTCTCAACAACAAGGTTATCCAGATCGGTTCCCGCTTGAGCGAAGGATTGGTAAAGCAACTCATGAAGTTGTTACAACGTAACCAGGACATCTTCGCCTGGACCATGCGGGACATGGTGGGGATTGACCCATCGATAATCACCCATCGCCTAGAGGTGGACCCCTCAAGAAAAATCCTTTGGCAAAAGAAGAAGTCGTGGTGCCCGAAAGGAACGCGATCATAAACAAGGAAATACAACGTTTACTCAACGCGGGCATGATTAAGGAAGCATGATACCCCGACTGGCTGGCAAACATCGTTCTTGTAAAAAATAAAATGGGAAATTGAGAGTATGTGTGGACTACACAGACCTGAACAAAGTCTGCCCAAAGGACAACTTCCTACTCCCCCACATCGATCAAATCATGGACACCACTTCTGGGCACAACTTACTCAGCTTCATGGATTCCTATTCAGGTTACAATCAAATATTGATGCATCCCCCAGATCAAGAAAAAAACTTAATTCGTGACGGAAAGGGGGATATACTACTATGGGGTAATGACATTCTACTTGAAGAACGAAAACGCTACATACCAACGGCTAGTCAACCGAATGTTCAAATAATAGATCCGCAGAAACATGGAGGTCCACATAGATGACATGATGGTCAAGAGCCTTCGCAGGCCCGACCACAAGTACGATCCAGCCGAAGTGTTCAATAAACTCAAGAAATACCAGATGAAGCTCAACCTACAAAAGTGCACGTTTGGAATCGAGTCTGAAAAATTCCTAGGCTATATAGTGAACAAAAAAGGAATCGAAGCTGACCCAAAACAAATTCAGGCCCTTCTCGACATGAAAGCCCCAGTCAACATCAGAGATGTTCAAAGCCTGATTGGGAGGGTAGCAACACTCAACAACTTTATATCAAAGTCGTCTGACAAATGCCTTTCTTTCTTTAAGATACTAAGAAGGAGCAAAACATTCTCTTGGAACAAAGAGTGTGAACAAGCCTTTCAGAGCCTGAAAGCATACATGAGGAGTCCAAAGCTAATCTCCAAACCTGCGACAGGGGAAAAAATCTACTTGTATTTGTCTGCTTCCAGGCACGCTGTCAGTTTAGCCCTTGTGCGAGACTACCGAGGGACCCAAATACCAGTGTATTACACTAGCAAAACCTTCGCAGAAGCGGAAGCACACTATTCGGACCTGAAAAAGTTGGCTCTTGCACTGATCGTATCCTCCAGGAAACTAATGCCATATTTTTGGCCTACTCTATAACGGTCCTGACCAAGCATCCACTTCGCTCGGTATTACATAAACCCGAGCTATCGAGCAGGATGGTGAAATGGTCAGTGAAGCTCAGAAAATTTGACATAAACTACGCTCCAAGGACTGCTATTAAAACCTAGGCGCTAGCAGATTTCATTGTTGAGTTCACTAGCGAAGAAGAGTCGAAGACAGACCACCAACACTTGAATTCGAATGTCCAAGCGTGGATCTTTCACTACGATGGGTCTTCGACTGGGAAGGCGAGCGGAGCTGGGATCACACTCCCCTCCCCCAGTGGCTTCACCCTCAAAAAGGCAGTCAGGTTCAGCTTCCCCGCTTCAAATAACGAGGCCTAATACGAAGCCCTCATGTCCGACCTAAAGCTAGCATTAGGGATCGGTATAGATCGCCTAACGACATACAACGACTCAAGACTGGTGGTCAACCAGGTCAAGGGGGATTTCAACAGCAAAGACCCCCATATGATAGCCTACCGCAAAAACGTACTTGGCATAATGGACAGGTTCAAGAGGAGATCAGTGACGGGGCCCTGCTCTAATATTTATTACCTCAAGAGGCAAGCCAAGTCCTGGGAACAATCCACAGCGATATATGCGAAAATCATCCGGGCGGGAGAACCCTCGCCCATAAAGTTTTAACTCTAGGATACTATTGGCCAACCATGCAGTGAGACGCCAAAGATACTATCCGCAAGTGCGATAAGTGTCAGAGGTTCGCGCTGTATACGCATATGTCGACCTGGCCACTAACTCAGATGACTAGTCCGTGACCATTTGCGTAGTGAGGAATGGACATCGTTGAACCGCTCCTAGCATCATCCGGTAAAAAGTTCCTTCTTGCGGTAGTCGACTACTTCACCAAGTGGGTCGAAGCCGAACCCCTATCCAAAATTGGGCAGGTCCAGATCGAAAAATTCATAGGGCCACCATCATCTGTAGATTTGGCATCCCAGAGTATTGGTCAGCAACAACGAAACTCAGTTTGAAGGTGGCAAGGTTAAAAAAAATAGTGCAAAAGTTTGAGTATTGATTACCATTTATCCTCGCCAGGACACTCCCAAGCCAACGGCCAAGCGGAGGTTATCAACCGGACAATCCTAGAGGCTATCAAAAGAAAGTACACAATCAAAGGAAATTGGGCTCCAGAGCTACCAGAAATACTCTGGGCATATTGGACGACCAAAAAAGTCCCTACCAGAGAGACACCTTTCGCCCTAGATACGGTTCATAAGTTATGGTTGTGATAGAACTCGAGGTGCCACGTCCCCTCCCTTTCTTTTAACTCCAACTTTCTCCTTTTCTTAATGCCCCATTCAAATAAAGAGTTGAAAAATCCTATATTCTCTATTTTATTTAAGCTCCACCCACCTCTCCCCACCTACCCAACTTTCTTTATTTATTAATGTCCATTTTCTATTTTTTAACTCTCTCTCTCTTTATCTCTATCCAACCACTTGCAAGTTGAGCAGGGGAGACAGAGTTTGACTCAATCTTGCTGAAGACAACCAAACTTTTCACTTGTGTGTTTGCAACAAAGATGAGCAACGGTGATGGCGACAACTTTGACACTTCTGATTTGATAAAAAAAACCTTCTTGCAGGATGAAATTACGAGACTTATGGAATCGTTATAGAAGGTTTCGGTCTTGTTCAGATGATCACATGGGTGTGGTGGAGATAGATTAAGATGCAAATAATGTATAGTTTTTTGTATGATGTTATAGTATTGTGTATATGAGAGACGGGGCAATTTTTTTTAATCTTATGGAATTATCAAGAGAAATAGGCAAGAAAAAATTGAAAGGATTCTCTATAAATGAATAGTCGGAGCCTTGAAACTCTTTGTATTTATCTAGCATTTGCTTTCCCTTTACCGTTTCCCCTTCTCTCTCTTTTTTATTTTATTTGTACTTTCTCTATCTCATTTTTCTCCTTTGCAAACCAAGCTTCATTTCTTTCTTTCCATTCTTTGTAGCTTTGACTTATTCCTTTTGTGCTAAAGCCAATTCGGTTGTATAGAGCAGTAGAAAATAAATAAAATAAAATGAAAAAAATCGAACTGATCGGTTTGGTTATTTATTTGATAAATGTGGAAACCAAACCAAACTGAAAACTGAATTTTTGGTTTGGTTCGATTTGGTTTTGGTCCAACTTTGAACCGACCAAACCGATTAACACCCCTATGGGAGATGACTTATTTTAAGGAAGATTTATCTTGAAAAATTAGAAATAAACTACTGATATGACGAATAACTTGTTTCAACTGTTTCTAAGCTTTTTCGATACGTTTTCATGAAAAATTGTCTGTTTCTCTTTCATTGTAGAAACAAATTAATTGATATCGTGAAGTAACATTCCAAGGGCATATATAAAACATAGAACCATCAAGGGAAATAGTGATTGAAAACATAATTGAACAAAAGAAAAATAATAATAAACAGATAGCAGTCAGGCAGTGAAAAATTAAAGACATTGATGATGTGAATTAATAGGTTAAATCCAATAAGGAGTTAGATGAGAAAATGCATGACTATGAATTCATTGAGGACAAGTATGAAAATAAAAGTTAAAATGAATACTAACCAGAGCTTTAAGCAAGGATTCAATATCGTTTTGTGGTACATTTGGTGAACCGAACAACAGGCACTTTATCGTTCCTTTAGCATTGATGACACATATTTGATTCCTGCACAACTCACCCATAAAAAGCTCAAATGAATAGAATGAAAAATCTTGCTTATAATGAAAATCGATGTAAGAGAAAAGCAACCCAACCCAACCCAACCTTGTATTGAATAACTTACACTAGAGGATTTCTTAAGCTTAGGCTTTTCCTCCACATAGGAAACAAGTGACTTTGGACGTCTTGAGCGACTAGTTTCAGTTTCCTCTGCATAAGAAACATGTTGTTTTTACACATCTTGAACGTGCAGTTGAGGGATAATGTAAATGGGCAGCACTTTGTGCTTGTTGTTTTGGCTCTAAAGACAACTTTTTCTTTTTTATTTCATCAACTTTGTTCTTGGTACCTCCTTGGCCAGTTTGTGAATCCACTAAAATCAACAGAAAGGATTGAAATGAATGGCTCTCACCACTGTTAGGAATCATAAACTCAGTGTCTGTTGTTTATGCTTAGTCAATAACTCCTGATTGATAGGAGCATGTTGTTCATTTCATTTACAGGAGTATTTACTCCTACGTAGTAGTTACTTCCACCACCTTTGAGTGTTGTTTCAAACGTGGATTTATTTTAGGATGCAGTTTCTTGTAATGACTTTATTTAAGCCAAGCTATTTCCCTTCAATAATAATGATCATTCACTAGATTGAGAGTTATCATTGTAGAGTTTGAACAAGTGGTATCAGAGCCTCATCACAGGGGCCTGGTTGTGAGTAATTGGAAGAGAATGAGTGAGTGTGTGAGAGAAACAAATAGTGGGTGTAGGGGAAAGAAGTAGCAAATTTCTGGAGTGAAGAGGAATGGTGGAAAACAGTAATGGACAGTTTGTGCAGGCTGCTATCCCCAAGTTTGATGGCCATTATGACCATTGGGCCATGTTGATGGAGAACTTTCTTCGCTCCAAAGAATATTGGGGTCTTATAGAGAAGGGGATCTCAGTGGTGGAAGATGAAGGAAGACTAACAGAGGCATAACTCAAATTGATCGAGGAGCAGAAGTTGAAGGATTTAAAGGTAAAGAATTACTTGTACCAAGCAATCGATCGTGATATCTTGGAAACAATCCATAATAGAGACACATCCAAACAGGTTTGGATTTCAATGAAGCAGAAATTCCAGGGTTTTAAGAGAGCACAACTACAAGCCTTGCGGAGGGATTTCGAGGTTCTTCACATGAAAGAAGGAGAAACTGTCAATGCGTATTTTGCCCATACTTTAATCATAACCAACAAGATGAAGGCTTGTGGTGAGAATACGAGTGAAACCATTATTACTGAGAAGATTTTGAGATCAATGGTCTCCAGATTTAACTATGTAGTATGCTCGATCGAGGAATCCAGTAACCTTGATACGATGACCCTAGACGAGTTGCATAGCAGTTTTTGGTTCATGAGCAGAGGATGAGGACTCATGGAGAAGAAGAACAGGTTCTCAAGCTCACTCATGAGGACAAAGCAGGAAGAGGAAGAGGTAGAGGCGCGTTCAGAGGAGGACGAGGCAGAGGGAGGCAAAGATTCAACAAAGCTATTGTTGAATGTTATAAATGCCACAGACTAGGGCATTTCCAATATGAATGTCCTAGTTGGGAGAAAGTTGTACATTATACTTAGTTAGATGCGGTGGAGGAGTTGTTGATGTCATATGTGGATATCAATAATGCCAACAGGGAAGGAGTATGGTTTCTTGATTCAGGTTGCTCCAACCACATGTCAGGAAACAAACAATGGTTTGTAGACTTTGATGATCAGTTTAGGCACTCGGTGAAGCTGGGAAACAATACATGAATGCCAGTGATGGGAAAGGTAAATGTTAGGCTCGAAATTGATGGAACAACTCAGGTAGTGAGTGATGTGTTTTATGTACCTGAGCTCAAAATAACTTGTTGAGCATTGGTCAACTTCAAGAGAAGGGGCTTGCAATATTGATCCAGGATGGGACTTGTAGGATTTTTCATCCTACAAGAGGGTTCATAATGCAGACTATAATGACAACGAACAGAATGTTCGTGTTGCTGGCTATGGTGGTACCACAACCGTCAAAGTGTTTCGCAGTAGCTGCTGAAGATATCACTGATTTATGGCATCGTAGATACGGGCATTTGAACAACAAGAGTCTCAGAACATTGCAGTCCAAGCAACTTGTGAAGGGGATGCCCCAACTCAAGTCTGAAAGCAAAGTGTGCACTGTATGCACCTTGGGAAAACAACATCGTGAAGCCATACCAAAGAAAAGCCAGTGGAGGGCATCAGAGAGGCTTCAGCTGGTCCATGCGGACTTATGTGGGCCCATAACTCCTACTTCGAGCAGCAATAAGAGGTGTATTTTGAGTTTCATTGATGATTTTAGTAGAAAAACGTGAATTTATTTTCTAGCTGAAAAGAGTGAAACATTTGTGTTGTTCAAAAGCTTTAAGAATCTTGTTGAAAAGGAGATAGGGCATTTTATATGCTGTTTGAGACCTGACAGGGGTGGCAAATTTACTTCGGAAGAGTTCAACAATTTTTGCAAAACTCATGGTATAAAGAGACAGCTTACCGCAGCCTACACCCCTCAGCAGAACGGGGGTGGCTGAGCGTAAGAATTGGACCATTATGAATATGGTTCGCTGTTTGCTCACTGAGAAACAAATGCCAAAGGTTTCTGGGCTGAAGCAGCTCGCTGGACTGTGCATGTATTGAACAGAAGTCCGACTGTGGCAGTGGAAGGAAAAACTCCCGAAGAAAGCTGGAGTGGGATTCGACCAAGCGTGTAGCATTTCAGAGTGTTTAGATGTATAGGCCATGTACATGTTCCAGATAGACAACGTCTGAAGTTAGAAGACAAGAGCTACAAGTGTGTTCTTCTTGGAATGAGTGGAGAATTGAAGGCGTACATGCTCTTTGATCCCATTGCAAAAAGGGTAGTTACCAGCAGAGATGTGGTGTTTGAAGAGAGTAACCGTTGGGATTGGGGGAGGAGTAATGAAGAGGACAGGTTTGACATTCTTGATTGGGGAGACAATGATGAAGGCAGTGATCATCATGAAGAAAAGAATGGTACAGATGCGGGTGCAGACCAAGAGAGTGAAGCATCAGGTTCAAGTGGCTTGTCAGTAGGAAATACACCAAGTCCAACTGAAGGGGGCACAATGAATTTAGTGGACAGAAGACATAGAAGGGCACCAGCTTGGATGCAGGATTATGTTACTGGCGAAGGGTTGTCTGAGGAGGAAGACTTACAAAATTTGGCCTTATTCATCTCACATGAAGATCCAACTCATTATGAAGAGGCTGCAAGAGATGAGAAGTGGAGAACTGCTATGAATGTAGAGATTGCAGCTATCAAAAAAAATGATACTTGGGACCTAGTTAATTTGCCTGCGGGAGTGAAAAAGATCGAGGTTAAATGAGTATATAAAACAAAGTTGAATGAGAGCGGAGAAGTTGACAAATTACAAAGCGCGCTTGGTGGCTAAAGGCTATGCACAAAAACATGGAGTCGATTACAATGAAGTCTTTGCACCAGTAGCACGTTGGGATACTATACGCATGATATTGGCCTTGGCTGCACATAAAGGATGGGTAGTGTTTCAGTTGGACATAAATAGTGCTTTTCTTTACGATGAATTAAATGAAGTTGTGTATATAGATCAACCAGAGGGGTACGTTAAAGAAGGGGGGAGAATAAAGTTTACAAGCTCAAAAAGGCACTATATGGGCTGAAACAGGCGCCTAGGGCATGGTACAGTCGGATTGAAGGGTATTTTTGTCAAGGAGGGTTTCGAAAGGTGCAGCTCTGAGCATACACTCTTTGTTAAAACTGAAGACGGAGGTCGAATTCTGGTTGTTAGTCTCCTATGTGGATGACTTGATCTTTACCGGCAATGACGTTGGCATGTGTGAGAGGTTCAAGAGCTCCATGAAACACGAGTTCGACATGACAGGCCTAGGAAAAATGAGGTATTTCTTAGGTGTTGAAATTCAGCAGAGTTCTCAGGGGCATTCACTTGTGCCAAAAGAAGTATGCTCAAGAAGTCCTTGACAGGTTTGGAATGGGGAATTGCAATCCGGTGCAGAATCCTATTGTTCCTGGTACAAAATTCACAAAAGAGGGTGGAGGCCTAGCTGTGAATGCGACGGTGTACAAACAATTAGTTGGTAGCCTTCTATATTTGATGGCTACTAGACCAGATGTGATGTATGTGGTATGCCTTCTAAGCAGGTTTATGGCTAGTCCGAAGGAAGCTCACATGGTAGCAGCTAAAAGGGTACTCAGATACTTAAAGGGTACTTTGGAGATGGGGGTGTTTTACAAGAGCGGAGCTGATGATGTCTTAAGGGCCTACACCGATAGTGATTGTGCTGGTGATATAGAAGACAGAAAGAGCATGTCTGGGTATGTATTTCTGCTGAGTGAAGGGGTTGTAGCTTGGAGCTCAAAGAAACAATCAGTTGTCACTTTGTCCACAACTGAAGCTGGGTACGTTGCGGCTAGTACTTGTGCTTGTCAGTGCATATGGATGAAGGGGATTCTCGACAGGCTCGGTCATTCTCAATGTGAGTACACTAAAATATTCTGTGATAACAGTTCTTCTATTAAGTTGTCAAAGAATCCGGTGATGCATGGAAGAACCAAGCATATAGATGTGAGGTTTCACTTCTTGCGTGATCTCAAAAGATGTGTTGTTGAACTAGTGCATTGTGGGACAAATTAACAAATTGCAGATATAATGACCAAGCCTCTGAAGTTGGAAACTTTTGTGAAGCTTCGTGAGCTATTTGGAGTTCAAGCATTGCCAAGTATAAACTGATTGCTTCCAGCAGTTTCAGGTTTAGCGGAGGATTTGTTAGGAATCACAAACTTTGGGGGGTGTATTGTATCTGAATTTTGTGGGCAATTTAATAAATTCCATGGATTTTGAAAATCCAAGTGTATTCAATCTGAATTTTAAAAAGTCCAAAAAAGTCTAGGGGTATTCAATCAGGATTTTAAAAAGTCTTTCTAAAATCCACAAAGTCTAGGGGTATTCAATATGGTTTCAGAAAGTCCACAAAAGTTTTAGGGTATTCAAAATATCATTCATATTTATGGATTTAGAAAATCATGGATTCTCATGGACTTTGTAGTGTTAGGTATAAATAACAAAGTTCAATAATTTGCCAGCCTCCTATCAAAGATTTCAACGTGAAAAAAAATCTCCCAAAATTCTTCCTTGTGCCAGCCGCAAAGAGGTTGGTTTTATCCTCTTATTTTCTCGATTTTTTTCTATCTTTGCATAGTGTTCTAATAACCATTGTTTTTCGTCACTGCTTCCTCAAATCAAAGCATATAGTATTATTGTTTATGGATTTTTGAAGTGGATTGTTTACTGCATAGTGTTCTAATAACCATTGTATTATTGTTTATGGATTTCTGAAGTGGAATACGTAATAGTGAACGCATAGTATTATTGTTTAATGGAAGTTGAAAGTCAACTGTAACAATGTTGATATAAAACATATCACAAATAAATATCTTGATGTATCCGTACAAGAAAGGGAAAGGAAGGAGGGTGTTGTTGTTGTTGTTGCCTCCCTTTGTGTGAGTAAGAGACAGAGAGAAAATAGTAAGAAGAGAATCTCTGAAACAATGAAAGAGAGTGGAGGGAGGAAAGTGGTTTGTCAGACCTTTACCTCTCTCTGTCTTTCTCTCTCTGGTTCTACCTTCTTCCCTTCCTCTGCAAATCAACTTGAACAATGTTCACCGTCTTCTTCTCACCGCCACTGTCACATAGAAGAAATCGAAATTAAACAAACACAACGCCAGCTCTGGAAGTTCGACTTGCAGAGCTCACTTCTCGCTCTCCATCGTTTTGAAGTTCTTTTCGAACTCTCTCTCTCGATGAGATGAAGAAGCAAGGAGATGATGGAAGATGGACGAGATGCATACGCCTCCATTCTCTTTTCTACAACACCACAATCGAAACAACTCTTCTACTTACTGGGTTTTCAATTGAAAGGCCAGGGGTAAAAAGAGTTCCCCTGCATAGAGGGCATGTTGAGTTTGAGAGGAGCCATGTGTCTATACAATGTATATGGAAGGCATGGCTACATAGAGGAAGCAATCTCAACTTATCTTCCTCAGAAAATTCGCATAGACAAACTGCACAATCAAAGGGTTTTTTCAGACCCATTATCTCTCTATAGAGGAATACTGGGAGGGCATCTATAAAAGCATAATCTAGACCCGAATCATGAAGATGGAAGAGTTGATGGAGCTGTCTTTGGAGTGCATCAGTGCCTGACATATTTGGGTATCTGCTAGATTGGGAAGCTGAAGAGGATGGTTGTTTAATTAGGAATCTAACAAGCAAGTGGAGGAGACCAGAAATGAAAAATATCACAGCTAGTACTATTATGAAAAGAAAGGCTGGGCTGATTCTACTCCCAGATGATGATGGTGGGGTTGAATCTTTCTGAAAATTGTTAGTATAAGGAGGTGCTGAAGGAGAGGAAGAAAGGGGTGAAGGAAATCTAAGAGGTGTTGGAGGAGGATGGGCCAAAATCCCATCTTTTTCTCGTATATGGAATTGAATCCAAGACATTTTGGAAGATGGGTATGCTCTAATAACCATTGTTTTTCTTCACTGCTTCCTCAAATCAAACACAAAATCATCCATGAATAGCTCTGATCACAAACCCATTCAACTAACATAAACAAACTTCTTCAGACAAAACTATACATATATTTTTCATGCATTGAGAAGAAACCTCAACATTTTGATATCAAACACAGGCCCATTCAAGGGTACCCTAAAATGAGTGCAAATTTCAAATCTAAGAAAGCTTTTTACTTGAACAAAAGCTGTAAAGCTACCATCTTTTGTCTTCCATCAACCAAAAACCACAATTCATTCCAACAAGAAAACCAATTTCACCTCAGATTTGAAACATGGTTTTTTGACAAGTTGGGTTTTTGCCAAAAAAACAAGATCCACTTTTTTTGTTGTTGAACTTTCTTGGTTTGTGCAAGAAAAGTCTTGGGAGTTTAACAAGTGTTAAGGTTGGTGGTAAGTGACCTTACCTCAGCTGAGAGAATAGTTATAAAATATGACCTATAGCATATAGCATATATATAGGCTTAATCATATATATGACATATATATAGGCTTAATCATATATATAGGCTTAATCATATATATGACATATATATAGGCTTAACCTCCCTAGAATTATATCATAAAACATTCATCCAATTCTAATTAGACATGACATATAGCATATATATATAGGCTTAACCATACATGTTTCATGTATGATAGATTACCTTCATGCATGTAGTGATTATATAGAGGAAAGAAACTACTTTCGAGTTGTGTCTAATGTAGTAACATATATTTGCTTCATAAAATATCTGTTGTAATATATAGATGGGAGAGTCACAAGGTAACGATAAACGAAAAGATTATAAAACTTGGACCGCGGAAGAGAGCAATGCTTTGCTCCAGCTCATGGTTGAAGGCGCCATGCTAGGGTTCAGGGATATTAATGGTGTTATAAGTAAAACAACCGTAGAGGCAAAGTTACTTCCAAAACTTAAGGATAAAATTAGTAAGGAGATAACTTATAGTCAATATCAAAGCCGAGTGAAATGGTTTAAGAAGCAATACAACAATTATTCTCAGCTTATGCGCCACAATTCTGGGTTTGGATGAGACCTGATCACAAAGAGATTCACTGCGCCTGATGAAGTATGGGCAGACTATTTGAAGGTGGGTTAAATATCTTGAACTTTTATTCTATTTTACAGCTTAATTTTTTTGACTCTTTAACATATTAACTTTCTTTATATTTTGAATCTTTTTTTTTAGTCACATCCAGCGCATGCGCACTTTCAGTCAGAAACTTTTGCAGACTATGAGGATTTGAAGATTGCAGTTGGTAATGGAACTGCAACTGGGATGGGGTCAATAGGTCTAGGTGATGATACAGATGCCACAACATATGATGAAGAAGGAAATGGATCTTGGGAATTTGGTGGCATGGATGACTTGGTCTTTGATCAAGACAACAATGCATTTGTGCAAACTGGAAATGCAAACGATGCACCACAAAGCAGAGCTTATGCCAAAAGAAATAGAGCTGATTATGAACAAAGCAGCAACTCAAAAGGGGTAGCTACTCAAGCTGCAGATCTGGAAAACATATCAAGTGGCTTTGGTGAAATTGTCACCAGTTTTAAAACAATTTGTGGCATAATGGAGAAGAGAGAATCAACAAACAACGAATGTTGGATTGCTATTCAAGAGACCCCAGGATTGAATAATGGTGCTCAATTTTTTGCGCTTAGTTTTCTTAACACTAAAACAAAGCAAGACACCTTCTTGAAGATGAGTCCAGACCAAAGACTTGACTGGATCACTTGGGCACAAAGGGATGCATAAAGTTAATAAGCTATAGGCCATTTGGATTTTAAGTCATGTAGTTTGATACTTTTTTTTATATGCATAAGGCTAAATACTGTGTGTTGATTTCATTTTGCAAGTGATGATTTTTAATTTGGTTGTGTTGAATTATTTGATTTTGTTGAATGTTGGATTGCGATTTTTCATGTCATTACCTGCCTGGTTATCTTTTTTTTTGTCAGATACATGTCTTGTTCTCTAATGTCTAATATATGGTTTAAGTCCTTAACAATTAATTGCATTCAAATAGGCGATTATTATGAATATATAATGACCATATTCAGGTACTTGCTTTGATAATCTGTGGAATGGATATGTATGGATTTGATGAACATGATGAAGAGTTTTACAAGGCCATGAGAATTTTATTAACGGCAATACAAGCAATGATTTATGTGCTATATAATTTTGTGCCCAATATAAGTGATGAACGTATAAGACGTCCATTGACTCGACGACCGGTGACATAAAATGGATACATATACATGAATAAGTTATTGGATGGAGACCCACATATCTTTCGGGATGTCTACAGAATGTATCCTGAAGTGTTTCGAAAATTATGTGTCATCATACAAGAGAAAACACCTCTACGGAGTACTAGATATATTTGTGTTGAAGAAATGCTTGCGACCTTTTTACTAGTTGTCGGTCAAAACAATCGATATAGTGAACCTCGAATGGTATTCGAGCGATCTCATTTCACTGTTAGCAGAAGTTTCAACAAAATCTTGAAGAGCTTGAATACAATAGCTCCAACGTTCATGGCTAATCCACCGCTACCTGATACCACACCACCTAACATAAAAGAAAGTACAAGGTTTTATCCTTTCTTTAAGGTACGCAATGTAAGTTTTATAGCAAATATTTATATCACTGCATTGCTTTAATATTGGTTTTTTTCTTCTTTTTGTACATATGTTGTAATTATTTTCTTTTTTCTCAGGATTGTATTGGAGCTATTGATGGCACACATATTCCTGCAACGATTGTTGGACGTGAGGTCAGTAGATTCAGGAACCGTCATGGGGAACTATCACAAAATGTTTTAGCAGCTTGAAACTATGATTTACAATTCATATATGTGCTTAGTGGATGGGAGGGTTCTGCTCATGATTCGAAAGTGTTAAATGATGCTATTTCTAGACAAAATGGACTCAAAATACCATCAGGTATAATTTTACGTGCATTAAAAATGCATCAAACTTATTGAATTTTATACCATATAGTATAAAGTATAAACATACTAATTGCACATTTTTTTATGATCAGGTAAATATTACCTTGGAGACTGTGGATTTCCAAACCGACGTCGATTTTTATCTCCATTTCGTGGCACTCGATATCATCTCAAAGATTTTGGCGGTTGAGGAAACCATCCTGTCAACGCAATTGAGTTATTTAATATTCGTCATGCTTCATTGAGGAACGTAATTGAGAGAATATTTGGAATATTCAAGTCGCGATTTGCAATTTTCAAATCAGCACCGCCATTTCCTTACAAGACACAAGCGGAGTTTGTTTTGGCATGTGCAGAATTGCATAATTTTCCGCGACAAGAATGTCGTTCAGATGAATTTCCTCCTGAACCAGAAAATGATCCGGTAGAGAATGAAGAAGATAATTTTGAATGGGATGATATTCAAACCCAAGAGCAGCAAAGAGAAAATGCTAATCAATGGAGAATGAGTATTGCTAATCAAATGTGGGCATCAGCTCAAGCAAACATCAATGTTGCTAACAATGATAATGAAAAAAGTAACCATGATCATGAAGGAGAAGAATGATCATAATAGAATTTTATGGATGTTTACTTCTTATTTTAAAGATGTTAATTAACGACATTTTCTTTTTTCTAGTTTTTTTAGCACATGTATCTCTATTTTATGGACGTTTTTTTGTTTCATCACTATTTACGAACTTCTTTTTTATCTTGCAAATAATTAGAAATCTGTAAAAGTCGTTCATACAAAGTCCGTGGATTTTCATAAATCTCTAGAAAGTCTGTAGCAAAAGTCTATGGATTTAAGAAATCAGCAGAAGTCCGTGGACAATTAAAGAGTTTGTGGATAATTTAAAGAGTCCGTGGACTTTTCAAATTATTTATCAATTCCATAAGAATCCATATACAATACACCCCCCTTAGTGTCTGTTGTTTATGCTCAGTCAATAACTCCTGATTGATAGGAGCATGTTGTTCATTTCAGTTACAGGAGTATTTACTCCTACGTAGTAGTTACTTCCACCACCTTTGAGTGTTGTTTCAAACGTGGCTTTATTTTAGGATGTGGTTTCTTGTAATGGATTTATTTAAGCCAAGCTATTTCCCTTCAATAATAATGATCATTCACTAGATTGAGAGTTATCATTGTAGAGTTTGAACAACCACTTGATATACCCCAAATTAATTTCTTTCATAATGCTCCTCCACACATAAATACATGACTCTTCATCAGTTAAGTTGAATATTTGGGATTGAATTTGAATCTAACCAAATAGGAGTGAGCATATGAAGATTTGAAGCAAACAAAGTGAAGAATAATAGGTAACAAGAAGGCGATTTCAAGTGTTTTAGGATATGTGAAGGTGATGAATGCAAGCTTGGATCTCCAAGCACCACTGCAATAAAAATTAGAATAAAACAAGTCCAAATCTCAATCTGAAAACAAACCTCAAGAAGAAGTTAATCCAACAACAACACACAAGACAAAACAAAGAAAGAAGTTGAATGAATGAATCAAGAGAAATTATCGGATCTAGATCGATGTGTTCAATCTCTCTAGAGAAGGATAAGAACTCATGAATCTTTCTTTGCCCTGCTAGATCTGAAACATTGCCTATTTCAACTGTTCTTATCTGCAAAGCAAACACACACTTAGTGAGAGAGTGAGATGAAACAACAATGATACCTTCAAAATAACAGCCGCAAAATTGCCAATTTCTTGTCAATATCGTGTGTCAAACTTTTGAACTTAAAAAACATTTCTATCTTGAAATATATAAAACTCAAGTAACTGGTATATATATATATTGATCAACAAAACAAGAGTATTTCATTTCATAAGGAAAACTAGCAATTAATGGGGCACACTAAAGCTAGGACAAAAATACAAGTATGAAGTATCAAGAAATCCTATTATGCACACTAAACCTCATCGAACATTCAAATGAGTTTCAATCTAATGTTACTTGTGATTCATTCAGAGTCAGATTACTGAAAAGGGAAAACTTTGAAGAAAAATGGAAAAGAACTCAAATAACTAAATAATTCCTTCAAGTGGCAAAGCAAGAACACCTTGCGGAACAGGTTTGTAAGCGACGTTTCCAATGCAAGGAAAAACAATAGGATCATCAAGAAACCTAATTCGTTCGGCTCTACTTGTAGACACCAATAGATCAATCGCTAGTTGTCCAACGTTCCCAATTGACAATGCAGGTTAGAAAAACAAACAATTACTATAATATAAACTCCTACTAGTCAAAGAGAGATGAAACCTTGGATTACTTTTCGAGAAAAAAAAAATCAACAAATGTGAGTAAAAAATGACTTTTTAGGGTTTATAGATCGGTTTGCTTACGAGTATGAGAGTGGAGCATTGATTGTGGAAGCTCTTGCCTTGTTCGAGTACAAACTCCGTCGACGAGACGAATCAACTCAAGCGGATTTGATCTATCGATTGAAGAAAAGAATCGAGTAAAATATATGTAGTTATGAAGAGAAGCTCTGAAAGGTGGAGAGGGGTGTCGTCATCATTGTTGGGATCAGTGAGATGTTGGATGAGACGGTTGAGGAGGTAGGCGTCAGAGAGGCGGAGAGTAGAGGGGATGTGGAAGGAGTCATCATCGTTGGTGGGGGTTAGGGTTTGGGGAGGGGAGAGGATATGGGGAAAGGAGAGGATATGGTCAAGGGGTTGAGAGGTGGGGAGGGACGGGAAATCAGGATAAATGGGCTCAAAACCGGACGAGCGAGTGAGTTTTCACATTTTCTTTAAAGAAATTGATGTTTTATTTATAACGACGGTTTAAAATGTCGCACTTAACTATAACTGTCATTAAACAAAAATATTTTGCGACGGTTGAATAATCGTCGTTAAATAAAGTATTTATCGGCGATTTTTCCAAACCGCCACTAAATTGCCATTTTCTTGTAGTGAAAGGTGTGATGGCTCAATGGGTGAGCAGTGGCAGATGGTATCATTAGTTCACAGGGTCGACTCAGCTAGCGGCATATGGGGTGAGAGGGGTTAAGGAATAACAAAATAATAAATAAATAAATATTCATGAATTTCTGCCATACATTGTTAGATCAGTCTAAAATATAGTGTTGTACAAGGTGGTCTTGATTCATATCATGATTTAAACATATATGTATTGAGTTTGTCAACATTATTTATCAGGCATGCAAGATTTCTACACCTTCTCCATTTCTTGAACATCAGTGATTATTTTCCTCTTCTTTTGCATCCAACTCTTGATGAGGTTTCGATCTGCAGGAGGAAGGTTGCACGGGGGAGATGGTGAAGAGGCTGCAACTGAGTTTTCTAGGAAGTGTCTTTCTTTTGGATCTGCAAAGCATAACACCGACTCCATACATACTTGTTGAGCAGAAGCAGGTGGTGTTGGCTTAAAGTCTTGCAGCTTTGCATATTCATTTAGGAGGTGAAACATGTAATCATAAACCCTTTCCATTGACAATTTCTCCATCAGATCTTGTCCTGCTTTCCCTGTTGCCTCAGCCTAGTAAAATTTAGATGATTTGTTCATCAGCACTTTTATAACACCAATTTTACTTTGCAGTTCACCACAGTTTAATGTCCAAGTTTCTGGGAAAAAAAAAAAGTCATTTATAGCAAATTCCCCAGAAATTTTTGAAGTAGATCAGCTAAATTGTAGACAGTTCAGGGGATTTCAATATATTTTGAACAAGATGTAAAATTCAAGGAAGATTGTAATCAAAGCATTCAACCAATGAGTTTTATCAAATTCAAATGGATGGTAGCTAGACCAAGAAAATCAAACTCAAGGTTTTAAACATGGTTTAAATCATACCTCAGAAGTATGTGAATTGCCCCAGTCTACTGCAAATTTTATAGACCTACATAGATTGTTGGTAGGGGACACAGGCCAATAGTTTTTTCTTGGAATGAGACCGCGAGTAAAAAAATCTTCATAACGTGAAGATATCAACAAAGTCAGAGAACCACAGGACACAATATACTTCAAGCTCACAGACCAAGCTGATCCTTCTGCATAGATTTTATATCTGCACAAACATGCAAATGATGATCAACTTCAATGTGGGTTGGATTTCTGTGACCATGGGTCTAAACTTTATGTAGGGCTCCCGTTGGAGTGCACCCCTAAACATGTTTGATACCTGTGTTTACACTGGTTTGCTAATTTGGATTGCCCGTATCCTTCTTGTTCTTCTTTAAACCAATTCTGAAAAGTTGTAGCAGTGAAAGATATAAGAAACTTAACTACCATTCAATTTATAGTAAAAAGTTACATGTCACTGTGTCAAGAATTACGAGTTTAACTAATTTTTTAAGAAAAATTTACATCATTAAATGTTAACTTCAACATATAATCAACGAATGCATCAATTACCTGACGTAATATTTGAGCTCCCCATTTATGAGTATCGTTACAATGTAGTAACTTTTTGCGAACAGCAGACCCGACGTCCGGGTTTCCTTTCCAATAGGCATATCCCTGTTTCTGAGCCCAATTTTGGGCTTGGGAACCTTGCTTTATGCTTCTAAATTCTTCATCCCATGGTTCTATATTTGTCTCTGGCCTGCAAAAGCAATCCGCATCAAGCAGTTTATGTAGCGTATATCAAACGTGTCTATTTTTTTTGACCTTATTCAAAATTTTAGAGTAAGAGGCACGTATTTTGTCTATATTTGAATATCATCAGACTTAACCATATTCAAGCTTGGTGAAAAGTGTGAAACACCACACAATCCATTCATGATTCAACTAGAAATTGTAATATTTTCTTTATTCGGATTGAGAGAAAATTTTCTTACCAACCCCAGAAGGACCAGTCAGGAAATGGGATGTCGAAATGTCCTTGGGTGGTGCAGTATCTAAACAATGGTGGCGGAGGCCACTGTTTAGTCCCCTCTCTATACTTGCTTCTACTAACGAATGGCTTATCCATGCAATCGAACATAAAATCTACATCCGGAATCCTTCCGGGATACCTATTCAGAAGTTGCAACAACCCCCATATTGTGAACATTACCCGTGTTTGGACACACGCATAGTAGTGTTCTACATACAATCTCCCCTCAACTATCACAACACGAAATGCAGCAAATTTTTTTGCCTCCCTTAGTTTTGATTCTGATATCCGATACTGAGCCCATGGCTCCAGATCATGATAAATAAATCGAAAGAAAGATGGACACTCCGCACTTGCAGTGGACGTGTTAATAATCACTTGTTGGTGTTGAAGTGAAGATAAACAAGAAAGGTAAGAGCATTTTATGAGCTTAGAAGCTTTGGAGAACCGATTTTTTTCGTTGAACAGTTTTGCCGGAAAACGATGCCATGGTGTGGGTTGCAAGTTGTGACCTGCTATTGTTTTGGTCGCAGTTGAAATTTCAGAGGCCAAGTCATAAACCTAACAAATAATATTTCTCAAATGACATATAAGTGCAATAAAAATAACAAAAAAAATTCTCAAATGAAATGTAAATATAACAAAAGGCAAACCTTGTGGAGGAGTAAACCAGAGACAATAAATAGAGGTAATAAGAAGATGGTTTTACGGAGAGATGGTTGTTTGCAGGTAAAAATTGTGAACAAGGAGAACTTTGCACGACGATTGTTGAGGTAACTCCTTGAAAACGCTCCCATTTGGTTTTCGCAAAATCTGTTCGTCTCATTGATTGTATGAGTGTGTTAATTTCTTCTTCCTGTATAGTTCATGAAAGTGTTCTTCCATTCCGTATTTTGGGGTCCTTGTTCGGTAGTCTTCACGATTTCCATGTCGTAGAGTTGAAATTTCTTCATTGGAATTTTGTTTGGATAGATATTGTTGAAATTTCTTCATTGGAATTTTGTTTGGATAGATATTTTTTCTAATTGTGGTTCTAGACCTAAATTGCCAGAAAGTCAATGTGCATTGCATTTGCATGTGTAAGGTCATAGTCTTGCTCTTATCATGGTGGATCCCTTGGTTAACAAGCAAATAATATACTTGGAGCAAGTAATTGACTTATTAAGGTTAATTGATTCATAGCTTTGTGGTTTTTGCTTGCACTTTACTTAAAGCAATGAAATTAACATGTTCCTTTATTCTACAGCCAACTTGTTTCGAGCTGTCAATGGGCTAAATAAACACTTAAAAATATATAATGAATTACCCCAAAAAAAAAATTTCTGAAATTTCAGGTTTTACATCTTAAGCAAGGAATGTGATTTCTAGAAAATTTTCGAAATTTCACCAAAAAAAAAAAAAAATTGAGTTATCGAAATTTCTTTCGATACTCGAAATATTCATTTATTTCATTAGGCCAATCTTAATTTCCTTACGTTTTAATCCCTTTTAGCTTTAGTTTAGTATTAAAATTTTGTTGTATAAATGATTTTTATGCAATACATTGTTTGTATGACATTATAAGTTTTGTGGTGCTTGATGATACATCAAATAAACATTCAATTACGACTATACACGTGGCAAAAGACATATATCACAAGGAACATACACTTTAGTCTAGACCCAATCCAAGAGGCCCAAAAAGACAAGCCCAATCATAATAATAATAATAATAATAATAATAATAAAAAGCTCGAAAATTAATTTTCATAATAGACCGTAATCAAGGGCCTGAATTTAAGCCTAAGGGATATCTTCATTTAAGAGAAGAGAGACGTTACATAGGAAACAAGTTGTGGCGGGAATCACTCCCCCTGGACGTACCTCAATAAAGAAGAAAATCATTATAGAAAATGTTTCCTCTCATCTCGCCCAACATGCTTAAGTCACGTGGAGAATTGATAACAGACATTATATAAGGTAAAAGGAATATTCGACAGGAGGTATGCAATTTTAGCTGAACTCTATCCAAATTTAGTCTTCTCCCACAGATTTACTGACTTAAGCATCGAAGTGCCTTCGGCCACAAAAAAGGTGGTATTTGACAATCTAACCCTATTTTACAGGTCAGATTTCTAGGAGACCGGATTTTCACGCATCAGTTCAGCGCCATCCGTGGGGAACGACGTTTTCCTTTTCTAAAAGAGAGTTTATTGTTGGTAATTTCCTTAGAACGAATCGGTAACTGAAAAACTTAGTGCAAATGGGACATACTACAAATTCTCAACTCAATAATCAAGACAATCCTTTCGCTAGTAAAGTTGATTACCCGTAAGGCATGCCTCAAATCCAACACCAGCAGAACCAGTCATGCTAGGAAATTCGGTATCACCAAATGGAATGGTTGCCCAACCATCTCAAGCGTTTGGCGGTACAATGACAAATCCCCGTGTGGACCAACTCTTGGTCAGATTAATTATTTGGTCAAAGTGGTTAAACAACTCACCCAGGAGCGTGTTGCACTTGTCGAGCATGTCCAAACACCACTTTAACAAGATTCCGCCAATTACATTCGAGATAATCCTGAAGTTCCTACCGAACAAACTTTAAAGGTAGTGAACCACAAGGAGATGGCTCCCAAAGCGATAGAATTCCTCCACAAGTTCCATTCAGGAATAGAGCCACAGATCCCAACACGTTTTACGAGTTGGCCAGACTGCCATTATCTGACACACTAATGAAAACTTCTTTGCCAAAAAACTTCATTCCCCCAACTTTTGAAACTTATGATGGCATTACTGATCCGACAGACCATTTACGACATTTCCACCACATGATGACACTGGAAAAAAACTTGGAATCCATTTTGTGTTGAACCTTCCCGATCAGCCTGACATCCACGGTGATGAGTTGGTTCAATAGTTTACCACCCAAATCGATAGACTCCTCCATACATTGGCCACGACCTTCATCATAAGGTTTATTAGTAGCCAGCAGATCAGAAAAGGTCCACACTACTTACTACACATCAAACAAAAGCCTGAAGAGACTATCAGAGAGTATGTTACTCATTTTACTGACGAGTTAACTATGATCGACGAATGCAGTGATGACACGACCATAGCCACTTTCACATCCGGATTAAAAAAAGGGTCGTTCTACAACTCTCTATACCTGGATCCCCCAAGAAACATTGTGACCTTATTAAAGACCACTCAAAAGTCACCACCCTCGAGGAGATGTCGGCCGCCAAGAAGAAGAACGAATATGATAAAAGATCATTCCCAACAAATCGGGAAAGGAGAAAGGAGAAAAAAGATATTACAGGCCATGAGAGGAGAATGGCTAGTCAAAGCATGAAACTAATGGCAGGTCTGAATTCAGCAAACAAGAACTCGAGAAGCTGCAATCCGGAAGACCCAAACATGAACAGTCAATGAACGCGGTCAATATGATGTACAAATCGTTCACGGCTTTGAAAACAAGTTGAGCAAATGTCCCAAAATCCATGGTAAAATGGGAGGACATCAAATGGCCTTTCAAGTTGAGAGGAGATCTGGTCGGGGCGAGATAAGAGAAAGTATTAGAGAGGACGATTCGGAGAATTCCTCAGGCTGAAAGACAAGCAGTTTAAAGGGAAAAAGAAGGCGAACGCTTCCACGAGGTCAAACGAACAACCCAGAGAGATGATATATGTCCTACATGGCGTAGCTAGAGAGAAGAAACTATTTAACCGATCAATACGAGATTTACAGACAAGGACTCGATATCCGAAGCCATCTTTACAACGTGCTAGAACAACTCAATGAACTCCAATTTTTTCGAAGAGGATACAAAGGAAGTTCATTTCCCCCATAATGACGCCCTGGTGATTTCAGTATTGATAGCCAGGTGGGAAATGAAGAAAGTACTAGTTGACACGGGTAGCTCAGCCAACCTTCTTTACTTGTCGACATTCCACAAAATGCAATTCAACGAAGAAATGCTTAGACCCAATGACCACTCGATGGTAGGTTTCAACAAAAAATAGTGTCGCCCACTTGGAATGATTCGATTAACAGTCGAAGCAAGAGAGCTAGGTTGTCTGCATACAACATGCTTCTCGGAAGACCTTGGATACACGAGATGGGTGCAGTGTCCTCTACCATGTATCAAAGTCTGAAGTATCACACTGATGATGACATCAGGGTCATCAAAGGAGATCAACCAGCTGCACGTGAATGCCACTACGCAACAATGAAGCCCCCAAACAGATATCAATCACTCTCACGACCAGAGGAGCCATTGCAGCAACTTGGTCAATTGTAAATGGATCCTGACCTCCCAGAAGACAATGCAACTCCAATCAGTCTGAGAGACTGACCAAATATTGGACAACCAGAAGAAGAAACAACACCAGTCCATCTGGATCGTGAAGGAGGAAAAACAGTCTGAAATTGAACAAAAATCCACCCAGAACTAACTAAGCAGTTGATCCAACTGTTGAAAAACAACCAGGTCGTTTTTGTCTAGACAATGAAAGATATGGTAGGCATTGGTCCCTCTATCATCACTCACAGGCTGTAATCAACCCGAACAAGAAGCCAGTCCGACAGAAAAGAATGCCAGTTGCCCCAAAACGTAATCAAGCAATAAACAAGGAGGTGCATCATCTAATGAATGTAGGGATGATCAAGGAATCTCACTACCCGCACTAGCTGGCCAGCACGATTTTGGTCAAGAAAAAATGGTAAGTTGAGAGTATGTGTAGACTACACGGATTTGAATAAGGCCTGGCCAAGAGACAGTTTCTCACTCCCACGAATAGATCAAACAGTGGACGCCACTGCTGGGCACAAACTCCTAAGCTTCATGGACACATACTCTGGCAACAAACAGATACATATGCATCCACCCAATTAGGAAAATACATATTTCATATGAGAAAGAGGTATGTACTACTACCGAGTGATGCCATTCGAACTAAATAATGTGGGAGCCACGTACCAATGTCTTATAAAAAGATGTTCAAGGACCAAATAGGCAAAACCATGGAGGTGTACATAGATGATATGCTAGTCAAGAGCTTGCACAAAAACGACCACATCAAAGACCTCGAACAAGCCTTCTCTCAGCTCTGAATGTACAAAGCTGAATTCACAAAAGTGCACATTCGGGATAGAGTCAGGGAAATTCCCTAGGTACATGGTCAATCAAAGAGGAATCAAAGCTAATCCGAAACAGATACATGCACTCCTAAACATGCAGCCGCCGACTAACAACAAGGGTGTGCAAAACTTGAATGGTAGAATAACAACTTTGTACATATTCATCTCCAGATCGTCAAATAAATGTCTTCCCTTTTTCAAAATTTTGAAAGGAAACAAAACGTTCAAATGGAGTGAAGAATGTGAAAAAGCTTTCCAAAGTCTAAAGGCATACATGGAAAGTACGAAGCGGTGATAGCCGGATTACAACTAACCAAACACCTCGGTATAAGAAAATCAGCGGTTTCACTGACTCCATACCAGTGATCAACCAATTGAATGGCGAATTCGAAGTCAAAGATGCTCGGATGAAAGCCTATCACTAGAAAACAAATGAGTTGATCAAAAGCTTCAAAGCTACAACCGTTCTTCGATGCGCAAAAGCAAAAAATGACAAAGCTAATAAATTGGCCAATGAAGCAACACAAGCTGAAGAAACTGACAATCCACTCGTCACAGTATAAGAGAGCCCGATACTGGAAAACCAAGTGCAAGAAACGTGTATAACAGATCAAGAGAGCAATTGGATGCCTCCAATCATGGCATAGAGCGAAACACTTCCAATGGATAAGATGGAGTCCGATGAACTACGAAACAGAGCAGCACGATACACCCTGATTAACAACAGACTCTATAGAAGGTCTACTACAGGATCGCTGCTAAGATGCCTCTCACCCGACGATGTTGACTATGTTCTACCGTAAATTCACTCCGTCATATGTGAGAACCATCCAGGAGGAAGAACATTAGCCCACAAAGCCTTAACATTGAGATACTATTGGCCAGCAATGCAACCAGATGCAAACGAAATCATTCATAATTGTGAAACATGTCAAAGATTCGTTCCATATACTCACATGTCAGGCCAAACCTAATCCCAGTGAGTAGTCTGTGGCCATTCGCACAGTGGGATATGGACATCGTGAGACCACTTCCAGTATTTGACAGAAAAAAATTCATCCTTGTTGCAGTGGATTACTTTACCAAATGGGTAGTAGTAGAGCTGTTGGCAAACATCGAAGAAGCTCAAATTGAAACATCTTCTGGAAGGATATAATATGCAAATTTTGGAGACCCCAGAGTAATTGACACTGATAATGGGAAACAATTTGAAGACAAGAAAGTCAAAAAGTTGTGCGAGTACTTAAGTATCAAACAACACTTCTCAGCACCCACCCACCCACAAGTGAATAGACAAGCAAAGGTGACCAACAGAACAATCCTAGAACCAATAAAAAAACTCGAAACATCAAAAGGATTGTGGGTGTCTGAATTGCTAGGCATCCTTTGGGTCACAGAACAACGAAGAGAACTCTGACCGAAGAAACACTTCCAAATTCCACAATTGGAAGACTCGAAAGGCGAACAGTTACCACAACCATGGAATGTCGAACACTTGAAGAAGTATTATCAATAACACTTCCAAATTCCAAGAGCCCTTCGTCTCGTGCCCAAATAATCTAATCAAGTCAGAACATTAAAGTCAGACAAGGTATCTACTCTAAAGTTTTTTACCCGACCATAATGTCGGATCATGGAGTAAGCCTTAAAAAGAGTCGGGACAAATAAGTCAAACGAACCCATAAAACTTTTGGTCTGATCAACTTCAAAGTGTATTTAATAAAGAGTCTATAAGAATAAGTCTGACTTATTCGTAAATCTTCTGGCAATACTAACACGTCGGACCATGAAGTGTATTTATAAAAAGTCTACACAAATAAGTTAGACTCAATCGTGAATCTTCTGGCCCAACTAACATGTTGGACCACGAAGTATATTTATAAAAAAGTTTGGACGAATAAGTTAGACTCACTCGTAAATCTTTTGGCATGTCCGATCACGAAGTGTATAATAAAAGAGTCTGAAAGAACAAGTCTAACTCACTCGTAAATCTTTTGGCCCGACTAACATATCAAACCACGAAGAGTATTTAAAAAGAAGTATGGACGTATAAGTCAAACTTAATCAAGAAATCTCTTGGCCCGACTAACAAGTCGAACCGCGAAATGTGCTTAAGGAAATCAAGACGAATCAAAAGTTTCAAACAACCAAGAAGCAAATTCAAAAGCATAAATTTTTCCAAGTCTAAACTACCAAGTTAGATAAAAAGATATACAAAGTAAGAGTAACGAAGTCAGCCTATATTTATTGCCCACGACCTGATATCATGGTTTGTCCAGACGTTAGACAAGCTACGACTACAACAATTTCCAATGAGACAAACTATCATAAAAAAACATGCAAATCAGAGAGCAATCAATACGAAACAAAAGGCATGAAAGTGTCAACAAAAAGGTATTTTTCATTCATTTCTCTACTCGGTTACATTAGGAAAAAAAGATACAACAGTTGAAGAGGAAATAATCAAAGTAATCAAACATCACCTGCAGGAACACTCGGAAGAGGTTGAGCATTGGTATCAATAGTATTGTCAATAGGAGGAGGTAGAGTCTTGTTTCCAGAAGGAAATGAAGCTTTCTCTTCAACAATAGGAACAAATGAGGGTTCGAGTTCGGAAAGAGGAGGAGACGATGGTTCTTCACCAACCGGATCACTTGGCGGATGTAGAACATATTCCTTATAATCATTGCCTTCAAAGATTTTGTCAGCCAATCCACGATATCTTGACAGATTGAGACCCTCCTCCGATTCCATAAAATCGATGAGGCCAATTCACCATCAATGACCCTTTTCCAGTCCACCGCTTTTGCAACCTTCAATCTATTCATGACTGCTGCAAGCTCGCTCTTGGTCGACACAAGTTATCCCTCAACAGTGGTGAGCCTCGCAGAAACTTCTGACTTAGCAGTTGTAAGGTCAGCGGTTAACTGTACCACTCATTCCTCAACAACCTTACGACTGACAAATTGCTCATCAGCATAACACTTGGACTCCTCACGACCAGCCTTCTCACTAGATAGTTCCTTCTCAACAACATCCAATTGATCATGAAGTTTGTTCAACTCTGTCTTAGAGGTCTCAAGTTCATAAGCAAACTTATCCCGGACAACCTCCACTTTCTTCAATGAAGCCCGAGCAATCTCAGTTTCCTTTTTCTACTCCGCATATTGCGCTTTCAGCTTATCAGACTAACGAAGAACGTTGGAAAACACCATCACCTACCCCACAATCTTCCTCACCATGATTGCAGAAGTACACTCTTGCCATTTTTCTTAAAGACAACAATGGCAAGCGTGGGACGAACATGAAGAGAAGCAGGCAACTCCACTACATCAACAATGCGACTCGGAGAAGGTAGACGAGGAGATTTAGAACTTTGACCACAGTCAACTTCAACCTTATCATACATTGGGTTGTAGTCAAAGTCAACTATGGTCTTCGTACTAGTCAGGTCACGAGACCGCTCCATAGCAAGTTGCAACATCTTGTTATTGATGACACGAGGATCATCATCCAACCACTTATCAAAGTCAGGCACACCGTGAGTAGCGATGAGGCTCCTTTCATGCTCGTCCAATGGACGAAATACCACTTTATTGCTCCTCTCTAGAGTTTGATTTATCTCCTCAACCTTTCGAGCAATAAGTTGTGTCGCATTTTCATTTCCTTTCCCAGATGATCTCGAACGAGGAGCAGTCTAACCCACTATGCAGAACTAGTAAGTCGCTTCTTCTTTGAAACACGACCAGGACTAATCACCAGCTGCTTCGATGGACTGGCGGGCCTAGAGACCATCCTCTTCCTAGTGCTCGGGCCAGCAACACCACCGGCCACCACCAACTACAGGAACATTGAGATCCGTAACCTTCCAATCTGAGCTCAGTTTCCCATCAATGCTAGCATCATCAACGCTAACAGAAGCAACACGTTCCTCCCCTTTGTCAGAAACGATGACATGGCTAGCACGAGCAATAGTGACTTCAGAAGCTTGAGCCTCAATGAATGTCGCATGTTCTACGTCATTCATAGTGTACAAGCCACTACACTCAACAACATTCAAGGTAAGGAAAGCCTCCACGGCGACTATAGGAAGCAAGAGAAACCGATCATGGATTGCTTGCTCCTCTACAGTCAAGTACAACTCTTTCCAGTTCTTGGGCTCCCGAAACAACCGCATATTGTGCCTGTTGTGAAGCTTGAAATATCTAGAACTAATGGACACATAAAACCAGGGCCTCGCCCAGCCTCTGTAATTGTCCCTGAGCTTCCCAAAACAAGCGGGAGACGGAGAAAGCAAATATGACTACTATTTACCGTAAGCCCCACCACAACGTCCAAAATCTTATGGTCTTGAGGAATTTCAGACAAAATGGCTCTTGCTACAACTGAAACCATCACCCTCCAGCCATTGGGGCCCATTTGAGCAAGAATAATGCCCAAAAAGTCCAAATACGACCAGAAGATTCTCTGGAGCAGGAAGTCAAAGACCAGACTTGATATATAATGTAATGTAGCTAGGCCTCGGACGACAAGGATTGTCATCAGCCCTAGGTAAGATAATCTCCAGGCCAAACGATATTAAATGCACTGCAATGATGAAGTTGAAAATCCGACTGTCGTAGAGTTAGTGGCCACACGAGTATGCCTACTAACTAAGATGGGAGTAACTGATGATACATCAAATAAGCATTCGATCACGATCCTGCACATGGCAAAATACATCTATCACGAGGATCATGCACTTCAGTCTATACCAGATCCAAGAGGCCCGAAAAGACAAACCCAACCATAAAAAGGCTAGAAAATGAGTATTCATAATAGACCGTATTCAAGGGCCTAAATTTAGGCCCAACAGATCTCTCCCTCTAAGAGAAGAGAGACGTTACAGAGTAAACAAGTCATGGCGGGAATCACTCCCCCAAGGACATGCCTCAATAAAGAAGAAAACCGTTACAATGAACGTTTTCCCTCATCACACTCAACATGCTTAAGTCGCGCAGAGAGTTGATGAAAGACATTATATAAGGTAAAGGGAATATCCAACAGTAGGTATGCAATTTTAACTGAACTTTGTCCAAATTTAGTCTTCTCTCACAGATTCACTGACTTAAGCATCGGAGTGCCTTCGGCCACCAAAAATGTGGTATTTGGCAATCTAACCCTGTTTTGCAAGCCAGATCTCTCAGAAATCAGATTTAGATGCATCAATATTTTTTAGGTACTATATAAGAGTTTAAAATACTTAAATTATACTGATAACTTCAAAATTACAATTGAAAATCGAAATTTTTACGTTTTTCTATACACATCGAAATATTTTATGAAATATTTCTTAAAATCAACTTACTGAAGTTACCTTGAAGAACGAAATCACAATCCTTGATCTTAGGTGTATACATATAATTTTGACTTTTATTTGCAAATTAGTTGCACACACAAATTTGCTTTTATTAGACTTGTGTCAAACACGAACAACAAAATGGAAAAACATGAAAAAAAAGAGTTAGGATGGCGATCCTATATTGATGTAGGTCTATCAGTTTTGTACGAAGATGCTATGAGTCCCATTCTTTCTCCAAGTATAACCATAGTTAACAAAAAAGATTTCCTCTTCGATAAAGGATATTGGGGCTTGAGGTAAGAAAACGTTAGAGTTGAGTTGGGAACTTAGCTGATGCTACACATTAGCCTGGACTAGTGGTGGAGTCAGGACTTTAGTCAAAGGGGCGAAATGACAAATAATTATTAATTGATAATAATAGTTATCAACGACGGAGCAAAAAAAAAATTCCTACCCGAGCTAGTAACTAATACAAAAATACAACTATTAATAGTACAATGCATATACCAAATTGAATCCAAAGTAGTCCAAATTTAAGCCAAAATAAGGTCACAATATCAATGATCTTAGCAAATATATAACTAGAATATATAATTAGAATCACAAAAAATTAAGATAACTGTCTTGTTGAAACTTAAAAAATCTGAAATTTGCGAACATAATAAGATCCTAATATAATTTCATATAAAAATGATTTATATGAGCCTCAATTTTGTATGAGTTGGCTAATTGTATATGTTTTCATTGAATTATTTTAGATATTACTTTCAAATAAATTTTGGAGGTTTTATACCACTTGTGAATAAATAATTCATTTTTTAATGTTTTCAATTACAAATAAAATTGAATTGAAAAAAAAAATAATAAGAGCAGATCACAATGACAGAAATATTAATTTTCAACAGCCATAAAAATTCATATGCTCCAAAAGGACCGAAAATAAGTTTTTATACTAAACAATTTTTTTTAATATTTGCAGTCACTAATAAAATTGCATTGAAATTAAAAAAAAATTAGGCGAGTAATAATGATAGAGAATAGTATTTTACAATAGAAATAAAAATGTATAGTTAATAGTAATTGTCAATAGTCATAAAGAAATCTTACGTTCCAAGAGTATCAAACTCGGGTCGTTTATTAAAATGTTAAATAACTATTGCACCAATCGAGACATGTTGGAATACTTGAATTAACAATTATCATATTGTATTATACATTATATAATTGATTTTTGTAAGGCTAATTATTTATTAAAAATATTTTTAAAGTTGAGAGGGGTAGAGGGGCAACCCCTTAGTAGGTTTGCCCCTGGCCTGGATTAACCAGTTCAAAGCAAGTTCAGTCTTCCTTGGGTAAAGATTACCATTGGCATATAGGTTGAAACACTATTTGTATAACTCAACAATTACCAATTAATGACTACTAAATTAGCTTTGCAAAAGATATCTTTTAATGAACTCTTAACTAATGTAATCCTATTATTACATTAAAAAATAAAATTTTACATCAAATAAAGCAAAGGTTGTATTCTCTCACTCCCAACTTGCAAGAGTACCAACATGGTCAAATCTACAGTATATAATGTGAGTTCCCCTAAGGAACAGTGAATGTGTGTCTTCGTCCTAATTTTTGGAATGCCCAAAATGCCCTCCCAACTATATCGTATTTACAAAAAAATCAATAGTTAGGTGTATAGTGGCCAGGGCTATTTTTGTCGTCTTACATATGTACCATTTTACCCTTCCAAATTCAAATTATTTACGATAAAAATTTGCATCTCTAAAATATTGTTAATTATACATAAGCCATCTTACATAATTTATTTGAAGTCCTTAATCTAAATTATATAATGCAAGTTTCCATTAAATACAGTGGATGTGTGTGTCTTTGTCCTGATTT
Source organism: Berberis thunbergii (assembly GCA_003290165.1). Taxonomy (NCBI): domain Eukaryota; kingdom Viridiplantae; phylum Streptophyta; class Magnoliopsida; order Ranunculales; family Berberidaceae; genus Berberis; species Berberis thunbergii. Next base: position 242,603 of record QNQO01000923.1, on the reverse strand, counting down.
TTGACATGCCTAAAATGCCTTCCCAACTCTAATATATTTAAAAGAAAAATCAATAGTTAGGTGAATATTGACAAGGGGTATTTTTGTCATTTTACATATGTACCATTTTACCCTCCCAAATTCAAATTACTTACGATAAAAAACTCGCCCCTCTCAAATATTATTAATTACACCTAAGCCCCTAACATAATTTATTCAAAGTCCTTAATTATTTGTAAACTATACATGGGCCCTTAAAATTATAAATAACTATTTCGTTTAATGGAAGTTCCCCTTAGGAATAGTGAATGTGTGTGTCTTTGTCCTGATTTTTGGAATGCCCAAAATGCCCTCCCAAAATAACTTTATCATATTTACAAAAAACCAATAGTTAGTGAAAAGTGGCAGAGGTATTTTTGTCATTTTACATATACCATTTTTCCCTTTCAAATTCAAATTATTTACGATAAAAAATTAGCCCCTCAAATATTTTTAATTATACCTAAGCCCATAATTTATTCAAAATCTTAATTAAAGTTTCTCTTCATTGATTATTGATATGAAGTTTTGTTTAGGATCTGTTAGATTTCAATAAGTGGTATCAAAGACTCTTTGTCGAAATCATTGAAGAAAACATATGGTTTATGTTTTCTTATTGTTTGATTAATTAATCAATCCTTGCATGGGATTTATGCAAACCCTAGAAATCTATTTCACTGAATCTGATTCTCCCGACGACTAGATTGTAGGTTAGTCGTTCCTTAGCGACCCCTTAAGGATTTTTGTGTGATCAGTGGTAGTTAGAACGACATCGAAACTATTTTTTTTCTAAATTTACTGTTCATAAAAAAATAAAAATTATTCTTCGGGTTGACAGGGTCAATCGACACCCTTCTCCACTTGTCGGACTCTAACAGATCCTAAACCAAAACCTCATGTCAATAATCAATGAAGATAAACTTTAATCAATTCGTGTTTGAAATCACCATTGATTAAGGGTATCCTCGTAACAATCCTCACGAACTAAGCAACACACAGTGAAGAGATTTCAAGAACATGTTTATTGTGTGATGGAAAAGTAGAAGGTAGATAATTAGGTTTAGAGTGGGGACCCAACCGTATATATATAACCTAATTCTATTATTAGCCCCATTACACCACAAATCGTCATCTATTGCTTGCCAAAAACGCTATGGTAGGATACGACAACGTTAAATGGCTCGTTGTGACAATCGACGCTATCGTAAGTTTTTATCTATTATAGCGTTTAGGGAACGTTGTCGAAAGTATGCTTTTCATAGCAATTTTCATTGCACTGTTGTAACCTCTTTAATAGCATTTATAAAACGTTGTTACATAATTTATTACGATATTGTAAATAATGTTGTTACATAGTTCGCGACAACATTTTTAGAATATTGTAAATTGATTACTCGTGACTTTTTTAAAATGCTATTCAAGGTCTTCTCAAAAAAAAAATTTGCCATTTGTTTTTAGCTATATATGTTGGTTTCATTTGCAATATTGTACATGCTATTAAAAGTGCAATAGTAAATATAATCCAACTCCAACCATGTAAGAAAATCTCACTTCCTAATAATCACACTAGTTTAATACATGAAACAAGTACAATTTCAAACAAAATAAATGTCATTTGTTATTACACTAGAGTATGACCTGTGTCGTTGGCACTCCACATAATTTTATTTTTCCTAAATATTTTGTATTGAACACCTCCCCATTTTCGCTCTCAATTAGTATTGATTTGTAAGCCTATTTTAAGGTAAAAATATATATTATAAATTTTAAGGTTAGACTCAGTCAAATTTGAATTTGTTCACCCCCAATCTTTGAATTCTCCAAAACATAAAGTTTAGAGTTTTTTTTTTTTAAATGTGCATTAAAGATGCCCGACTCATTTCTTCTGGTATGATCGGCCCGTCTCATTGCTTTGAAAATATTTAAAACGTGAAATACTTTATATGTTTTTTAATTATAGAATATATATTTTTAAAATTTTAGCGCTCGTGTTGATCATTGATTTTGTTAGAAAGATCTTAAAAAATGCATTTCAATTTACCAAAATTCGATAACGATGTAGATAGTGATGATAATTTTCATTTTGCTAAAAGCAAAACACAATATTTTCTCTCTCCGCCACATGTACATTCCACCAACTTTTTTCAAAAGTTTTTCATTATTTTTGTCCTTCTACATGTTTTATATTTACAATAATGTCATCATGTGAAATGAATCTCAACCCTCAAATTCAATACATTTCCCAACTTTTAATCCTAACCATCTTTTATCTCTAATTCTTTCGATTTGACTTTGTTCCAGTCAGCAATGAATAGTAAAACACCACTCTGAATTGTAATATAGATATTGCATGAAAATGTCATTTCTTCTACATCTTCCTCATCTTCATCTTGTTCTTCATCTTCCTCATTCTGCCATATAAGCATAAAGGTATATCAAAACACCACAAGCAAAATTCACAATCACAATTAAGCAGTTTATTGCCAAACCTGAAATGATTGTTTAGGACTAAGGATAAGCATCATGGTTTAGGAGACAATCAAGCACGCACTAAACAAACATGAACTCAAGCACACAAAGTGGCGGAGCCACATACAAGACTTGGGGGCAATTGCCCCCCCCCCCCCAAATTTTTTTTCAAATTTTAATAGTTTTATATTGAATTTAGTGGGTCCCAATTGTACACTGAAGTAATTGCCCCCCCCCCCTCTTGATATTAAATATTAATCTCTGAAGAGACCTATACTAATTGCACTATACGTCTACACACGTCTTCTCACCTTCTCTTCTTCTCAATACAACAATACTAGCCTTCTCTGCAGATTTCTGTTTTTATCTTTTCACCTTCTAGGGTTTAGCCAATCTTCTTTCCTGAGTTCCTTCTCCAAAGGTACCAAAAACCAAATTGCCAATGGCATGACAGCTCGGCGGTTAGAGCTTGGCAGATGGTACCACTAGGTCATGGGTTCAAACCCAGCTTGCGGCATCTTTATGGGTTCTGGGATCCTATAAAAACCATGTTTGCCTTTTAAAAAAAAAACCAAAAGTTTTCTATTCTCTAAAATTAATTGCTTTGTCCTTTCTCTCATGCAATCTATTGTTTTGTTGTTTATTTTTTTTTCTGACAACATACACTTGCATACTTCTTCTTTTTGTTCTTCTTAGTGAGATGATGGCATATAATGAACTAGTATGAAGTAGTATGATGCATTGCAGTTGGGTAGTAGACTAGTAGTAGTACATGGTGGGCTCGGTGGCTTGTAGGCTACAAGTTGTAGCCTGTAGGAATGGAAGAGAATTGTTTCTTTTGTACTTTTAATATTTGTTTCTATTGTACTTTTAACAATTATAGGAATGGAAGAGAATTGTTTCTTTCATCTCCAATGTTTCTTTTATACTTTTAGAATTTGTTTAAGTTTGCCTTTATAGGCACTAACAGTAAATTCAATCTTAAAAGGGGAGAGATGGTGTTGTTGTCTTGTTAATACGATAGGGATGCATGTGAGATGTAATCAATAACATTGTAATGGTAATGTAAATGGAGCCATTGATTTGGACAATGGAGGGAGATCTCCACTCTTTATTTTCAATCCATGAAGTAATGCTTATAACCTTCAAACATGCCAACCATGTATAACTTTATTAATAATAGTCTTAATTCTTCAACATGAGCATGTGTAATCTATCAAAGTTTTTCATTTCATATTTGTCTCCTTATACATGTTTAATGGATATTGAAGGGAGGAGTGTGAAGACTGAAGAGTGGAAATTTGTGATTTGCATTTTTTATTGAAGCTCTATTCTGCTCCGACTTTTGTGATTTCTATACAAATCAAGTGGAGAATTTCAGGTATTCTACTAGATCAATTAACCATTATTTATTTTCCTTTGCAATTGTTAAGTTGTAATGCAATATTGGGTGACTATATATCTTTAATTATTCATTTTCATGTCCATAGTAATAAATTTTGTATATAAAGATTAACATTGATAGTGATTTTTTTCTTTTATTTTTAGCTATGGATAAGTATCTTAAAAGAAAACAAACGCCTCAAGTTTTTCCTACCCAAGAGAATGATGATCATCCTCAAATGGAGTCCACCTCAAACATGAGTCAAATAGAACTTGACTTATCAGATCTTCCAACAGACCCCGGATTAAGAATTCAAATTTCAGATTATAGGTTTAATGCTCGAGATAAAGTTCGAAGAGTATACTTGCTAAAGGGACCGTGTCAGCATCATATTTTTCCTCAAAAGAAAACATGAAGTGTGCTACGACGATTTAAACCATGTTGGTATGATGACTATGGGAGTTGGTTGGAGTATAGCATAGCAAAATATCTTGTATTTTGTTTGTGTTGTTACCTTTTTCGACCAAACACTGGGGAGCAAAGTGGTGCTGAAGCTTTTTTAGTTGAAGGCTTTAGTAATTGGAAAAAGAGTGAGAAACTTCAAGCTCATGTTGGAGGGCCCGGAAGTACTCACAATCTAGTTTATATGAAGAGTCAAGATTTATTAAAGCAAGATCAACAAATTCAAACATGTTTTACTAGGCATTCAGATCGAACAAGAAATGACTATCGCATTCGTCTCAATACATCCATTGATTGCGTCTATTTTCTTCTACACCAAGGCTTAGCGTTTCGTGGCCATGATGAATCAGAAGAGTCAAACAATCAAGGAAACTTTCTTGAGTTATTACAGTTTACAGCTAACCACAATGAAAGTATTAAAAATGTTGTCCTCCAAAATGCTCCAGAAAATCATAAATTGACCGCTCCTAAGATTCATAAAGACATTACAAATGCAGTTGCTGAAGAGACCATCAATGTAATTCTTAAAGATCTTGGGGAAGAACTTTTTTTCTATTTTGGTTGATGAATCTTGCGATATATCAATCAAGGAGCAGATGGTTGTTTTCATACGCTTTGTGGACAAGAAAGGATGTGTGATTGAAAAGATTTATTAGCGTTAGGTATGTTGAAGAAACCACAATAGCTTCACTTAAAGTTTCCCTCATGAAATTTTTTACCGACCGTCAATTGAGTATTACGAGGTTGTGAGGTCAATGATATGACGGTGCTAGTAACATGCAAGGTGAGTTTAAGGGACTAAAAACACTTATTCTGAAAGAGAACAGATATGTGTTCTATGTTCATTGTTTTGCCTATCAATTGCAGTTGGTACTGCTTCATGTTGCAAAAAATCATGCCCAAATTGCACTACTTTTCAATTTAGTCACCAATGCAGTGAATGTTGTTGGGGTCTCTTGCAAGCATCGTGATATTCTTCGCAACAAACAAACTGCTAAAATTATGAAAAACTCAAGAGTGGTGAACTTCTAAGTGGGCAAGGTTTGAATCAGAAAACAAATATTAAGCGTGTTGGGGATACGCGTTGGGGTTCACATTACGGTACACTAATAAGTTTGATTTTGATGTTTTCATCTGTGATTGATGTGCTGGAAATTGTGGTTGGAGATGGCTCAAGCTCTGAACAAAAGGGTGAAGCGTATGTTTTATTGGACTCGTTGCAATCTTTTGGTTTCGTGCTAAACTTACATCTAATGAAGAATTTACTCAATTACCAATTCTTTGTCAAATGCATTACAGTACAAAGACTAAGACATAGTGAATGCTATGAACTTAGTGAAAATATCAAAACAACGTCTACAAACGATGAGAGAAAATGGATGAGATTCACTTCTTAATGAGGTTTCTTCATTTTGTGTTAAGCACAATATCGTAATTCCTCGCATGGAAGATCCATTTGTTCCATGAGGGCGGTCGAGGCGAAGATCTGAAGGGTTCACGAATTTACATCACTATCAAGTGGAGTTGTTTTATATTTGCATAGATATGCAACTTCAAGAGCTTAACAACCGTTTTGATGAAGTAAATATAGAATTGCTACTTTGTATGGCTTGTTCAAACCCAAGTAACTCATTTGCAGCTTTCGAAAAACAAAAATTGATTCATCTAGCTGAATTTTATCCGATTGATTTTTCTGAAACAAATATTGTGGTACATAATGATCAGTTAGAGACTTATATTATTGATGTGCACACGGACGATGACTTTGCAATATTGGACGGAATTAGCGGACTTGCCAAGAAAATGGTTGAAACAACAAAGAATATCATATATCCATTAGTTTATTTGCTAATAAAGTTGGCATTACTTCTCCTAGTTGCCACAACTACAGTTGAGAAAGCATTCTCTGCTATACATATAGTCAAGACCCATCTATGAAATAGAATGGGAGATGATTGGATGAATGATTGCCTAACCACATACATTGAAAAAGATATATTTAATAGCATTGATAATGAGGTGATTATGCAACACTTTCAGAAGATGAGCAAACGAAGAGGCCAACTGTAAACTTCAGTACTTATGTTTGAGAAATTATATAGTTTGTTGGTAACAATGTGTTTATGTCACTAAAGACCATTCTTATTTTGGGATATATGAGAATGCGTTTTTTTTTTTTTTTTATAAAAGTTAATTATGTACATGTCATTTGTATAAAGTTTATATGTGTTTTACTTAATTTATGATAAGTTTTGCTTTACATATGTTTGAAAATTATATAGTTTGTTTTACTTATATAATTGAATTAAATATGATTTGCTACTTTTCCTCCCTTGGTGAAAATCCTGACTCCGCCACTGAGCACACACACATGAAATTAGCTAAATTGAAAGAGATCAGTAGAATAGAAATCAACACAGATTGTGTGATTTTGAAGAGATTAACATAATGGGTTTATTATAACCCAAATTTGAAGAGATTTTTTATACAAGAGGTGGACAAAGTCCCTCTTTGGCCTTTCTAAATATTGAAAGTTTTTATCCACGAATACATAGTTTGTTACTGTTAACTTCTAAGAGAAGATATGAACAAGAATTTATTGTGTTTCATTGATCTAAAATGTTCATTATACATTGCTTTATATAGGCATCTAGACAACTAAAATAGTTGTCAAAACAGACTAACAACTATAGCTAACAACTTAAGCTAACAGACTCATATTGCTAAGTATGCTTAACATCCCCCCTCAAACTAAGTGTAGAACCATTAACAACACTTAGTTTGTCACGCAACAACAAAAATTTGGAAGTTCCAATAGCCTTTGTAAAGATATCAACAACTTGATCCACTGCAGGAATGTGAAGAACATTAATGAGCTTGCGAGCAACATTTTCATGCACAAAATAGATGTCTAACTCAATATGTTTGGTCCTGGAATGAAGAATTGGATTGGCACTCAGCAGGACAGTGTTCTTGTTATCACACCAGATAGTAGGAGACGTACAACCAATCATGAGCTCAGAGAAAAGAGATTGTAGCCATGATAACTCAGCCGTGATTGAAGTTAAACTCCGATATTCAGCCTCAGTACTACTTCTAGATACAGTGCTTTGTTTCTTAGAGGACCATGAGATGAGATTAGAGCACAAATAGACACAATAACCTGAAGTAGAACGTCTATCAGTTGGATCAAATGCCCAATCAGCATCACAATACCCTGTCAGCTTGAGAGAAGGAGCAGGAACCAAATGAAGTCCAAATGATGACATAGCTTTTAGGTACCTTAAGATTCTTTTGACCACTCGCCAATGAGACTCAAGAGGATTTTGCATGAACTGACAACCCCGATTAACTGAGTATGCAATCTCAAGTCTACTTATGGTGACATATTGTAAAGCTCCAACAATGCTTATATACAATTGAACATTCTGGACAAGATCACTTCCCATGGCTGACAGCTTCTCACCGCCACTCATAGGAGTAGGCAAACCATTTGCAAATTGCATCTTGGCATGACAAATAAGGTCATGAATGTACTTAGATTGAGATAGAAACAGTTCATCAGCAGTGTGTTGAACTTGAATACCAAGAAAGTAATGAACCAGTCCCAATTCTTTCAAAGAAAACTGAGAATTCAGCTGATGTATCAACTGAGAAATATCTGAAGAGCTTGAACTAGTAACTAAAATGTCATCAACATACACCAAGATAAAGATAGGAGATGGCGATTGTCTGATAAAAAGCGATGAGTCTGACTTATTTGTTGTAAATCCAAACCTGATAAGAGTATGCCTTAGCTTATCAAATCAAGCTCTAGGAGCCTGTGTCAGACCATAGGTTGCTTTGGTAAGCTTGCAAAATCCATTGGGACGAGAGGGATCTATAAACCCAAGAGGTTGCTTCATGTAAGTCCCCATTTAAGAAGGATTGTTTACATCCAATTGAAATACTGACCAAGAATACGTGATTGCTATAGAGAGCACAATTCTGATGGTAGAAGGTTTAACCACAGGACTAAAAGTTTCTTCATAATCAAAACCAGCAATTTTTTGAAAACCCCTGGCTACTAAGTGAGCTTTATACTTATGAATTGTGCCATCTGAGTTTTCTTTGACCTTGAAGATCCATTTACAACCAACAATACTCCTATTGTGTGGAAGATCCACCAGGGACCAAGTGTTATTGCGTAGCAGGGCCATATACTCATCTTGCATAGCAGAGAGCCAATGAGGAGTGTTTAAAGCCTCATTCAAGCTAGATGATTCAGCAGAAGCCATGAAAACCTTGGGTTTGTATTTACCTGCTTTGGACTTTGTCACCATCTGATGACCAAAAGCAATTGTAGTAGGTACTACTGAAGTAGGTAAAGGAATCACTGAACTGGAAGATGCAGTAGTGTGAGGCAATGTAATGTGTCTGGTTTGATTAGGAAAAGAAACCAATGGACTAAAGGATGTATGACTATCAACAGAAGACAAAGAGGTATGAGGCAAAAGGGTATTATTATCAATAGGACTTTGCAGTATTGCAGTGGTGGACTTTGCAGTATGGACAGTAGATGTAGTGGAAAGTGGGATGGATGCAGGTGTAGAATCAATAAAGAGAGAAGTAGACTTGAGAGAGGAAGGATTCAACTTTTTATGTGGAAAGGAACTCTCATTGAACCACACATCTCTGGAGATGTATATGCGGCCAGTAGGAGACAAACATTTATATCCTTTGTGTTGTAAACTGTAACCAAGAAAGGTGCATTCAACAGATCTATATTGAAGCTTATGGGAATTATATGGTCTTATATTGGGAAAACAAGAACAACCAAACACCTTGAGGGTACTGTAATTGGGAGCTTTGTGATAAAGAGATTCAAAAGGAGAGAGACCTTTCAAAACAGAGGAAGGAACTTTGTTAAGAAGATAAACTGAAGTTCTTACTGCTTCATCCCAAAACTTCAAGAGAAGAGAAGCATGAGCAACACGAGTTAATTAGAGCAAACTCAATTATATGACGATGTTTCCTCTCAGCAACACCATTTTGCTGATGAGTTGTTGGACAAACTAAACGATGAAGAACACCATGTTGAGCTAAAAAATTTGAGAGAGATTTGTATTCTCCACCTCAGTCAGATTGAATACACTTAATAGGAAGACCAAATTCCAGTTCTACTTGTGACTTAAATTTAAGAAAAGTAGGAAAAACATCTAATTTATTTTGTAAAAGATACACCCAAGTAAATCTATTGTAAGCATCAATAAAATGGATGTAGTACTTGTAACCAGAGGAAGACACAGTGGAAGCATGACCCCATAAGTCTGTATGGATGAGTTCTAATGGTGTGTTGTACACAGCTGATGAACTAGGAAATCTATGTATCTTTCCTAAACAACATGAAGAACAAAAGACATATTCATTTTTGTTTGAAATAGAAATGTTACATTTGCTAAGGATCTTATGAACAAGTGTCAATGATGGATGGCCTAATCAAGCATGCTAGATGTACAAGGATGAAGAAACATTTGTAGAAGTTGTATTGACTGAAGATCTTGAATTTGAAAAAGAAGAATTTGACCCTGGTATGACTGGATCAACAAGACGTGTAGATGGAAAAACATATAGACCATTGTTAAGTCTCCCTTCCAATAGAATCTGATTGGTGACCTGATCCTTAACAAAACAAAGATTAGAATGAAACTCAAAAAAGACACCATTATCTTTTGCAAATGTTGACACACTTAACGGATTTTTAGTGAGTTTAGGAACTTGAAGAACACTCTTAAGTAGCAACTTTCTTGAAGAGTTTAATGATTGTAAAGTGGAATGACCAATGTTTTGAATTTGTAGGCCAGTACCTTCCCCAACAAAGAGATGCTCATTGCCATGATAAAGAGCAGAAGATGCCATGTTCTGAGTGTAGGGAGTGCAATGATTTGTTGCACCAGAATCAGGATACCACCTATGATCAGATGGTGTAGAAGAAGCAGCAAATGTTTGCATTTGAGATTCAGAATCAGTTCCCCAAATAGGTTCAGGAGATTGAGTGGAAGAAGAATAGAAAGCATTTTGAGATGCTATATTTGCTTGTTGGGAAGCTATGTTTGAAGACGAAGTCTACTGAGATGCCATGCTTGAACTCCATGGATTTGGAAGATTATTATCAAATCTATTGTAGCACTTGAAAGCTAAATGACCAATCTTCCCACAAATTTGGCACTGAGGCCGATTAATTTGATAACCAGGGGGTCTAAAACCTCTCTCAGGTCCAAATCTGGCACTTCTGAATGAGAAGGAATTAGTTGGAGATCTGAACTGAGTTCTCCAAGCATGTGGATTTGAAGCAAAGGATCTAGGAGAAGGTTTGTATGAACTGTGAGCAACATTTGCAGAGCTAGATACATCAAGATCCTTCATATGTCTCTCACTTCTTGATTCTTGAGCAAGTAAGAGTGATTCAATCTCTGCTACACTATATGAATCTGATCTAGAAGTCACTGATACTATAAATGTATCACAGGTTTGTGGTAATCCATAAAAAATGACATTAATATGGTCTTTAGGAGAAAGTGGATGGCCTACTGAAGCTAACTAATCAATGATGTTTTTTATCTTCAGTAAGTATCAATTAATGGAAAGATCTCCTTTCTTAAGATTCTATAGTTGAGTTCTAAACTGAGAAATCTTAGCAACAGTTTGAGAATTGAAGAAGACCTCAAGAATCTTCCAAATTAGTTCAGAAGTTTCACAACCAACTAACCTTGTGAGTAATGACTCAGTCATCGAAAAAAGAAGCCATGAGAAGAGCAATTGATCCTATTATTCCCAACTAATAAATTCTGGATTGACATTATTGTGAGCTTCATCTTCATCAGATAGAAATCTTGGTGGAGATGAATTTTTTTCAATAAACCTTTGTAGTTTGTGACCTCTGATTGTTGCTAATACTTGTTGTTTCCACAACAAGTAGTTGTGTTCATTCAATTTGGCAGATAGAGCATGAGTGAACATTACTGGTTTACACTCTGTAATGGTAGAATTGTTGAGAGATGCAGCATTTGAAGAGGTTGAATCCGCCATTATCACTACTGATTGAGAAGAAGAAAGGAAAAAGGGAAAGAGCAATGAAGTAGCTCTGATACCATGTTAACTTCTAAGAGAGATATGAACAAGAATTTATTGTGTTTCATTGATCTAAAATGTTCATTATCCATTCCTTTATATAGGAATCTAGACAACTAAAATAGATGTCAAAACAGACTGACAACTATAGTTAACAACTTAAGCTAACAGACTCATATTGCTAAGTATGCTTAACAGTTACCATGCCAACTCTGCATCAAAATCTATATGAAATAATATCTTCTACATTGTCATCCAACCTTAAATATATAACTAATATTTACCAATTTCAACCTAAATCAAGTCTACAGAGATCTCAGGGTTTGAGAAAGCTTTTCCAACTTTCATTAAGGCGCAAAGGATTTGGAACAAGTGACTATTCATGTCAAAAACTTCTTTAAACCTGTTATTTTGACAGTAGTGTTTCATGCAAAACTTGTAAATTCAAACTAATCACAATTTAAATTTTAGGAATTTGATAGGATTGAAACAAAAGACACCGACTTGCTACATTACCATAAATGATAATTTAAAAGGTAAAGATAGAAACGTTTAAGTAACATAATCATAATTGAAAAACTAGAACACTATAGAAAAAAAAAAAGAACAAACAAGAAGATTATGAACAATTCAAATATAGCTTACATGAATATATACACGCCAATAAAAGTTGTTTTGATGTATTCATTTTTGTTTTGTAATTTGTATGACTTAGCTCAGAACATATGATGCTCCTAGTTCATGAGATTATTATTATTATCTTTATTTTTTAAAAGTTAGTTCACGAGATTATTCTTCACAATTTTTCTATTATGCCCAACAATCCTTTAATGTGCAGGCATTAGGGAGGAGCAAAACTTTTGGTGTAGGCATAACTTTCTTTCTGGTATTTGTTTCTCTTTTTATGCACCAGCACTCAACTTGGCAACAAATGATCAGTGGCACTTACTGAAGAAAAAAAAAAAAAAAAAAAAAAAGGAATGGCCCCTTTGGTCTTGTACACAGCTTTCGTTAACTTCTCTATCTCCTATTTCATTGCCACAGTAATTCAAAACATAACACTTCTAATCCTAAATTTACCCAAGTCATCTCTAAAGGCTTATCCGAATGATTGGAATGGTTGACCATGGGCTATTCTCTCTGGAATCTTGTGTGGATTCGGCAATGTTTTTCATTTCATGGGAGGTCAAGCTGCGGGATATGCAGCAGGTGATTCTGTTCAGGTCGATCTGTATGTTATGTTTTCACATGGATTTTTCTGATAAAGTGATAAGCTTATTTCTTATGAAACCTTTGCTCAATACCACAACACAAAGGGGTGGGTGAGCGGAAATAGATTTGAAAACCCAAAATTGAAGCCAAAGAAGTGAGAATAATAGGTTTATGAAAGGAAAAAAACACTGAAGTGCTGATAATCATGTTAGGTCTATGCGAAAACCAAATACCAAACATTACTAGGTTCAACCCCTTCCTCATTTAGTGTAATGAATCATAGATCCCTGGAGATGATGCTTTCATGAGCAATCATATCCCTTCCATGTTTCTCTCAAACTTAAACCCTACATACCCAATCAAGCAAGAGCTCATAAATATCTTCCCCACAAGGAAAGCGCTAACCATGTCCAGCAAAACAGTAGACTAATAAATAAAAAAATTCAGCACTTGGAACATTAGACTAAATAACTAAAAAATAATATGTATAAAAGCTTATGTAGCCAGCAAGCTATTATTTACGACTGAATAACTTTGTCAGTAGACCATGCTACTCAACTTCCAATTGCTTCTTCAATATAACTCATTTCAGATGAAGGTCTCCATAAACAAGCATTTGGATTCCTTGTAATATCTACCCAAACACATATAACATTAGGACCTAAAAGAGTATGATGAATAAGCGGTTTTGGATCACTTGAGTACCATCGTTCTTCAGCTACTGTTTCTCCTGACCCACACCAATCCAGCAGCTTGCACATGTTCTTTGAGCTAGTAGCCACACTCTAACAAACCAAGTATAAAGAATTTTAGATTAATAAGAAGGAAGAAGACCAACAATCAAACAATAATACTAATCAACATGCAAGCAAGTTTAAATATTTCTCACATTTGGTATAGACATATTGTCATTTCTTTCATTTTCCAGACTTTGATAACTTTGTCAGTGGGCTATGCAACTCTTACCAATAGCTACTTCAATAGAAACCATATCAGGTGTTGGCCTCCACAAAAATACATCAGGTTTTCTTGCTAAATCTACCCAAACTTTCGAAGCATTAGGTTCAAGAGGAATATGATGAACAACCTATTTAGGATCACTTGAAGACCAACGTTTTTCAGCTACTATTTCCCCTGATCCACACCAATCTTGCATCTTGCATTTGATGTTAGAAGTAGTTTTCATACTCTACCAACCAACAAAATAAAGAAAAAGAAAAGGAAAACAACCCAAGATTATCAATTAGAGTTTGATGCTCATACAAATTATTAACAATGATATTATATGTATTTTCTTAAATTAATTGATAATGTATGGAAAAATTAAGTATCTTACTGATGTAGAAGAAATGTTAGATTCCCTATTTTTTGGACCCATATTCATAATGACTTTGTCAGCAGACCATGCAATCTTATTACCAACAGCTTCTTTCATACAAACCATATCAGTCGTAGGCCTCCACAAATGTGCTTGAGGTTGCATTGCTATATCTACCTTCATGGCTTTCAGGCCAAGAGGAATATGATTAGCGAGTACTTTTGGTTCACTTGAAAATAATTGTGTTTCAACCACTATTCTCTCCGATCCAGTCCAATCAAGCAATTGACACTTTTTTTATTGAAGTATCATTCACACTTGGTGGTGGTGAAGGTATATTATCATCTTCCCTAAATGGATGACCCTACAGTGAGATTTCAAATAAGAAGCAAAAATAAATAAAATAAAATAAAATTCTCAAGTACACTCATAGCTTATTTGAATAAACAACAAAGCAATTATGTTGCTAATTTACTTGCCTAATTTTTCAATAAAGTCTCAAGTAAACTCTCCACATTGCTTAATTTGGTCTTCATTTCATTATGTTCTTCTCCAAGCCGAGACACATGTTTCTCCCTTGCGCATAAAAAATATAGTTTAGTAAAAGTCATTCCCTTTCCCATCCCTCTTATTCTTCCTTTGTAATCCTGGCCAATTACTTTAGAAAGAGCATCTTCTTTTACATTAGTTGTTGACGACGATGGTGAATCTGTTTCATCCTTTTCAATGTTTCCTAAAGGAATCAATAAGTAAAATAGTAAATATTTATTAGAAATCAAATCAATGTTACATAATATCTAATTGGCAAGTTAAATATGCAAGGGTACAAGGGGAATGTTCTTACAATAATTTCACCTACTGATGTGGACACAAGTTTACCATCTCTCATTGTCCATGATTTGATCCATACCTTAACCCTAGAGAGGGAAGTAGGGTTATTGCTTCTTCTTTTTTCTCTACATTTAGATGAAATTTAGATGTCAAACTCAAGTACAAATTAGTGTATTAGTAAAACAATATTTCCACAAGTAAATTATAAACTAAGCATGACATCACCATATCAACACCCAATCGAACCATCCCCATTCGACTACATGTGTGTGGCACTTGTTTTTGCCTCATTGCTTTAAACTTTGCACTTTTAGCCTATAACGATATTATCAATAAAAAAAGATGACGGTGAAAACATATCTTGATATTAAATCGTAAAAAAAATATATGACCAAATAGTTATGTCAAATTTACCCTAAATTCTGCACTTGTTTTTGTCTTCACAAACTTTTTCCATTCTTCAACCTTATTCACGTTATTGGGACGAAGCTCAAGTCTTTCCTCTTCATTCGGTGCCTCAAGAATTTTCCCAACCAATTTTGATTTTGAAGCCCTAAACATCACACCCATCTCCTTAAATATGTAATCTTTTTGCCACTCCTCATCTACCTTGTATCTTACCTTCAAGTTATTCATTAAAAAAATCAGGCCCCTATAAAAAAAATTAAACATAAAAATAAAAATAAAAAACACTAAAAAATTCAACTTTAAAAAGAATACTGATAACATACCTTTATGTCTTTCCACAATATTTCTTTATGCCTCAAAGAAAGCTTCCTCCAATCATCAAGTGTTACCGATACTATATCTCGTACAAGAGGTCTAAGTAAGAGGACGAACTAACAGATCCGGGCCCATATGATTGACCACCCTCAGTCCAGTCAACGTCAACCCGATTATTAGGATCCAAAGCAATATTCTTCATTTTGGTTTGACCTTTCTTTCGCTTAATTCCTTATGAAGTTTGGGCATCTACCTTAGAATTTAGGCTAGCTTCGATTACAAGTTCATCTTGATCCTATGGTGGGGAAGTATTAGAGAAGGTTCACCATCTTTTTGTGCCAATCTACTAAGTGCTCCCCTAGTACGGGTTGATGGAGAATCCAAGTCTGGTTGTGAATATCTAGGTCCATTTTGAAGAGATTGTGGGGTTCTAGATGCTTCTAAAGCCTGTATATTAGGTTCAACATCATTTCTCGCCAACCTAGTACATGCTCCCCTAGTACGGGTTGCTGGAGTGTCCAAGCCTAGAGATTATGGGCTATCTTCTGTCATTGGCAATCTTCTCTTGGACTTCCTTAAGCCAGCCATGCCAAATAAGCTACAATAAGAGAGATAACATGTTAAATACTTAAACAAGTTATGGAAGAAGAATAGCTACAAATACATATATTTGTAAATCATGCATTTTACATTAATGGAGCTTATCAAAGTTGACATACTTCAAAATTTCTCAACTAGCAGAAGCATGAGACACTAAAAGAGAAAAAAGGAGGAGAAACAAGAAGGTTGAAAGCTTAGCTCTTTTTAGAAGTGCAATTCCCTTCCTTGCCACTTCAACATCATACAACACTAGTTATGTGAAAGACTCTCAACAACTTTGGATTTGGTAAATAACTATTTGACCATGTCACTAATAGTTGGTGAGACAAAATCACGGGAACACATGGAAGACTTAAATTCCTTAAGAAATTCAGTTTTCTAGCCTGGAAGTAGATGTGAATTTTGAAAGAAAAAAGAAAATATGAACAAAATGGTAACAACGTCCATAAATGGAAGGACAACTACAAAAGAATGAAAACATCATACCCAATATAGCTTCCTATATTTGAATCATCATTCATTGATTCACACCCACCCACACACATGCACAACTTATAGAATAAACATTATTCAAAGAAAAGATGAACATACAATCTGAAGCAAAAAAAAACACAAAATTCAATACAAGCACAAACAAAAATCCAATATCCTTTCTTCTGCTAAAATCACAAAACGGCCCTTACAATTTGAAGATGAAAAAAAACACACACACACATAATAATTTCATAACTGGACTGAACGATTCCCAAATCAGAACTCCAGCCCGACTACTCATCCTTCAACGCCAATAAATCGTAGAAACTCATCATCAAAAGCAAAAATCCCTAAAAACAAAATCAGAAAAACCTTAAAACACAAAAATGTTGTTCAGATGAACTGATCATCTAAACAAAAATCAAAAAATGGACCAAAACAATCACATATCGAAACAAAGCAAACTAGATCAGAAGCAAATAACCACCAATCTCACATATCGAGCAAAAAAAAATGACATCAAACACAAACAACCACCAATCTCAACTACAAACCATTAGAATTGAAGATGAAATCACCATCCGTACCTTAAAACTTCATGTAGATGACTCGAAAATCGCTGGAGAAAAACTTGTTATTTCTTCGTCAATGGAGAGACACTGAAACGTGGCATTTCTTCGCTGATTGAGAGAAACCAAACTCTCTTTGCTCTCTCTTTGTCACTGAATAAACAAACACTTTCTCAATATTTAAAGATACCCAAAAATCAACATCTCAATAAGTTATTCAACAAACCCAAAAATGAAATGCAATGACAGAATCCAACTTACAGAGAGCTTCAATCTGGGATGGAAGTTTACAGAGATTCTTCAATCCGAAACCCTAATTTGTGCAAGAAAAAAAAGACGAAAGAGTGAAGAAGTAGTGAGTAGCAGAGGCAAAGTGAAGTGGAAGTGAAGCAACAAGGTGACAGATAGCGAGAGAAATCAGGCGAGGCGAGGTGACAGCGAGAGGAGGGGCGACAGCGAGAGAATAGCAAGAGAGATCAGGTGAGGCGAGGTTACGGCGAGAGGAGAGGCGACGATGAGAGGATATGAGGAAATGAGAGTATGGACAGAGCTTTGTGAGGGATAGTTGTGTTTTAGGTATTAGCTAAAAACTTAAAGCGAGATTGTAAAATTTTAGGGCCAAAAACGCAGTCTAAATTTTCATTCTCTTGCTTAGTTTTTCATAGCGATTTAAATAAGTAATGAGATTAAAAACTTGGGTTTTTTACAGCACAGGTTTAAAAAATGTTATCTTCATGCCTTGTGGTGTAGGGCCCATTGTTAGTAATATAATTATAGTGAGACTTAAATTGGTATCTATCCGTAAATGACCTCTATACTCAATTTATAATATGTAATGCATGTATAATACTAAATTATAGTCGGACTTAAATTTAGTAATACATATCAAGACATACAATATGTAATTAGAAATGTATTTGTAACTCTAGTCTTGTCTATGATCACAACTAATGGGGTCTAATCAAAGATCACTCACGTATGGTTTGATAATCTACAATATATAATAATATAAACTATGTAAATCCACCTTAAATAAATTTTTTAACAAATCAACACTTTGTTCCAATCATTTTCTTTTAGAGGCGGGCGAGTACCTAAAGAGATTACAAAGCATTTCCATTAGAAAGTGTAGATGGACACAACTTTTTATCTTTCAGTTGATGCATCATGGACAAAACTCCATTGGCATCCCCCTCTCATTGGAACACTAGGCAAATTCAACAACCTGTGAGTGAGCGGAGTTTTACCATACAGTCCAAAAGAACTTCTAATGAGAAGCAAGCCATTACAAACATCTATAATATGGCTATGATCATGATCACCCTCTTCAAAGCAATCGTGGGAGTTCATTTAGTTCATCTTCTTTAGTAGATATTGTCATAATGAAGTGTCTCCACGCCCATGGCCATGGTCTTATGAATGCTAAAGCAAAACTAGAAACGAAGCACTTAGAGCAATACAATTAGATCCTTATTCCTCAACTTCCTTAATTAAGACCAAGTTTCCTTGTTGAGATGAACCTGAAATTATTCCTGTGTACTAATCAGTGTTCTAAAAAGCGGCCTGGGCGGCCGCCTAGGCGCCGCCTAGGCGCTAGTAGGTAAAGAAACGACTCGACTAATTGCTGGGCGGAGGGAAAAATCGGACAGGGCGCCTAGGCGGGTTTGGGCGGGTCTGGGCGGACCTAGTCGGGCTGGGCGGACCTAGTCGGGCTGGGCGGACCTAGTCGGGCTGGGCGGGCTGGGCTTTTTTTTTTTTTTTTTTTTGGCTGGTTGCAAATAACTAATAAAAAAAACCCAAACCAAACTCAAATCGATTTTAGGTTTTGCTTTTGCAAACAAAAGAAAAGGGGAAGAAGGAGAAGAAGAAGAAGGGGAAGAAGGGGAAGACGAAGAAGAAGAAGAGGAAGACGAAGAACGGAAGAAGAGGAAGTGAACCAATCGCCATTTTTGCTTCTCTGCTGCTGCGCTGCAAGCCTGCAAGCGAAACATTTCGCTGTTTCGCTGTTTCGCTGTTTTGCTTCTCTGCTGCAAGCCTACAAGGCTACAACTCTGCAAGGTAATCATCTTCTTTCTTACCTTGTTTAACTGTTTAATGGATATAAAATGTTAAAGTCAGCAATTGTTTGCTAATGTGATGTATGATATGCAAAAAAAAAAATGCACTTAAAGTTAAGTAGATGATGGAGATGGATAATATGAAAGAAGTATATAATATGGTAAGATTGTTGACTAGGGTTTAAGATTCCCTCATGTGATGTGGTTGGAGTGACCTAGTAGAGAAGCAAATGTTGTATTGATTATATAACATCCACGGTTAGGCTACAAGGCCATGTGAGGAACATGATCTAAATTTTATAAGCAAGATGTTCCAACTAATCAAGTCATAATAAATTCCTATACTATAGCTGAGAAGAGGTGTCAAAGCCAAGTTCCATGATTGCAGGATTCATGTCTCTTAGTATTGAGGTTTGATTCTATGTGCCTAGCATACAATTATGGTCACATGATCCTCTCATCACTTTAGTATTTACAAAGGAAGTTCTGCTGTCTTGGCCAAAGATGAGGTTCCCCGATACAGTGTCCATAGAGTTTCTAACTTTCCATGAGTTCTCCTAAATGGGTGATTAAAGGTTAAGGTGGACCATATGTACAGTGGGGTAAAGTTTATGCTAGAATTCAACAACCATGACAATTTATTTCTACTATCACTGACATTTCTGTTTATCACATAATTATTTTTCAATTTTTTTGCATATTGTTTTGCAGCACAAGTTGTAGTTGATAGAGCAATTGCCATGGTAAAATGCCAAGAGACTGTTTCTTTCTCAAGTAGCTCCTATTTCAGACCGCTTTTTAGAACACAGGTTGGTACCATCAACTCATCAAGTATGTAATTCTTTTTTCTCTTTAATCTCTATGAAACTTTATGTTATGCAACTTATGCTATTATAAATTTTAATGTAAGCTAAATTTTCATGTTTATAAATTTTTGATTTTTCATATGTATTCTGGCATTAAATTGGAAGTAATTGATAAAATATTAATGTATTATGCTAAGTTTTTGTAAATTATGAAAATTATAATATAAAATATAAAACCGCCTAGGCGCCCGCCTAGGCCCCTAGGCGCTAGGCACCTGCTGGCCGCCCGCCCACCGCCTAGCGATTTTTAGAACACTGGTACTAATACAATTAAGAATTCTTACTGAATTTAATGAAGAAGGAAGTTCCAATTTTTATGGTTTAATGGAAGGCCTTGTTAGAGGCACACACTGCTTTTGGACCGAGCCATGGCCCATTAAGTGAGATCCCCTTTCTTATGCAATAAAATAAAATAAAATAATAATGTACTTCCACATGTACTACACACAAACATTTCCAGAAAGTCTTGTACTACATAGTTATTTACAATGTGATCATTGTCATAGTACAACTGCTGAAGCTCCTTTTTATAAGCTACTAGCTGTTCTTTTGGAGAAGAACACAAATACATTTAGCCATCTAATCTTGTGGTTAAGGGAAAACCTTTCGCGTCGGTGATGGTCACAATACTTTTAGATCGGACTACACAATCGGTGGTACACACACCATGCAGTGCGTTTGTTCGATAAAAGAGTCTTGTGTCCAACACCGACACCAAAGTTTACTCCTTCCAAGGTACCGTTATGAAGCAAACCAGTTTTGGCTTTTACAAAGGTAATGTGAAAATTTGTTATGTTTTTCACTTAACAATCAGTTCGGGTTTGGAGTAAGCTTAAGTTGAAATTTTAACATAATTGTAGTTCAGGCAGGCAGCCTAATCTTCAATTCAAGTTATCACTAAAATAATTGTGTTTGCCTTTTTTTTATAAATTAATTGCATGTCACTCTTTAAATGTCTTTTGAATTTTTTATTGGACTCCTTTTGGGCTGGTACGGTGCTACCTCGCGATCATTTTAAACTAATTTTTTTCTTCTTTTTTTTTTGGAGGGTGTGCCTAGCCCGCTCAGTAGTGCAACACATGGTTCACCCAATAGCAAGCTACTGATTGCGAGACCTTTCTTTAAAAAATTAATTTAATATCATATGAGTCAATGACACAGAAAATCAAGAAATTACAATTACATTAGCCAATGCAAAGAAACGACATATGGTTCAATATTTAGCATTGCTATTAGCTCACTGAAAAATCAATGCAACTCAGTTCTTGACCTGTATAGCTTAAAGAGGCTGTCTAGTTTTCCCCTAAAAAAGCCTTCTCCATTTCCTGAACATCACTGATAATCTTCCTGTTCTTTTGTATCCAACTTTCTATGACACCATGGTCAGCAGTAAGGAGGATGCATGGAGGAGATGCAACTGATCTTTCAAGGAATTGCCTCGACCTTGGATTGGCCAAGCAAAGTTGAAATTTTGCAACTTTGAATACTTGTTGATGAGGTGATACATGTAATCATACACCATTTCCGTGTTCAAACTTCTCATCAAATCTTGTCCACCTTTCTCTATTGCGTCACGAGTAAGTCTAGGGGGTGAGGGAGGACCTCCCACTGCTCACCCTTTCGAGATGCGTATCACCGCCCATTGGATTGGGACTATTGGGTTTGTATTGCCCCATTGAACAACAAATTTTATTGAGCGGCGTAGGTTAGCACGAGAGACATGCCAATAATTTTCTTTTGGCATGAGACCGCGGCTGAAGAAATCTTGGTATTCTGGAGATATCAATAATGGAAGTGAATCACAGGATGGAGCATATTTTAAACAAATACCCAAATTTTTTCCCTCACAATTCAAATCGACAAACGATTTCTCCCTCACAAATATTCAAATATCTTTCAAATCTATCTTCCACACTCAAATCTCTTGCAAATCTTCTCATTCTCCCTCGAAAATCTCTCAAAATCCCCTAAAAATTGAAACCTTCAAACTCTTTAAAATGCAACAGCTCAGCACGCCACCTCTCAAAGTGCAAAATGCAAGTACTTTAGGACCCTTACGTGGAATCCAAGGAAAGCACTTTCATTCATGGCATCACATCGTTCACAAGTCAAAAGTCTTCCACACATGGAATCTTATCGAGTTGGCCATAAACGATTGTTGATGATGAAAAGACCATCTATGTCTCACAAAACATATAATTGCTTCATGTCAGTGCCCAAAAGATATAAAACATGAGATAAGACAACCAAATATGTGTTGCATTTGGACATAAAAAATTCATTAGAGATAAGACAACCGAATATGCCAAAGATGAAACATACACGATCTCAGGAAAATAAGCAGTTACAATCATCAACAAGAGTTTCATGGAAGCCATCAAATGCAATAAGGTCAGTAAAAAAAATTTAGAAACAAAATCTCAGAAAGCTAAACTTCATAAAAAAGAAAAAAATGCAACATTTTGTTCTGTTCGCAGAGAACAATGCAGAGTATTTTAAAAACCCCGCAGAGAGCATTGCATAGTATCTCAAAAACCCGTAGTGAACTCTGCGAACATAACCTTTTTTTTACAAAAAAATTTCTATACTCAGTAAACAATGCGGGGAATCTCAAAAACCCCGCAGTGAACTCTGCGAACAGAAAATTTTTCGGACAGATTTGCGCGACTTTAGTAAAATGATCATAACTTACTCATTTCAAACATTTTCAAGTGATTCAAGTTGTGTTTATTAGATAACTCAGAGTACTAAAACTTTTGTGTTTTGATCAACTTGAGAATCGGTCTCGATCAAACACATAAGTTGGCCGAAAGTCAGGAACAATATCTCGTTTTCATTGCGAGACAGATTTGCGCGACTTTAGTAAAATCACCATAACGTGCTCATTTCAAAACATTTTAAAATGATTCAAGTTGTGTTTATTATATAACTAACAGTACTACAACCTTTGTGTTTTAAACAACTTAAGAATCGGTATCGATAGATGACATAAGTTGGCTGAAAATCAGGAACATTATCACGTTTTCATTACAAGACAGATTTGTGCAACTTTAGTAAAATGGTCATAACTTGCTCATTTCAAAAAATTTCAAGTGACTCAAGTTGTGTTTATTAGATAACTCATTGTACTACAACTTTCATGTTTTGATGAGTTTGAGAATCGATCTCAATTGAAGGTTTAAATTGGTCGAAAGTTATCCTATTTTGCATTTTTTTTCGTTTTGAGTTTAGGTTTCTCTATTATGTTAAGTTATGCATATTTATTGGTGGTGTGAGTAAGTAAAAAAAAAAAATACAGTTGTGGTGTGAGAAAGAGGAAATGGTGGTGTGGAGGAGTAAGTCTAGCCAGCCATGTTTGTTGGTTTTTTAAGCCCTTTTTTTTGTATTTTTACCCCTCCTCTTTAAAACACAACCACAAACATCACTTATAGAATGGGTAAAATTGTAAAAAATAAGTTTAAAAAATGACCAAAAGAGGCCAGTAAACAAGGCTGGCTAGAATTGTTGGGTTGTGGAGATTAATCGTTGTCTAATACAAAATGTCATATAATCCTAATTGTATATTGTATGATTGTTATAAGTTATCAAGTTGTCGTAATAGAAGTTCAAAAATGAAAAATATTGTTCATGAACCAAATTTCCAACTACATAATTCATTGTGCAAAACTAAACCAAACTATTATTTGTTTTTTATTTTCTACAAGAATAATTGTCCTATAACTAATTTAAAATGCAAAAAAAAAACATAAATTTTCATAGGTTTGTGACCTGAAATATTCAAAATGAAGTTTCTATCTAAACAAAGAGTACCAAATCAAACAATAAATGTTTTGATTTAATTTCAACACATCCTTAACTTTCCTTTAAAATAATAGTTTAATTAAATCAATAATAATAAATATTAAATAAATAAGCTCGGGACGAGACGAGATTAAAAATCTCCATCCCGATCCCATTGCACTCTAGATCGGGATGGGACAGGATCGAGACGAGTTTGATCAATCCCAAAAAAATGGGGCGAGACGGAATCGAGATCGCGGAATGGGATGCCCACCCCTAATTAATGCTACTTTCAATTTTAATTATACTACTAAAAAAATCTACTTCTAATTTTAACATATTTTTTATTTTCAATGCAAATAAATCTACTTATTTTATGTAAAGCAAAAAAATAATAATAATAAACTTAAAGACAGAAAGCAACAACTTACCGGTGTTTACAATTGTGTGCTAGCTTTGACTATTTGTAACCTCCTTTCGCTTCTCGTGCCCAATCCTGTATACACAACCTTAGTATATCTCCTTATTTATGCAAGTAAACATTAATTATAAGTTTACAAGAAACCACAAGCAAAGAAATGTTATGCATCCCAAAACCACATACCAAGACACCAACTAATTAGCTTTTAATGGTATTGACGATGATATATCAAATAAAACTCTAATCACTATCGTATACGTGGCAAAGAACATCTGTCACAAGGAACATGCACTTCACTTTTAACACGGATAATAGGCATGACCAAAGAAGTCTGAAAATGCAAGCCTAGTCATTAAAGCCCAAAAGGGCCCTTGATAATATATCGTAATTAAAAGCATGAATCCAGGCCCAACATATGTCTTCCCTTAGAAAAGAGAGATGTCACAAAGGAGATAAGTTGTGATGGTAATCACTCCCCCAAGGACGTACTTCAATGAAGGAGGAGAACATTACAAAAAACGTCTCCTCTCATCGTGCCATATATGCTTAAGTCACGCAGAGAATTAATAATGGACATTATATAAGGTAAAGGGAACTTTCGACAAAGGTATGCAAATTCAACTGAACTATACTCTATCCAAATTTAGTCTTCTCCCACATATTAACTGACTTAAGCATCGAAGTGCATTCGACCACCAAAAGGTGGTATTTGGCAATCAACATTGTTTTGCAAGTCAGATCTTTAGGAGACCGAATGTGGACACATTAGTTTGGCGCCGTTCGTGGTCCTTGTGGAAAGAACAATACTTGCTCTTATCTTGTCCGACCGGATCTCCCCTCGGCTTGAGTGGCCATTTAATGTCCTCCCATTTTGCCATGGACTTCACGATATTTGCTCGACTTGTTTTCAAATCCGTAAACGGATTGTCGGTCGTGTTGACCACATTATTTGACCGTGCATGTCTGGCTCTTTCGGATTATAGCTTCCCGGGTTCTTGTTTGTTGAATTTGGACTTGCCATTGGTCCAATGTCTTTTCGACTGGTCACTTTCCTCTTGAGGCCTATCATTTCTTTGACTATCCTCTTTCCTGAGTGTTTGGGAAGGATTTTTTCTCGGACTCGTTCTTTTTTTGGCGGCCAACATCTCCTCAAGGGTGATTTTTGCTCCCTGCTTTGACATAATTCCACTGACCTGCACAAGTAACGCACGTGAGCCACGGACCACCATTGTGGTGGCTAATGACATTCCGATGCTAAAGTCAGACAGGGATCTGAGAAATGCGTAATGTTGTAAACAGAGAATTTGTAGTGTACCTTACCTCATGTCTTATTTATAGTGCAGGAGTCCTGGTTCTACCAGGCCATCATAAGCGTAGTTTAGGAAGGAGATCTTCGTGGAGATCCTTCTATAATTAGGAGTTGTGTTGTAGGAGAGAAGTTTCATGTTAGCTCTATGTTCCTAGATACATGGGGGATAGTTCCCAATCCAAAAGCAATCCGTAGGGGGAAGTTTCCATGCGTGGAAAGTACTCTGGTATTTGCTTCCTAGTTGGAAGCAAAGAGTTGTTGTAGTTCCCATCCGAAGTTGATCCACGAGATACTTGGATTAGTAGGACTTACAGGTATTGAGGATAGTTGTGAGACGTGTGGGCCATGTATGTTGTAATAGTTCAAGTTAGTCTGGTGAACTGGATCAGGCGGGCTTAGAACCGCTTGGGACGAATCAGTGTTGGGCTAATGCAGGGGTTTGTAATTCCTTGAGATCATCATGACATATGTATGGCTCAGGGATGTGACCATTTTTATGTATCATTAGTTACTCCTCCCCCCCCCTCGTGGGTCGTCACATCGGTTTGCTAAGTCATCTCTTTGAAAAGATACACCGCTCATGATGATAATTGAGTCTGAGTCGTTGCTTGAGCCACATGCTGCATTAATTGAACGTGTGTCGGTTCAGCAGAAAAGAGAATGAAACCTAATCCCTATTTAGGTCATCCATAGTGTAGAGTCTGACTCTTCTATTTTTTTGTTTTCTAAGCTACCGCTCTACTCATCTTCTGATTAAGGAGGATTGTTCATATTCGTCATGGCTCAACAAAAACTTATTAATGACGCAACCTTGGCCAAGGGTCTGAAGTTCTTCGAAGATAGGTTGCTTTCTGAGCCTGGCCCTGCTGAAATTCGTACAAAGGTCGGGGTCCCTGAGGACCTGCCATTGTATGTCCTGGAGGGTGACCATACGCTAATGTCGCCTCTGGCGGGATTCATTTGTTTGCATCGAGGGATGCTTCAAATCGAAGTGTGTTTCCCTGTTCTGGATGTGATATGGGAATTCTTAGATCTTTTGAGAATTCCTTCGGCCCAGTTGGGGCGTAATGGATATAGGATCAGCCTTATTAGGGCGAAAGAGGTTGGCGTCCATGTGATTCCGTGAGTAATCCAGTTGTTGACCTCTTCTCAACTGATAAGTAATGTCATTTGTAAGATGACATCGCCGACTTTTTTCGTGAATTTGCCCGATGATTTTAAGTTCTTGCAGAAGTACTGCTTCTTAGACCCTACGAATTCAAAGTATTTTCGGTGCAAGGATCATTCGCTCAAACAAGAGTTCAGGCCACTTCGTAAGTTTGAATTTTTCTCTTGACTTTGATATGCCTGATTGCAGGCTAGCTGCATCCCTTGTGTTTTTTTGCAGGAAGGTTTCCTACTGCTCCCCTTACCTTAGAAAAGCAAAACACTATGGAGACATTTCATGGTTTGTCTACCAAGAACGTGGTGGATGTCATAAGCATCTCCAACTTCATTCATAGTAGGTTGTGGGACAACTAACACGTGGCCCTCACTATTACCAAGTGTCACGAGTCAAGTCAGAGGATGGGGCCCCTTCTAAGAAAATGAAGGTTGTTGGGACCAAAGTTTATGTTTTGTCTTACGCAGAGGAGTCATCTGAAATGTTTGCC
The DNA here is from genome assembly GCA_003290165.1 of Berberis thunbergii. Lineage (NCBI taxonomy): Eukaryota > Viridiplantae > Streptophyta > Magnoliopsida > Ranunculales > Berberidaceae > Berberis > Berberis thunbergii. The sequence goes on along the minus strand of QNQO01000923.1, from coordinate 215,348 downwards.
TCTTTTGTGAATTCAAAAAGATCTCATGTCCAATCTGGGTTGCCTTCAGTACAACCCGCTCCAAAGGGAGAAGTGCGTGAGTCTGATCGACCTGTCAGTGATGCGCAGGTCGAAGCTTTGAATGAGCGTCTAGTGCGGGTTGCAATGGCGGCTTCTGTCGGAGTTGATTCAGGCAAAACTGTCCTAGTTGAAGGCTTCAGCGAAGGTTCGCCTGAGGTTGTAGAATTTGATCGTCCCATTGGTATGTAGGGATGGCAGTGGGGCGGATTTTTTAGGATATCCGCCCCACTCGCCTTGTTTGGGGCGAATTGTATCCGTTTATTAATCGGGGCAGATACGGATTTGGCCATATCCGCCCACGGATATCCATTTATACGGTAATTTTACAAAAATACCCCTCCCCTGTATAAAGGATTAAACCCTAAGTCTCTCGGCCTCTCACACACTCTTGAGTGAAGGCAAATTGGCCTCTCACACACTTGAGCGAAGGCAACCCTTTTCTGACAGCGAAGTCGTGGAGGCTTCTTTTCTTCTCACATCGCTTCTTCTCTTCTGCGACCAAGGCCCGATGCTTCTTCTCTTCTCACAGCGGAGGAGGAGGCGGAGGCGAAGGCCGAGACCCTCCCTTCTTCTCTTTCAGTGAAGGCGGAGGCCGAGCCTACCTTCTTCTCTCGGTCGTCCCTTCTTCTCTCTCACACCCATCCCGGTCGCCTCCCTTCCCCGCCTAAGCTGCCTTTCCCTAGATCAGATCTGATCTCAAATTTGATATTCTTCAGAGATTTTTTTTTTTTTTTTTTGGTAATGCTCAGAGCTTTTTTTTGTAATCAGATCTGAAATTCTTCATAGCGATCTTTTTTTGTTCTGTTGTAATTTTTTTATGGATTCTATTTTGTGTTACTGATCTAACCAAAATTGTGTTGCAAATTCTTTAGATTCTTTGTAATTTTGGAAATTTTCGTTGTAATTTTTGTATGGTTTGTTGTAATTTTGTATGGATTTTTTGTAATTATGTTGTAATTTTTGTATGAAGTTTACTGGAGTTAAATGGATAATAAGGGTTAGCAAATTAGGAAGAGTAATAACCAAACTAGGGGTGGAGATCCGGCAATCGAGTAACAAAATTGCAAACAGTAAACGGATTGGTGGGGTGGGGCGGATATCCGCCAATCCGCACGGGGTGGTTACGGTTTTAAAATAAAATTGTAAATGGATTGGCGGGGCGAATTTGGGGATCCGCATTTCTGACGGATCGGGGATGGATTTGCTCAAGTCCGCCCCATTGCCATCCCTATTGGTATGCCGTCTAAAAGTGGCCATGGCATTGGTCAAGTTTCTCGTAGTCTAAATTGTTCCCTGTCTCGTTCTAGGTCACAATTAGAAGTGTTGGAGGGTTTTGGATAATTCGCTTCTTCCTCTTCCTTCGGACCCTGTTGAGCCGTCTCGCACTAAAGGGTCGGTTGTTCGTGACAAGGGAAAGACTACGGAGGAAAGCCTGGGAACAATGGCAACTACGAAGGGTGGTGCCGGCGTGATGAGTTCCAGGGCATAGAGGCTTGCCAATGAGAACTAGTAGATGGTCGTGATGCTTCTAGTCTCCATTGGCAGGTGGTGAATTTTGTCGTGTGAGAACCTCCACCACCTTGGCTATCTATTGTATTTGAGATGTCAGCCTATCAATTCGAGGGTCTGTCGTTGTTGTCGTCAGCGTGAGTCTTCAGCCCGTGTATGATCGGAGCCGCTGAAAGCGACAGTACCACGCCCGAATATCCGTTAAAAAAAGTCTTGTCAATAACACATCAGTAACATCAATAAATAAAAATAAATAAATAAATAAACTAATATTCTTCTCAATATCAATAGCAACAATAACCCGAATTGGGGTTCTTTGTGTGCGACAACAATCAATGGAATGGAAGACCTCTCAAATAATGTGAGATTTTGGAGAAAAGGAGAAACATTCTTGTTTGGCAGCAAAAATCTTTAGTTTGTTTTCTTTTATTTTCCATAAACAAAACAAAACAAAAATCCTTCTCTCCACGCCAATGCACCACCACCACAAAATCTACAGATCTCTCCACCATAATGGACAGATTTTCATTCGTCGCCCTCTTCTCGATCCTCCCCCTCTGTCCCTTCACGACCGTAGAGATCAATAAGCTAAAAATCGCCATGTTGTCGTACAGATCTTGTCTGATCTTGCTCGATTTTGCCTAATCATGTTTGATGTTGCTCGATCTTGCCTGATCTTGATTGATCTTGCCTGATCTTGATTGATCTTGCCTAATCTCGTTCAAACCTCAACAGAAAAGAAGAAGAGATGGTAGGAAGAATAGGAAGGGAATGTGGGTTGCTAGAAAAAAATGAATGATTTTGCATGTATCTTTAGTTTAAACGGCTTGAAAACCCGCCAAATCAGTTGTCTTTGTGTGGAACCAACAAACCTTTAAGCTACTGACCACCTCTGTTTGAAGACCACCCATGCCCTGCCAGAGGTAGTGGTATGAACGAGCGAACACTGAGCATAGAGACTTTGGTCGAGGGAGACTTTGGCAGAGAGATAGACTTTGGCCGAGATATGAGAAACCAAAGACTTCTTTTGCTATTCTCTTGTCTGTGAGAAAAACTGAAGAGGAGTGAAAGTGAGTGAGAAAGAGATGAGGCGCAGAATGAAATGTAAGGTTTTTTTTAAGGGTCAAGGGTATTTTTGTAATATCAATACCTAAACGGATATCCGTGGGGCAGATATGGCTAAATTCGTATCTCCCCGAATATTTGATTAATGTTGTTTGGATATCCGTATCCGCCCCGAAATTCGTTAAGCCACATCCAGAACCTCCCCAATCAAGGTGGGCGGGGCGGATATCCGTTAAAATCCGCCCCACTGCCATCCCTACGCCAAACTGATGCAGTCGATTTACATTCCCTGCTTTGACCTAATCCTGCTTTCCTACACAAGTAAGCACGTGATCCACGGACCACCGTTGTGGTAGCCGATGGCACTCTGATGCTAAAGTCAGATAGGGATCTGAGGAAGGCGTAATGATGTAAACAAGGAATTTATAGCATACCTTAGCTTCCAAACCTTATGTATTATTTATAATGCAGGAGTCTTGGTTCTACCAGACCATCGTAGGCATAGTTTAGGAAGGAGATCTTGTGGAGATCCTTATCTAATTAGGAGTTGTGTTGTAGGAGGGAAGTTTCATGTTAGCCTTATGCTCCTAGATACGCGAGAGATAGTTCTCAATCTAAGAGCAATCCGTAGAAGGGAGATTCTCTATGTGGAATGTATTCTGGTATTTGCTTCCTAGTACTAGTTGTTGTAGTTGTCCATCCGAAGTCAATCCTCGAGATACTTGCCTTAGTAGGACTTACGAGTATTGAGGATACATGTGAGATATGTGGGCCTAGCACGCTGTAATAGTTCGGATCCGTCTGGCGGACTGAATTAGGCGGGCTTAGAACCGCTTGAGCCGGATCAGTGTTGGGCTGATGTTGGGGCCCGTAATTCTTCGAGATCATCATAATACATGTGTGGCTCAAGGATGTGACCATTTTTATGTATCATCACAAAGTATCTCCGAGGAACCCAAACAACAATGTTAACAAGCAATCTCAAGTTCTTCATATGATTCTACATAATCATTATATTACACTTACGAAAAATCTTACAAAAACAAAAATAGAAAAAGAAGGAAAGAAGCTATGAAGGTATTATGGAATTACTGATTGATCTTCACCCCTGTAGTGTCATCACTCGGATGTGGTATTATTGCTTGCCCTTTTTAGTATACATCTGCTGCACATCACCAATAGCTTTCTTTTTCTTTTGTATCCATTTCTCAATGAGATCATGATCCGCAGGAGGGAGTATGCACGGATGAGACAATGACAAGGAGGTGCTGGATCTCTCCAGGAACTGTTTCTGCTTAGGATCAGCCAAACAGAGCACAGACTCTGTACAAATTTCCTGAGCAGTGGAAGGAGGAACTGGTTTGAAGTCTTGCAGTTTCGAGTACTCTGTTATGAGGTGATACATGTATTCATAAACCCTTTCCATGGATATACTTTCCATTAAACCCTGTCCTCCTTTACCGATTTTCTCAGCCTATTCAACAAAGGGATATCAAATACAACCAGTTATTTTTCCATGTTTAAATTGCTAACCAAAAGGGAGAAGAACCAAAAAAAAAAAAAATTAAGGAACTTGGAGGACAGAAACGACGCTTAAAAGTACAATATGAAGGGAGCAGTGAAGAATGTGTGAACAGTGTGTTCTACATAGTGCTATCAATATGGTTGATCAGCTGTGTACTGCATAATGTCATACCAAACTCAAAAACGAGAAGCAAAGAAAAGAAGGCACAGGTTCACAAACGAAATGAAGTTGTGCTAGGAAGATAAATAATTAACACTAAACAAAGATAACTTCTAACTTCTTCTCTTTTTTTTTGCAAGGCCAAACTACAAAGAAGCTACCAATAATGCAACAGTCCAGAAAGCACTACCAGGAAATAAAATAACTATGGTGAATAGATTTACATAGAAAACCCCAGATCAGGGAAAACCAGAGAGCCACATAAATTCTAACGGAAACAAATGGTAAAAAGTGGAGATGCCCGTAGCAGCCCTGCGTTTATTGAACACTATATAATTAGCACTTAGTTTAGGGACAGCGCCGTTAGTTTCCTTAATACATATACAAAAATAGAGGTACCTAAATCTACATCTCTTATTCTTGCACCCCTCTACAAACTTTTCCATTGTTCATTTGGTCAATAAACACTTGACCAAAAAACACTTGTTCTGTTAAATTTATCTTTACCCATCTGACGCCATGTTATTAGGGATGGCAGTGGGGTGGATTTTCACGGATATTCGCCCCACCCAATCCGTTTGGGGCGGTTTTGGATATGGCTGAATGGATTTTCGGGTAATTTTGGGTATCCAAAAAATATCCGTTCACTATTCGGGGCGGATACGGATTTGGCCATATCCGCCCTGCGGATATCCGTTTATCCGTTTATTAGGAAACATTACAACCATACCCTTCCCATATATAAAGGGATTAAACCCTTGATCCCTCCCTCACACGCCGCCTCTCCCTCTCTGCCTCTCACCCTCACACATCTCACACTCACACAGAGAGCTTCGAGCCCTCTCTGCCTCTCACACTCGCAGCCCTCTCTACCTCTCACACTCACACAGAGGGATTCGAGAGTGAAGCGCCGAAGGCGCACAGGCCGACAGGCGGAGGACCACAGCGGCACAACGAAGGCGGAGCCGTCCGCCTCTTCTTCTCTCTCACAGCGGAGCAGCGAAGGCGGGGGCCGTCCGCCTCTTCTTCTCTTTCACAGCCAACGCTCAAGAGTCAAGGCGAAGCTTGTCCGCCTCTTCTTCTCTTATCTCTCTCACAGGCTCACAGCGAAGCTCAAGCTTGGCCCGTCGGCCGCCTATTCTCTCTCACAACGAATGCGTCGTCGTCCGGTCGTCTTCTCTTCTCCTTCTCCTTCTCCTTTAGATCCAGATCTCCTTCTCCTTTAGATTCAGATCTGCGATCTGATCTCTTCTTTGATCCTTGATCATCTGATCTTTGATCTTAGATCCTTGATCATCTGATCTTTGATCTTAGATTTTAGATCCTTGATCATCTGATCTTTGATCTTAGATCCTTTATCATCTGATCTTTGATCTTAGATCTTAGATCCTTGATCATCTGATCTTTGATCTTAGATCCAGATCCGATCTGATCTTTGATCTTAGATCCAGATAGATCCAGATCCCATCTGATCTTTGATCTTAGAGATCCAGATCTGATCTTTGATCTTAGAGATTCAGATCCGATCTTTGATCTTGGAGATCCGATATCTGATCCGATCTTTGATCTTAGAGATCCGATATCTGATCCTTGATCCGATCTCTGATTCCAGATCTGATCTCTGATCTTTGATCTTAGATCTGATCACATTTGATCTTAGATTAGATCTACAGATTTCATCTCATTGATCATCAGATCTGATCTGATATCAGATCTCATCAGATCTATAATCAGATCCAGAGATTTTTTGTATTTTTTTATTTTTTGTACGAATTCTTTGTAATTAATTCAGAATTTTTTGTAATTAATTCAGAATTTTTTGTAATTAATTCAGAATTTTTTTGTTGTTTTTGTACGAATTCAGTGAGTAATTTTTTAATTTTGTTACAAGTTTGTGCGGATTGGCGGAGCGGGGCGGATATCCGCCCATCCGCACGGGGCGGTTATGGATTTAGGATTAAAATTGTAAACGGATTGGCGGGGCGGATCGGGGATCGGTTATTACTGACGGATCGGGATGGATTTGTTCAAATCCGCCCCGTTGCCATCCCTACATGTTATATGCTTATTTAGGTGCTCAGTATACAGCATTAAATAGATTGTTTCTCCTATTTTTTTTAGCACTAATACCCGTGGCTGAATCCATACTGCATGAAAATGCCAAAGATTGTATCATACATCCTGAACTCTTCAACCGATCGAAACTCGTCTCATTTTTAGTTCACATTCAGAACTTAGCAACATCACCATTGTTTTCTTATAGAATTCCATTAAAAACTTCTTAAAAGAATCAAAATATTACTACAGCCTCCTTTCTTCCAAATGCATTATCCTTCATTCAAGTTTTGCTAATGCAGTGATTTCCTTTTCCCTAAAAATTTCCACCTCTGATTGCTCGAGAAAGGTGCTACTGAAATAAAGTGCACTTCAAAAGAGGAGAATGTCTGGTTGTGTGATACTCTCATTTCCACAATTGAGTTTGAATTTCTTAGCCGGTAGACAAATAAATTGCACAAATTACAACCAAAAATATTTATTTGGCTTGGAAGCTATCCAAAGTTCCCTGTAAACATGCCCAGGATTTACTTCCCACAATGAATGGGTGTGAGCCATGCTGCACAACTCTAGCCACTGAAGATTATTGATCTACTTTCCGGGAAAATATTTTTATGTATTGCTAATGCTATATTCAAGGATTGAATGGGCGTCAAGTTTAGACATAAACGAAGAAACAAATGTGTACCTCAGATGGGTGTGCATTGCCCCAGTCAACAGCGGACTTTATAGACAAACAAAGATTGGCACGAGAGACTGGCCAATAATTTTCTTTTGGCAAGAGACCGCGACTAAAAAAGTCTTCATACTCTGGGGATATGATTAGAGAAGTAGAACCACAAGACAAAATATATTTCAAACTCACTGACCATGCATAGCCCTCGGCATAGATTTTAAATCTGCATATAGAGAAAACCTACTTTAGCATTTTTAAGGAATGAACAACTGGTAGTATAAACCATTGGATGTGTTCATGATATCTCCAACTTACCGATGCTTACACTGGTCAGCTAGCTTGGATTCCCGGAAACCACTTTGCCCTTCTTTTACCCAATTCTGCATGCGAAACAGATAAGATTCAGATAACGGCTCAACCCTGTAGTAGCATAATAAATGTTTTACTAAAGAACAATACAAAATAAAAAAATCTCAGAGCTCAGATGAATAAACAGAACTAAACCTGGCGAACAATCTCTGCTCCCCATTTCTTAGGGTCATTACACTTTAGTAACTCGGAACGAATACGACTACCAACATTAGGGTTCCCTCTCCAATATGCACGGGGCCATCTCTTTGTCCAATTTAGAGCTTGGGAACCTTGTTGAATGTTTCTAAATTCTTCATCCCAGGGTCCTATATTTATTTCAGACCTGCAGACCAATTCGAATACTAAGTTAAAAGTTCCTTGTCAAGCAAGAAAAATACTGCAAGCGATGAAATAATGGTTTCAGCATGAATATATTAGGTATTTTTCATCTTGTTTAGCTAGCTGCTTCTATGATTCATCTTCTATTTTACATTTTATTATTTTCGTACATGATTGTAATTACATATATTCGTTATTTATATCCAATGGTAATGAATCAGCTCTGTTCATCTTGAATGTAGCAAGCATTTCTGAACATATCTACACTATATCAATTGCTCGATGATACTGCAAACGCTTTTTGAAAAAAGTGTAATTAAGCAAAGATAAATAAGTAAAGCATAACAATCTAACCCAAATTTTAAAAAAAAAAAAATAGCTTCTTACCAGCCCCAGAATGACCAATCCGGAAACGGAATATCGAAATGATCTTTGGTGGTGCAATACCGAAACAGAGGAGGCGGCGGCCACTTATCAGTCCCCTTCTTGTACACCTTTCCACTAAACGAAGGCTTATCCATGCAATCAAACATCAAATCTACATCCGGAACCATTCCAGGGTACCTCTTCAAGAGCTGTAATAACCCCCAGATTGTAAACATCAACCTACTCTGCACACAGTCATAGTACAAATCCACATAAAGCCTTCCACCAACAATCACAACTCGAAACGCAGCGGATTTTTGCGCTTCCATCAATTTTGAATGGGAAATTCGCGTCTCCACCCATGGTTCAAGATCTCTATGAATCCATCTATAAAAGACCGGACACTTCGTACTTGAATTTTGAAAATTGTTTCGGGGGTTTAAACCAAAAGTGTTGCCTAGACAAGCCAAGTAAGAGCACTTGAAGAGCTTGGAAGCCTTTGAGTATGTACTGCCTTCGTTGTTGAACTCTTTTGGTGGAAATAGATGCCATGGTACTGGACCTAAGTTGTGCCCTGCCACTGTTTTTGTCCCAGTTACTATTCTACTCACGATGTCGTCCACCTGTTTCTCAAAATTCACTAAGTGAAGTACATCAAAAATGCAAAAAATACCTTCAAATCAGTAATACAAAACGCGCAAACTCACTTTGAGGATAAGAATGGCTGCGATGGAGAAGAAAACCAAGAGGAGGACGAAAGGGAAGAGAGGAAACCGAGCACGACGATGGAAGTTTGAGCGGATTCTTGAACCCATTTGACGTCAACGAAGAAGCAAGCCAGATTGTCTCGCCTCCTCCTCATCGATGAAGGAAGGTCAGTTACGTCTTGTTCGTCTCTTTGTTTTGTTTTGTTTTCGGTCACTAATTTCCTTCTGTGTCGCTTTCATAGCCTTGTTTACTCCATAAACCTTTCTAGTAAATTAATTTAGGGGCCAATGGAATACCAGCTAAGTGGCGTGATTGTAACCGATGGAATCACATGTTCATATTTGAACCTGCTGGTAGTATTTGGGAAATCACTTGGATGATTCTTTGTCCCATGTTATTGTTACTGTGGAAACCATTGAGCTTTGAATCTGGAACTAGTTCCATGAATTCTTTGTCCCATGTTGAATAAATGAAGGTACGCTATGGGGGCTATCGTGCCCGCGGTAACCGTTGAGCTCTGGATCTGGAACTACTTCCATGATTCTTTGTCCCACAGAGCATATAGTTGGTAAATCTTTCATTCCTGACAGTAGAAAGTCCTTAATGGTAAAAAGAATGCTTGCAGGAATTTCCACGCTTTGGGGGGGACATCATGCGAAAATTTATAATAAAAAACAAAAACTTTTATTTTTAAATTAGAGAGCATGCTTGGGTATCGAATCCAAGACAGTGAGGTCAAACCATAGCACTAACTAACTAACCAGGGTCGTATACTTAAAAAAAAAAAAAAAAAAATCCCTTTATAAAGACTGGCGAGGAATTTGACTGCACTCTGCATCAAGTCTGCTTGTAGTATCCTGAGTCCTGATTTTGAGCATGAGATGCGCGTCAGAAAAATTGGAACCATCAACCAAACCAACCCAGGAGGAACCACCAAACGTGATTGAAAGAGAATAGCAACACCAGTTGTCGGTAGAGTTGCATCCATCAATCATTTTCATGGGCCACAAAAGTTGATGATTTTGCTAACCCACTTTGTCATTTGTCACACCTCCACATTATTTGTTGAACACGCACTGTCACTGGTCTATCGACTTGGTTCACATTCCTTCATCGCCACATGCCAACCATTCGTTTAGATGATGAGTATATCAGATTGCACCCTTTGACGGTGGATCCATTTGATGTTGAGAGTACTTTAATGGAATGTTCTATAAAATAATGATAATAATAGTAATGGTGTATTTGAATTTTGTTTGTCAAAAACTTAAATCACGAAAGAGTGAAAGAAAGAATGGGCGTGAGCATGAAAACTTTGACCTCCCACCAAGGGCGGAGCTATAACTTTTGCACGGGTCAAGAAAGTCTCTTCATAATATTTAACAGTTTATTTTTAAATTAATAATAAATTAAATACTGAAAAGTTATTAAAAAAATTTACTAAATTCAAACTCTTAAAAAGAAAATGTTAGAATTGGCTATGTTGTAATCTACATCAGTTAAGAGGGTAAATAATAAGGATTTGTTCGTTTATGAGGGCAATAAATTGAAGTAGTTTTTTAAATACTATTATTGTCTCTACCTCGCATGAAGATTTGTTTTTGCTCTCCGATCTGGTCCATCTAAGTAGTTAAATTCAATACCGGATAGTTCCTAATAATCCGACAAAAATTCACAAAATACTAACTGATGAATCTCGAACCTATAACCCCTCTCAAGGAGAGTAAATGTTCGTCAAAGCGGTTATTGTGGACCTAACCATCATTCACATTCTAAAGAAAACTTGACTGTTATGCACATTTTTACTCAATAAAATAAAGTTAAAGGGGAAATGGAAGGGATTTGTTTATTTTTATGGGATCAATTACGAAAGTTATGTACGCCACTTTTTTTTAACCTTATTTTAAGAAAATTTGAGAGTTTATGGAGGGAAGGGGGCAATTGCCCCCTTAGCTTCAATGTGGCTCCGCCCTTGCCTCCCACCATATTTCTTTTCTCAAAATCATGAAAAAAAAAAAAAAACTCGAGGAGAGTCTAAGAAAACTTTTCATGAAAAAATCAATAAACATGGTTACATGCTCCCTCATCTCAACTATTTTCATGGTTATCCATTGGAAAAAAAAAATTTAACACACCCAAAAATAAAAATATAGGACTATTTTCTGCTGGGGGGGGATGGGGGTTTCTTCTAACAATGGTATAGACTAAAACCTCAAACATGTTAGAGCTTTGAACCATCCTAAAACTCAATCAATGCACAAACTTGGCTTTTGTGCTTGCCTATTGGAAATGCTCAGGTGCTCTAGTATATGAGAGGGATTGAAATTGGTTTGTTAGAGAAGAGTTTGGATTTCCATAATTTCACTGTCTGTTTTCTGCCTTTCTCATAATTAGAACTTTAGAAGAGTTGCATAATGATATGGGTGAGCTTTCGAATCTAAGTCAAGCTATCACATACAGTTTCCAATCCTACGGAAAGTAAAATTTATCAAAATCAAAACCATATGATAGCTTAGAGAATCCCATAATTAAAGAGACCTCTTGCTCAAGGTCAAGGATGACAATGAAGTTAAGAGGGTCCCAAGCGAAACCAGACTTTGTTTTCTCCATACTCTTATCGTTTCCTGCTTTCTCCATACTCTTATTGTTTCCTCATTTTCACTAAAAATTTCACCTGGGAGTAATTAATTAGGGTTCCCAAAACTCACCTTGGAAAATGCAAGTTTTTTATTTTATTTTGAGGCGCTGATTTTTTGAAGATGGGTTACATAATCAGATATTTCTCATTCTCAACGACTGCACTTGGGAACGTCGAGGTGTCATTGAATATGTGAATGTAGACTACACACTATAGAAGTTAGAAAAGACGAGTTTTTAATGATTTAAGTTAAACCCGATGGCTAAAATCTCGATAAAACAGTTCAAAATTTTGAATTTTACCTGTTCGACCTCTTAACTAAAAATCGGAAATCCTAAAATCTTACTTGTTTTAAGATTCAGATTAACTTCACAACTGTTAAAAGGGAAAAATATAAACACCACTGAGGTTCACACTTTATCTTGCTCTATTTATTAAGCTAAATTAATGCGACTTCCTTTGCAATTCAAGTTGCATTCGAACAGAATCGCGGGTTTGAAAAGATGGAGATGGGCAACAAAATAATTAATACTTCAAATCGGTAAAAAATGTACTTCAAATCGGTAACACTTCAGATTGATGTTGCTAACCATACTTGTCAACTTAAGTTACGAGTGAACTTTAAATTATGTTCACTCATCAATGATACTGATCTTATATGAAGCAGAAACACATTTCCTCTCTTTTTAATTGATGAGCCTAATGCATGCATATAAACATCATAGGCTTTAAAAAGGTAAATGACTACCTGAGAGAAACACCATTGTGAAGAAATTGCCACACTAGCTAAGGAAAACATTTTTCCTAGTAACTTCAAAGTAGAATAAAACCTTGACTCACAACATTGAACTCTTGCAGTGTCGGGTCAGTCCTAAACACAATACATGTAGGACGCCCCACTGAAAAATGTGACTTAACCATCGCAAATTGGGATATGAATACTCAACCCACAAATTCTTCAATACAATGCCCACTCATCATCAATGGCATGCAACAATAATTGCACGTAAATTTTAGTGTGATATCAAGGATACACAGAATAATTATAATCCGCAAACTAAAGAGATGAGACTTTCTTTTTTTTCATGGGCAGTATTGAAAGGTATTCTCCTGGAAAACTTCAGGCACTCAAACTGCAAATATCTTTCTCACTTTCTTCATTTTTCTACGACATATTGGACAATTTCCACCCTCTTCCACAATCCTACAGAAGTCAATAATTAACACAGACATCAATGACCATCTGTACAGTATATTGTCTTTTAGTTTTATACCGAGAATAGTAATAAAATGCGCAGAGGTGGATAAGACTGTTATTGAACTCACCTTGTTCCACATGTGAAACATGCTGCACAGTGTCCACATGGAAGGAAAAAGCAGTCCCTTGGAGCATCAAAACATATTATACAGAGGCGACGAGGATTATTTTCTCCATCTTTAAGAGGTTTTGCTTCACTTACAGCAGCCAAGTCCTCAAGGTCCTCTTCATCGTGTGAAACAGAATCGTAAGAGGAACCCCAACTTGAGAGGTCGTCATCCTTATGTGTGAGCAATGGGGCTCTCTCGGACCCCCGCTCATCTGCTTGAAATCCAGATGTGTATGAACCAGCCTGGAACTTTGTACAAAACTTGAAGACCAATAATATAAGTATTGTCATTGCACCTAGACAGTGAGTGGAAGATAAATAAAGAGAAACAAAGAGGGGGTTTTCTGATCATGACATGGAAATGAGAATAGATAAGTATCTGAGCTAACCCTTGTTTTTTAAAGAAAATAAATAAATACCTGAACCAACTAAGTAAGAGATCCACCTTGGCTCATATGACAATTTGACATACCAATCGTCACTGATTGTATCCTGGAGATAAGCCAAACAAATTAGTTGCATTTATGTATAGTATGCAGCTATACGCTAGTAAGAGGGAGAGGTGCTGCTGAGATATCATTCCTACTGGAGCTAAGTGATAAAATTTTGAACCAACAGCTAACTTTTATGTTACACTCCCACAACTAAAATCAACATTTAAAATGATCCCATGCATAAAATCTAAGCTTCTGGGGAGATAATTGCTGAAAATACTTGGATAAGGCATGCTTTTAGAAACAAAAATAAGATGCAACTTCCTGAACCATTAAACTTCAGAATGCAGCTGCATTATCTTTCTCTTGATCAGACCAGACGCAACTATACATGTGTTAGGTTATAAAATACTAGAGAACAACTGCCAATCATTCAGTTAAGACAACAAGGCTTTACCCAGTAACCCAGGTAATCTTCAGCTCATGAATCAAAAGGATGGTTACTGAGAGATAAATGCTATGAATAATAAGATGCTTCAAGAATCAGAACTATTCCATAAAAGTAAATAAATAAATCAACTGAAAATACATGAAAATTGAGATGCCTTACCTTATCTGGACCAGGAGAGGTTAATACAGCGACAGTTGATCCCAGAAAATTGAGATTCAAACCACATGCGCCATTTGCCAACGAACACTTAGTATATGCTGTTGTAATGTTATACACTAATGCCTGTATGGTGACACTCAGTTGCACCTGTTTGAAACGATATTCAGCTTTAAGCAGAGTCAAACGACAATGCTTACCACATATGCTTGCAAAACTCAATCAAGTTTATGATTAAATGAAACATAACAATGAAGATGATTAAATGAAACATGACAATGAAGATCGGGTGCATAGCAGAGGAGGTGATAGCCACTTATTAGTTCCCTTGTTCAAGAGAGTCAAACAGAATTCGCAAACAGGCAGGTTATTCCTTCTTACTCCTATGTTTATTTTATGGAAACTTTGGAAACAAAGGTACAAGTCTGTATATGAAAATGCTTCCCCAAATCTTGCTTTTGTGATTTTGAAAGTTTGGCGTAATCTGCGCTTGGCAAACAATTTTATAACTCCTAAACAAGTTAGCCGTAACTAGGCACCATTACGGGCTTTGGGGTTACAGGTGCTCCCAGTTAGAAGGAAGTTAGTCATAATTGTTTTTTGGCACCCTCCCTGTCAGATTTTGTTGCTCTTAATGTGGATGGATCCTCCCGTAAGAACAAGGCATTTGGCGGTGTGATCATTAAAGACTCTAGGGGTCTCTGCGTTGTGGGAAAGCAATTATTTTTCAGTGCAGGCTCTAATAATAAAACAGAAATTTTGGCTCTAGCTGAGGGCCTCCGCCTTTGTCTCTCATTGGGTTTCAACAATGTGGTAGTTCAAACAGACTCGGAACTGATTTGTGGTTGGTTTAAGGACACTTTGACAATCTCTTGGCACTTGGAGAATATTTTGAAGGAAATTAAGTTGTTGGCGGCAACAATGACGTTAAATTGCCTACATATCTATAGAGAGACCAAGGCGGTGGCGGATGCGTTAGCGGATAGAGCACAACAAGACTATAGGACTATCTCTTTCGGTGCGCATGAACTTCCTAGGAGAGTGGCAGGATTGCTGGTGCTGGATCAATGGCATACGGCGTACATCCGCCACGGGGAAGAGTAGAGGCAGCTTTATTTAGCGGCACTGACTGAGTTTGCGGGGCACAGCAAGATCCGGAACAGCTGCGAGAAATGAATGCAGGGGCAGTCTGTGGTGTCGAGACAGCGCTTCAGCTGGGAGGAGGCTGTCTTGCTGGAGGCTGGACTATTTTGCGCTCAAGATCGGTACAGAAAGATGCAGTAAGGTGCATTCATGTTGTCTGGGACCGGGTGCATTCTGCAGGAGCACCCTGTTTTTGGTGCTCTCTGTTTTTCTGTAAAGCAGGGGAGAATTTTCTGGGCAGAGCCAGGCACTGGGATCGCGAACAGGCCGGGTTTTGCTGGCGGATCTCGCAGCCAGACGCATACTTGTTGTCTGGGTACGGCAGGGTGTGGTGTGCTGCTTGGTGCGAGACTGTGAGTGCTGGTTGGTGCTGCAGGAGCGAGGATGCAGATTAAGCAGGGAGAGGCACGATGCTACGGTGTTGCTAACTCCTTAACAGAGTTGTTATGCTAATGTGTTTGTTTTTTGTTTGTTTTAAGTGATTGTTAGTGGGCTTTTAGTCTTCAAGTCTTGTTAGCCAGCTTGTGGTTGGGGTTGCGGTAATTTAGATTGGGCAAGGTATTTTGTCCATATTTTTGTTTGGTTTTTATACGGGTAAAGTCGTAATGTACCCCTGTCTTGATTGTAAATCAATTTTTTTTATAAGTAATAAAGGTCTGACATCCCACAGCTGCCCCTCCCCACTGGAGGTTTTTTTTTTTTTTTTTTTAAAAAGTTCCCTTGTTGCTCTCCTATCGACTAACCGAACATTTATACTACTAATCATGATGAAAGAATATATTAGGACTATAAATGATCAGTGTTCTAAAAATCGGTCTAGGCGGCGTCTAGGCGCTAGAAGGTGGAAAACCGCCCAGATTAATGTCTGGGCGGCTGTCTGGGCGGTTCTGGGCAGTCTGGGCGGTCTGGGCAGGTCTGGGCGGGGTCTAGGCGGCCAGGCGGCCTAGGCGGAGTCTAGGCGGGGTCTAGGCGGCCAGGCGGCCTAGGCGGAGTCTAGGCGGCCTAGGCGGAGTCTAGGCGGTCTAGGAGATTTTTTTATTTTTTTTTATTTTTTTATTTTTTATTTTTTAATAAGTTTGATTGTGTTCTTATTTTATTTTTCTTTCCTATTTTTAGAAATAAACTATTTAATTGTTGTTTTAGAAAATCTCGGGAATGGGCTTTGATGATGATAATGATGATATGTCTAAATGTAGCGAAGGATGATTACTTAATGGAATTCTCAAAGGATCTGTCGGTACCAATTTTACTAATGTAGATTTCATCAAACATAACTGAGGTTATTCATGCAATTTGAAGAAAAATAAAAGAGTACACAAATTCAAATTTATATAAAGTACTCATCATGACCAACTTCAGTCATTTGAGTTTTAATAAATTTTGTTCACGATTGTTAATTTTTCATGTTTTTAAATTTTGCATATATATATTGACATTAAATTGGATGTAATTGATAAGGTATTATGCTTAACTTTTGTAAATTATTAAAGTTATAATACAAAACCTAAGACCGCCCAGGCACCGCCTAAGCACCCGCCTAGGCGCCCGCCTAGGCCCCTGGGCGCTAGGCACCTGCTCGCCGCCCGCCCAGCGCCTAACGATTTTTAGAACACTGTAAATGATTACCTTAACCAGTAACCATGCCCAGGTCCATGTGAGGTGTGTTTATGGGAGTGTCATTTCCCTTGTTTACATTGAGCAAGTGGGGTTATTCCACATTGTATAAGAAATAAGAAGCGGTATCGAGACAAAATAGATGAATGTGTAAAAAAATATTTTCAGCAAATTTTATAGTTTGGTCAATACACCAAGGCTAATTAGGCATGAGAACACCAGCATATGGGTCGATGAATGTTTCACATTGCTTCTTCACAAAAGAATACCCATGGCAGCCACATCAATCCAGGCATATGAGATGTCTCTAGGTTTTACATCAACAAACAAGAGCAGCCCACATTTATTTACATTCAGGATAAATTTATCATTTATACTAAGATTGTTAAGAATTGTGAGGAAGTTTTAGTATAATTTAAAATGTAGCATGTTCACAAAAATTTTAAAATCGGTTTCTGAATGGCACAATTGATCTATTTAAATTTTCATTTTAAGGTCCCAGCTCTTCCGGTCAACTATTGCTATTGGGTAGACATTCTTTGTCCCACGAATACCGGTTTTCTGGAGTAGCTTTTCGTTTATTTCCATTATGCTGGCTAAAAGGTCTGTCGATAGCTAAATAAAATGTCGAACTTGTTACCTTTACCCAAGTTAAACCATACGAAAGTCACAATAACTGGATCCACAATACCAAACACTGCCCTTACCTTCCAGGCTACAAGTATGTGCGATTTCAAAAGACAAAGTTGAGTAAAAAATAGATACCAATTATCAATTTTTATAAATATTTTTGACAGGATAAAATTCGTTGCAAAAAGAGAGCGAAGTCCAATAAATCTTGTAAAAAGAAGGAAAGCCCCCAAATCAAGATCCAAAAAGATCTCGACCAAACAAAGAACTGAATCTCCATGAATATCCTTCCCAAACATGTCAATTATATTGTTATTACATCTCGTAAAAACAATTGATTCTTTCACTCACTACTCACTGGAATCCAAATAGTAAGATGATCAAAACAATACCCAATTATTGAAAGTCGTAACAGTATGTTATGATGTAAATTAGGATTTAATTTGTTAATATAGTTTAGGTATTGGCTCGGGCCTCAGTAAGACCATAATAGAATAAGTGAAGATTAGGGCTCCAATAACATTTAGGGTTACATTCCTTGATGCGCAAGCTCGGTTTAGTGTAAATAGGGCCAATAGGCCATTGCTTGTAGTGGTCGAATGATGAATGTGAATTGATTATCTTTTTTTTTAATTTAATTGTTGATTTATATAATTAGATCAGTTGTAGATTACACTATGTTATATCTGAAGATTCAAATTTCAATATTGTTTATATATATAATGGAAATACCTCTTGCCTCAATCTTCTTTGTTATATATATCAATAAAATAGAGAGCAAATACGTTAACAGCAAAAACGAGTAACTCGCAAAAAATACGGATGCAATGCTATGAAACCTGAATATGGAACAGCTGGAAAATTTTAATCACTAGATCACTATTCACTAAATGTTGTTTTGTCCCCAACACCCCCACTACACTCCCAAAAACCATGGCTGCCCTTTGATGTTCAATCGCATCGCACTTGGTGATGATCTGAAACCCTCCCTCAAAAATTTCCGCCCCCCCCCCCAAAAAAAAAAACCCTGCTATCAATACACCCCTTTGATTTTTATTTGATCTTCATGATAGCCTGAAACCTTCCTTCAAATCTCCTCTGATTTCTCCTACTCCCCCTAATTTTCAAATTAAAGCACGTGACCAGCACATGTTGCATATCATTGCGATATAGTGTAGCAGATATTGTCAATGTAGAGGGACAAGCGAAAGTAAATATTCTATTGTTAATCAAACAATTCACAGGAAAAGAAGTTCATAACTACACATTCATGGATGTCTTTCCTCTCTATCCTATATATCTTTTTTCGATCCATTGAAAACAGATGTGCTAACCATTTTTCTTTGTAAATATGAAGTGTCCACGTATTATAGGATTCACTTTATCACTCATACTAGAGCATCATAAATTTGTAATATCGTGCAGTCATAGTTATTTTAACAAATATGGGACTACAACCGCTATTAGCATTTCAAAGCTACTATAAATAAGTATACAAAGCCACAAAGGACTTACATAAACATTAATTTGCCACATAATAAACTTCCACATTTACAGGTACAATAACACAAATTAACGGCTTTCTTATATTGTACCCACTAAAATATTTAGCAATAAAACAATTAAGGATGAAGTAGACCATTTCTCTTCCCGCCTTCACTCTATAAAAATGTTTCAAAATATGTGGTTACCCATCTTGAGTAATGTATTGAGCAGTTTCCTGTTGTGTCCAGGAATCTTTGTGTCATGGACACAACTGTTAAAAATAAGCTTCTTATTAAAATGGATGAAATGATAACAAAAAAAAGAAAAATAAACAGTTTTAAATTACCTCAACATCCTCCTGATTTAGGTTACCAACCGCAACATAGTAATAGGTAGACTTGTAAATCTTTTGTTGGACGCTGCCATTTCCTGTAAGAATGTTTTGCATACAAAAACAGGTCAAACCCGAAAATTTTGGCTGTCGGCACAAATACATAATTGCCCATTGCCCTTACCGGTAATGATATTCCATGACAATGTAAGATTAGGATACGATGGGTCCTCGATCCATTCTATGAAACTCTCTTTACCTACATAACCGCACAATAATGGTTAGGGAACTAAAGAGGCATCAAACATGTACAGTGCTTAATATATGGCATCTTAGTGATTCTCTGTTGAGCACCTTTGATTGGACCTATGTCAAATATGTGTTTTAGTACAGAATCAGAAAGTGAGTAGTAACGGACAATCAAAAAGTTCTTTGATTAACAATATCAGACTTATCTCTATTACCAATTACACCACCCTACAAACTTTCAAAGTAAAGGGAGAAAAACCAGCCAACCAAAGTATACTGGTTTATAATTTAGGATGTACTTGGGCAATAACTAGGGACAGTGGATAGGAGCTCTGAGAATCTACACTGTAATTAATATCCACTTGAGATCCTTCATTCAGAAAATATACCCACTCCTGCAACAAAAGAAGAAATCAATTCAACCTTGTTAGCCACACCAAGTTTCAACATCAACCAAAATACCAAATGTATAATTATCACTTAGAAACAAGGAAAGTAGAGATTGCCTTGTGGTATTCAGGTTGCAAATATGCTTTATGGCCCTCAGACCAAGTAATATCTACATCAAGCGGGGGTGTTTTGCTAAAACCATATAACATCATTCCGTGCTTCGGCCCAGATAATTCTTCCACCTAGTATTGCCCACCATAAGCACAATTATATGAGACAAACAGATAATGAAAAAAAAAACCCCTCTAACCAAATGCAAAGGAAATTATAGTGACAGACCTGTATTTCTTTGACAAAGAAAGAGTTTGACTGTAAAAGCTCGGAGCAATACGGTCCCAATTGTAAACTGGATGAACCATAGAGGCCAAGAATCAGAGTCATAGATGCTGCTGGTCACAAATACAAATGAAAACATCAAAATCTTGAAACAATTGAAACTAAAATGAGCAAACAGAGAGATTACGAACCAAAGAACCAAAATGTTACAAGCACAATTAGGCAAGACCAAGCATCTTCATTCGACTCGTGAGTGTATTGAATCGTATTTGGCACATAAACTACTCTAGACTGCTGTTCTTGCTGTCGTTCTTGATTTTCTTCATCTTCATCTTCTTCTCCTTCTCCTCCTTGCTCCCTCTCTCTCTCTTCTTCGCGAGTCTCCGTCTCCATCTCCTCTTCTTGAACTTGTGAGGTAGAAGCTTCTTCTTCTTGTTGAACCTGTGTTGAAGAAGTTGAAGTAGAAGTCGACGGATCGCCATTGTTGGGACTCGTCGAAGCAGTGGTTGTAGATGGATGATTCTGATCTGAATCTGCCATTTCTGACCAAAGGGAAGAAAATCAAAAATATTAGATTTGAAATTGGAATGATGAAACCCTAGAACGTACTTAATTTCGTAAAGAGACAGAATAAAAAACTTAACGAGATGAACTCACGTTGTTGTCTTTGCCGCTGCTGTTAGCGTTCTCGATATCATGATTTCTCTCCTTCTTCTTCACCAAGCAGTCTTGGAGTCGTTGTTGGTTTGAATGTTTGGTGCGAGTTCTTATTTGTTCGTTGTTGGTCTTTGCTGGCTGGAATGGAATGTTTTGTGGGTGATGCTTTGTTTTTGTTGCGACTCAAAATTCCACTTCAAAGGTACATCGAGATGCTTATCACATACCAGATGAGTGGCATCGCTTGGTTTGGTAGTTCGGTTTTGAGGTCTCAA
This sequence comes from Berberis thunbergii, assembly GCA_003290165.1. Lineage (NCBI taxonomy): Eukaryota > Viridiplantae > Streptophyta > Magnoliopsida > Ranunculales > Berberidaceae > Berberis > Berberis thunbergii. Next base: position 194,379 of record QNQO01000923.1, on the reverse strand, counting down.
ATTTGTTATGAGTTTATAACCGCCAGAGTGTAAGATTATATTATGTCAGTCTTTCATGAAAATATATAGGATACGGCCAGTCATCTATTAGCCCAAGTGGCCAGGATTTTCATTGAGGGGAAGGTACCAACATATTTAGGAATGTGGCTTTGATGTCTACAACTTTATTTTTTAGATTTAGTTTGTAATAATTGTTTGGTTTATCCAACCACTTTATGTTTACTCTAAAATAAAACATAGAGACCAGAAAATTACTCTTGGTGTTGATTGAGGCCTTTGTACGAAGGATTTCAACTGTAAATACAACAAGGTTTACAAAGATTATTTCTTTGAATTGTTCAAGAAAATGGTGCTGATACTAGGTTTCAGCTAGTATAACGAGATGTTCTTGCAAGAACAGATCTTGAAAATAAAACAAATTATAAAACAAACTTATATATATTTGAAAATAAAAGACTGTACAAAAAACTTACTAGTTGGAAAGGAAGAACAGAAAGCTTAGAGATCTATGGTTTACATAAGCAGGATAGGGGTTCTATTTCGTCTGGTTTTCTCTTCAGACTTTGGTTCTTATTTATAAGCTACTAGCTTACTTACAAGAGAAGGGATAAGGCTTCTCGAAGTCTTGAGTGGAGGATGAGCTCGATGCTTATCCTTTGCTTGGCTTCTTGTGATAATTGAAGGAGAACAGTTGAAAAGGCTTGGATCTACTGTAGATGCACGCGTCCTCTTGTAAACAGTGAAAGAAAGATGTTATCGAGTACTGTGGCCGAAAGCATTTTTGTCCACTGGCAGATGCTGGAATAGTGGAGAGACATCATTATGATTGTGGGGTCAAACTGGCGTGAATGGCGAAAAGATGTCATAACAGTCGTCTTCATTGGAGGGCCCGCTAGATGACTTTGTAGCTTCATCGTCTTCCTCGAAATTGTCTGAAGCTATCATGGAGAGAGTCTCTATGAGCTGAGCTCTTGTCGGCTTTCCTTGGAGCTGCTTCTTAATATGGTCTTTAAGAAGTTTGGCTTGAGTAGGAACCTTGAAGGACTTCATGATTGGAGCAGCAGGAATGGGCTGTCCAGATAAGAACCTTAAGACTCCTTCTTTTGTAGCATGACTGTGGTCAAAACTCGGCCACCACTTGATCTTGAAATGTCGGCAGAACCAGAGAGGTGGTTGAGCTGACCTATTGACACTAGTGAGGGCGGAGACAAAGAAATCCCAACAGAAAATCCATGTCAAATTGAACTTGATGAAGAACCACAGCAACAGAACTTGTTGAGGGACTGGGGCTGGTGGTTGAAACTCGGACTTGAAAAGGGTCCATCCTTCATTGATAGGTGGAGGAAGGATTCCATCTTCAGTGCCGAAATGATTCCACCATGAATGTTGAAACCGTAAAGGAATTGAAGGTTGCTTGAATTTCTTGCAGAAGAAGAAAAACCATGAATGTGAGCAATTCTGAGATGGGACAAGAAAAGCTCGATTCCATGCTTGCTTGTAGTCTTGATATGTCACGCCCCGATTTTTTAGAAAAACAAAATCCTAAAATCCACGTAGGATTATCCGTTTCCCCAAAACTCGGGACGTGAAATTCAATAACAACAGAAACATTTAGCAACAATGACAAAATATAGTTTAGAAAATGGAACAAACTAAAAATTTTAACAAAACTCTAACCAGGAAAAACTGACGTCGCTAGTCCCACTAGCGGAACTCTCGTAACGCTGCTCAAAAGTCTCTAAACCTGAAAAGCTAATCGGCTACATTCCCAAAGGAATGTACCCAAGAAGCAAAAGCTCACTTAGGTCAGCAATAAAGTTGGTGTGAAATCTCTTTATCCCAAAAATCAATAAAATCGCACGTGGTAAACATCAAGCTAAACACAAACAACAAACCATCACACAAATAGGTAGTTCCTCAACGAGGCAAAGGTGTGATGCAAGAAAACACAGTTCCAAGAATTTAGTCCCTCAACGAAGCAATCATATCATCATCCTAATATGTAAATATGCATTTACTTGTACTTACCCTATAGGAGTTGACTATGGCAAGTCGGACCTGCAGAAATATTAGTGGACTTGTCATCCTACATAAAAAGGATTAGAAACAATGCAACATAATTTATTCTTTTTATTTGAATTAGGTTCATCTTTTTAACGGATTGATCACTTAGACGATACCACATTCGCACCACCTCCATGCCGAACATACATGCATGTATGTCTCTCTCATATAAAGGAGGATTACTCCGTCATCCATGCCCAAGTGGGGACATCACATACAGGCATGCATCGCGGATACCTCTAACTATATGAGTACCAAAAGCCACTCTTGGGCTATCAATGCACATAAACTCACGTTACATTTTTTACGGATAAAATATCAAAGCCTATTTTAGGCATACAAATTCACCACATTTCTGCAAGACTAACCCGAAGGTTATTTTAGTTTCTCTAGTAAGAAATGGGTGCCCCAACTCCGCAAGACGACCCTCTGGTCATTTAGTTTCTCTAATAAGAAAGGGGAAATAATAAACAAAAGAGGTGTGGTAGTTTTAAGTGATACAAGTCCAAGTGGTTTATATTTTTCAGAAATCAAGGTTTACCAATATCATTTATTTTTGATAATTCAGAATTCATCCACGATGACATTTTTGTCATTTCTCAATCGATTCACAATCGTATCCACCCATATTTTTGGGGAAAACATAGCATATTCATTAATCATGCTCTATAACAACATAACAATCAAGTCACTCCTTCATTCAAATATCCAAATTCTTCATAATGCATAAACAAGTCAATATGCATAATAATACCAATCTCCAATTAAGTTTCGATCAAAATATCTATACATGCAGAATAACACCATCACAATTAAATTCATTTCACATCAAAATACACCATAAGTGACACCATAAGTGGGATCCAGTGAATTTAATTCTACAGGGGCTCTAAGTGTCAACAATCTAATTGCAAATACCACATACAAATCTAATTGCAAAAATCATCACAAGTGAAACCTAGTGGAACTCTAACTGTATGAAACCTAATTGCAAATAGCAAATACCCTCATAAAGCCTAATTGCAAATAGCAAATACCCTCATAAAGCCTAATTGCAAATAGCAAATATCAAATAGAAGCCTAATTCCAAGTAGCAAATACCCTCATAAGGTGGGATCCAGTGGGACACTAACCGAATGAAATCTCAAATTTGCAAATTAAAAAGGCTTGTAGTGGGACCCGTGGCTGAAATCTCAAATTTGCAATTTAAAAAGGCATTGCAATTTAAAAAGGCTTGCAGTGGGACCCACCCGTGGATAAAATCTCAAATTGCAATGTAAAAAGGCTTGCAATGGATTCGAATTGTGACTCTACCCCTTTGACTCACTATCAAGATTTGCAATACTTTGAGTGTTGATTCTTCCCCTTTTTAATTTTTAATCTATGCAGACATAACAGAAAGAACAAAAAAAAATAGAACAAAGCAACAGGAAACGAAACTCACAGCCATCGTATCCACTCATTCACACGTCATCCTCCTCCTTTGGCATATGAATGGTGACGAGATCAGGCAATGGAGTTGTAGGACCCTGTTTACCCTTGGGATCCCAATCCAACATTATCTTCACCTTGATTCCAAGCACTCCCTGTCTCAACAGAACATGTCTAACAGCTGAATCAATATATTCATTGACAGGCTGTCCGGAAGAGATCATACAACCATCTTTGAACTTCATTAATTTGGCACGTTGTGCCATGAGCTTTCCACTTACTATAATCTCACACCCCTTTGCACCGATTTCCATGATGAACCGCAGTACACCATAACATGCCCTTCTAACAGCAAGTCCTCCAAGAAGCTTGTATCGTAACGATTTTGCCTGAGCAATAGCATAGAGTCCTCTGTTTGTAAACTTCTCAGCATACAACTCCACACTGTTTTCTGGAAACTTGAATCTCTTCTGAACAACAGATGTCAGCTCCCTGATCCTTCATCTTCATCACGCGATCCCATCACCGCCATCGAAAAAAGAAAACGTAAAGGGGGAAAAGAAGAAGGAGAAAGAAAAGAAAAAAAGGGTTTTCTCTTATAGGGTGGGTGGCTATTCACCCCCACTGAACTTCTGAAAGCACCCACTTTCTAAACTCACCAAATAAAACCCTAAATTTTGAAATTCACATTCAATTAAATGTAACCCTATTTTATTTAATTCAAAAGAAAATAAATTAGTTTTATGAAATTTAGGGGTGTTACATGATAATTGAAAGATGCAAGAAGAAAGTTGACAGAGAACTTCTTGTGGGAGCTTGGATGTTGCTTCCAGTCAGCTTCTGTCATAATCTTCAAGATCTAACACTTGGAATGAGAAATCCTGTCTGAATTGGATTTCTCTTTGTTATGAGTGATTATCACTGAGTTGGTGTCGACCAGGATAAACTCATAAAATCTTTGATTTTTAAAACCATCAGATTCCTCATAGAGCATAGAAGAGGAGAAGACATGACGGGTGATTGATTGAGGATCGTTCAACCAAAAGGAGAGGCTCGAGGCAGGTCTTTGTCACATATTGATTTGCTTGAACTTTTGGCTTCTGGAAAGAGACCATTGAACTTGATTCAGCTTTCTGAAGGGGCTGAAAAGGATTGGTAAGGGTGGTTGCATAAGAAAAAGGAGGTTTGTGCTGTGTCGCAGAAGGCGACATAGCATATTGGGACTTGAATTGAGGTCTTGCAGAAGGGACCTGTGAAGAAGATGAGCTCTGCGAACTCATTTTTGGATAAACTCTCATGTGAGGAAGTCAGCAAGAGAATTGTCTGCTCCCTTTATATATTCGATGTCAAAATCGAATGCAGAAATCAAACCTTGCTATCTGGCGAAAATCTGTTTGGAAACGAGATTTAAAACATCTTTAGTTAAAATCTCTTTTGCGGATTTGCAATCAACTCTTAAAAGAAATTTTTATTTGTTAAATCATCTAGAAATTTCATGATGCATAAAACAATCGATAAAACTTCTTTTTTGATAGTTGAATAATTGATTTGAACATAGTTCCAAATTCCAGAATGGTATCGGACTAATTGAACAGTTGTAGAATCAAGTAGGCGTTGTTTAAGGATACCACCATACCCCTGGTTGGACGCATCTGTTTCTACAATATTTAAAACCTTGGGATCTGAGATTCCTAAGCAAGGAATACTCTTGACTTGGGCTTTGACTTGACGGACTATTTGAGAATGGGCTTCAGTCCATGGACCTGGATTCTTCTTAAGTCTATTATAAAGAGGCTTAAGTAAAACGCGGAGGCCTTTATAGAAATCAGCAACATAATTCAAAGATCCAAGAAATCTTTGTAATTGGGTTTTATCCCGAATTTCATTAGGAAATTTGTCTACAAAATTAATTGCTCTCGAAAAAGGAGTGACCATTCCATGGGAGATTGTATGTCCTAGAAATCCGACATTTGTTTGAAAAAGATTGATTTTGGTAGGTGATAAAACCAAACCATTATTGCAAATACATTTTTCAAATTGATACAAGTGTTTCCAATGGGCTGCAACAGACTCAGAGAAAACGAATATATCATCGATGTACACAATTGTGAAATGGGAAAAAGGAGAGAGAATTTCATTCATGATATTCTGAAATTCACTCGGTGCATTTTTTAGACCAAAGGGCGTTACATTCCATTCGTAATGTCCAAAGGAAACATTGAAGGCAGTTTTATACCTATCTTTGGGGTGGATCCGAATTTGCCAAAATCTAGACTTGAGATCAAACTTTGAGAAGACACATGCCGAATGTAATCTTTTCAGAAGATCTCTTTGATGAGGAATTGAATATCTAATCCATTGTAAGACCTGGTTAAGGGGCTAATAATTGATGACAAGTCGAGGACTACCTCGCTCAAGTTCAGCAGCTTTTCTGACATAGAAGACTGAACAACTCCATGGAGACTTGGAGTGACAAATGAGGTTCTTATTCAGCAACTGCAGAATTTCTTGTTTGCAATATTCCATAAGCTCAAAATTCATTTGAATTGGCCTGGCTTTTGTAGGAATTTTGCACTCATCGAATCCTTGTTCATAGGGAAGATGAACACAGTGTTGTTTCCTATACCAAAAGGCATTAGGCAAATTAGAACATAACTCAGTTTTGAGATGTTCTTGGAATTGGACAATCTGAAATTGTAATTTTGGATCTTGGATTTGTTCATCAATCCTTTTATAAGCAATTTCCTGCTTGAGTGAGTTTAAATGTTGTTTTTTCTGAGATATGAAATTAAGAAATTGAACCTTGTGATTCATTAGATTAACTTCAAATATTTCAGATTTAAACAATAACTTAAACTCAACATCAGTTCCTAAATAGGTAGCCTTAATACCATCTTTGGAAACTGAAAAAGGAGAAATTGCATCAATAAAAGGCATTCCTAAAATCATTTTCTGTTCCATGTTTTGGACAAGGAGAAAATGTTGCTTGATACAAACTTTATCTTTGCAGATGTGTGCATTGGTAAGTTTGTACTGAATTTTTAATTGAGAACTGTTTGTGGTATACAATTTTTGATTTGTGGTTGTAAAGTATTGTGCTAGTACAATACCTTCTTGGATGCAATTCATATCAGCTCCTGAGTCAATCATGGCAATGGTTGATATCAAGATTTCATTCTTGATAAAAAGATTGACAGACACATACCACTTCTGGATTTTGACTTGATGAGGTATGCATTAATTGATATTGTTCAAAAATTGGGGAGTGGGTTCTTCTTGAGAAACGGGTTCAGAAGAAGATGCTTCTTGAGGAACTGTTTGTAGATCTTGGAATTTAAGATCTAGAAGCAGTTGAGATTGTTTAAGTAAAGCAATATCTTTCTTGATATTATTTACTTCATACTGGAGATCAGAAATGCTAACGAGGGATGAAGTAACAGACGATCGTTTGAATCTGTCTATAACTTCCTTATGACTATAGAAAGGGTTAACCACCTCAGGAACATTTTGAAGTTTGGTTATTGAAGTCTTAACGTGCTGAAGGTATTCAATTTTAAAACTGGGATCATCAATTTTGTCAACAAAATCTAACAGGATGCTAGATTGTTTTTTGTTAGACAACATATTGATAGTTTTGTGATGATAATTGATATTGTTGCAATGACATGCTTCTACACAAGTATCAGAATTGTCGGTGACATCTGATTCAGAAGAGAAGCAATTGATAATGAAGAGTTGAATCTCTTCATCTGATGATTCGGCTTCTGAATCCATCAGAACATTGAGAAACATGTTTTTTATTTCTTCAGGGGCTTTTAAGGCTTGAATCTTTTGGGTCGTTCTGCAAGATTTTGCATAATAGCCTGGATGTCCACACTTAAAGCAAACAGATTTTGAAGTTGGATTGGGCTTGTACTGTTTCTTGAAATGTTCGGGCTTGGGTTTATGAGTCTCATGCCTCTTGGGCTTACTGTAGTACTTATCTAAATTCTTGGGTTGTTTAGGCCCATAAGGTTTTTTAGATTTGTACTGTCTTGCTGGATGAGATCTGTAAAGCTGTTTGGAATGAGATTTTGAATTGGGAATTCTAAAATCTTCAAATCCATATTGCTGGCAGAAATCACCAAGTTCTTTTGGCCCATGTATATGCTACTTCTTAAGCTGATGTTTCAACCTAAGAGCATTGCATATTTGCAAGGCACATTTGTTAATAAAAGAAATGAGATCTCCATATGTAAGGCGTTCATATGGAATATCCCCTTGATACATTTCTTGTAATTTATTCCAAACTATTTCTGCAAAGATAGCAGGTAGACCTGAAAGAAATTTTCGTTTCCAGAAAGGGTTACTTGCTTCAGCTTGTTGCATAACTTTTTTGATGAAAATTTCCTTGTACCATCTTAAATGGCTAAGAGTCGGACATTTGTGAATCATAAGTAGATATTTAGATTTACCTTGAAATTCACCAGGATCCCTAATAAAGTGTTTCAAAATGCTAACAATCAGAGTGATAACAGAATCAAAAATAAATTGACTAGTTTCAATTTTCATTGGCTGACCATCACGACCAATTTTAACTGCTTGTAAAATTGCTTGTTGTTCACCTATGGTGAGATAATTATCCCACCATCCTTTGATTAACCCAGAGAAACCAGCGATGATAACATGAGCTATGGTTTTATCATCTTTGTTCTCACTACGATGAGTGGAAGCCATCATAATCATTTCTTGGGTTAATTCAATAACACTTTCTTTAGATAATCCATATATTCCATATATAGAGATTGCCTGTAGAAAACGAACCAAATGCTTGTAATGAATGTTCTTCATATTGCATATCTGGTAAGGAAGGTCTAGGATAAAAATTTCTTGTTTTAGGAAGAGGATTTTGATATTCTCCATAAGATTTTGTTGTTTTAGCATACTTTATGGGATTGGCCTAGTATTGGATGAAATTTAATCGATCCAATTCGGCCATAGGGTCAAAATCTTCACTTAAATCAGATTCAACAGACATGTCAGGATTTGACAGGGTGTTGATTCTGAGTTTGGAATCAAAGTTTAAAGCTGCTAGCTTGGCATCGATATCTTTGATTATTTGTTGTGTGTTTGTAAAAACATTTTGAGAAACTGATGTGGGTTTGAAGAAGGAGGTTTGCTTAGTTTCTTCAATATGTTTTTCTTGAATTCTCTTTTCCTTAAAGAGCATTTTGTAAAAGCTGATTTTGTACCAATTTATCTCCAATTTCATGAAGTAAGATATTGGTATAATTATTCTGTTGAATAGTTTTGCTTATTCCTTTTGTTTGATTCTCAGAAGAGGGATCTTTAAGAGGAGAAGCAACAAGATCTTGTCCCATAGTAGCAAATGTAAATTCGCTAAGAGGGGGAAATTTTGAATTAATTGTTTGATTCTCAGTAGAAGTCCAGATTTTAGAGGAAACATTCAAAACATGAACATGTCGAAGATGAACATTAAAATACCAATTTAAGAAAGGTAAATTTTCTTTCAGTTCTTCACAACATTCATAAAATTGTTTGCCTAAATTTGCTATCCGAGATTCACTTGTTTGAGCATAAAACATTTGACGTCTTTGCTTATTAGTTTCTGACATAAATTCTGCTTTAATATTTTCTTTATCTAAAAGAAAAGGTGTAGACAGACAATGGAGTGAATGTGGAAAATTCATTTCCGATTGTGTAGGAGATTGATGATCTTACTCAATTTCTTGTTTAGAAGGGGGATTGTAAATTGGTTGTGGGATCTGCGGATACTGGGGATTTGACCTAATATTCGCAAGATCAAGATGGGGTAGAGCATCTGGTGTAGTTGCTCTAGTGAGATGCGTAGGAGCAGTCCTAAAAGATGCTTCAGATCTGCGTCCTGATTGGAAGTCTGAAGGGTTGAGTCGTGTGACTCTTGCTTCAAAGAATCTTAATTCTAATGACCTACCAGGATGAGTAAAAACATTATCAAGCTGACTAGGAGGAATTCTCTTAGGAACAGCCGCACCTTGGACTTTCCAAGTTTCTGGAAGGGTGACTTGATTCCAATGGATTGTCTTTGGAACAATAACATTGGTTTTCTCCTTATTGGCTTGGAAAAGGATTGTGTATCCTTTGTCAGACTCTTGTAAAGCTTTTGGGCTTAGTTGAGTCTTCATAGCCTTAAAGGTGATTTTGTAGATGAGAGCCAGGGGTTCAGAACCTTCAATCATATCATAACCAGAGGTCTAAATATTGAGAGTCAGTGTTTCAAGGACATTTGGATCCTTAAGAGACACTGAGAAATTGGGGTAACAGTTGAAATAAACTGGACCCGATGACAGAGTTGACTATGCGATTCCAAGCAGAGAATCGTGAAACCTATTGTGTCTACAATCGCGAGGTGCAATTAAGGCACAGGTGTCAAGTCCTGTTCTTGTAAGAAGCTTGAGTTCGATTTGGATCAACTCGATATGGATGTACTTGTAATCCTGACTATGCAAATAGTCAAGTGTTTGAGATGAAAACAATTGTTTTGAATCTAAAGATCCATTGAGAGGCACAGTCTGTTCGACTATGTCAATTAGATCTTCAGTTTTTTGAGAGAAAAATGATTGAGAAACTTCATAAATCTTCTTGTATGGGACAACTGGTATAGACCAGTTTTGTAAATCTTTTTCAACTTCTCGAATGCGACATTTCATCTTGTTTGTAAATTTGGATTGTTTGCCCTAGAACTAAAAGAACGGGAAAGTTTGAAAACAAAGACATTGTTCTGTTTTTTGGGGTAAAAACGGGAACACTGTGTCTGGACCACCTATAGCTGGAACACTAGTATGGGACCACCTCACCCTCTCACACTGCGCTCACCATGGCGACTTACTCAGGGTTCAACATGGCTGACCAACATACTTTTACTAGCTTACCAACGCTATCAACGGCTGACCAACGACACCTAGGACTCAACATTTTGGATATAAGACTTATTAGGTTTTAAATGCAATTTTTTTCCGAATACAATGTAATATTGCAACAATTATGAAATTATGTATTTTTTAAAAATTATGGTTGATGAATACAATGAGATTTAATTAATGTTTGACTGGATTTCAGATTTTTAGATAATGATTACTTTTATTTTTTGCTCAAGTGTTAATTAATGCTCCTAAACGAGAAAATTTCACTATTAAATTATTTTTATTAATAAAAACTAATTAGTAGGTATTGCATATGTTAGGTTGGTGCAACAAAGTCGGAACATTTCAAAATAATGGTGCAACAAAGAATTGCTACAATCAAACCAAATAGTCGAATAAACGTAGCAACTCCCTATATTTATTGTTTTAAATTTTTAATAAAAATAATTATAAATATTACTAGCTCTGAAAAGCTATAGTATTTTTCCTTTGAAAAGTTACATGTATTGATAAATTATTTTATTGAACAATTTTCATTGAATTATTTTATTATAAGTTTTTTTCAATGAATTGGAAGGAAATATATCTAAAAGTATGAATTGAGAATAACTAAAATTTATGATTAATTGTTTATAAACGAAATCAAAATACATATTACAGTTAACTTGATATTAAATTTTAAATTGCTTGTTTAGTAGTTTGGAATATAGGAGATTAAAGTTAAATGGGTTGCATTGGAATAATTTGATTAACATGAGTTAAATTAAACATTAGGGTCGAGAAAGAAATTCAAATATTCAAGGGGTAACAATTGAAAATTAAACATTGACACTACTTATAGTGTACAACTTTAAAAGGACCTTCCAAAGTCGAGGGAGCAAGTTATAACCCGTCAAACCCAATTAGTTAAAAGTGGATCTAGGGCCCGCTTAAGCTCTAAAATTCAAAATTGAAGATGGCAAAAAATAATTTAGATGTTTAAGGAAAATCCACTGCCTCGTTGTAGGTTTATAAAGAAGTTTGTACAGTTGATGGGGGGTCAATTCCCCCACTTACAATGGCAGTGGCTCTGCTCTTGCTAGAACCCAAACCAAGGCTTGCAATAGGGCAAAAATATTTTCATCCATAAATTTGAATAAAATGTTAATTATCAAAAAAAAATTAACATCTAACCTTTGTAACTAAAATTGCCCTGATGATGAAGTGACGTGTCCATCATGCACAACTTTTGATTTTTTGAAAATGTTCAAAAATGCCTTTTAAATAGAAAATTGCCCCGATGAACAATGAAGCATCAGAAAGTCTAACTGTCGAGGAAATGGGCGAGGAAACTAGCAAGGGGATGGTTTGACCGCTCATTCCCCTCGAGATGCGTAGCAACACTCTCGAGATTAATAGCAACACGCATATCGAGGGAGATGAGCAGTCACACCACTCCCCTTCGTCGGTTTACTCGCCCATTTCCTCGACAGTTAGCCTTTCTCATGAAGCATCCATCACGCACAACTTTTGTTTGAAAATTCCCTCTCAATCTCTTATTATTTACAACAAAACCAATAGGTAGATGAACAATTATATTGGTGTTTGTGTCTTTTAGATGAAATTTTTTTATTATATACAGTAAATAAATATCTACATTTTTCAATGTCCCAAAATGCTATCCAAATGTCACATTTTCTACAATCATACCCAATAGGCATATAATATTAATAAAAAAAAGATTTTATGGGCAAGTTAGGCACATACTATATGTGTAAATTAAGTAGCAAATGTTTTAGAAAAAAAAAACAACAAAGCAACAAATCGAACTTTGGGTTTATAATTTCACAAACTTATAATCATTTACTTTAATATATGAAGGGCATTAAGAGGGGGAAAACTGAAATTTTAATTTGCATTTATTAAATTTTTAAATAAATTAAAGAAATTTTGAATATATACAAACGTCCACCCCTAGTTTTTTTAATTATTAGGTATGTCTCAATATCTTGGACCAAATCATTATAAAAAATTCTTTAGTGCATCGGGGTTTCCCACCGTACACCTATCTCGAGGCAAAATGGACGGTGAAACATAACACCCGGCTAAACACCAGGCTAATCCCCGGTGCGATGTAGTAATGCTCAATCATTATATAGAGAGACTCCAACTCTCCAAGGACAGAGCATCAACTGAGAAAGCAACAACCGAACATCTGGCACTGAGTAGATTTATTTTCACTAAGCTTTCTCATTTCTAAGTTGAGATTTATTTACTTTATTGCCAAGCGCATGCTCATAACTCTCCTCCTTTTCTCAAAAGGATTTTCGGCTTGTGTGCAGGTTCGTTATGAGATACTAGGTTTAATAAAAGGGCGATCGTAAAGCCTGTTTATAGCTAGTCACATATGTCACAACAATTTTTAGTCAAGGGTTTTATTAAACAAAATCAATATGTATATGAACATTGACCAAGGGTTTTTTTTTTTTTTTTTTGTCTTTTAGATGGAGAATACTATTACAAATATTTACAAAATTACCCTCTTCAATTCAGACTATTTACAATCAAATCAACCCTTTAAATGTTCATAACTTGTATCTAAGCCTCTAAAATAATTTATTTGAAACTTTCAATCATTTATAAGTTGTAAACATGCCCTCATATCTAAATTTTGAATTTTGAATTTTGCCCTCCAAATTTCATATTTTGTGTAATCCAAACAAGCCCTTTATAAATATTTGTAAATTAAATATACACCCTATTATAATTTATTTGAAGGACCCAATTTTCTATATTTTATAAAAATGCCCTTACATTTAACTTTTTATTTTCCATTTTTCTTGTACATTTGAATCAATTTTGCACTTAAAATTATAATCAATTTTCTTTGTTTAAATAGAAACTTTAGTTTGAATACTTTAGATCAAATAAAAACCTCATGCTTTTTCACGTTTTAAATTGATTATAGGATAATTATTCTTATAGAAAATAAGTGTAAATTATGGTTTGGATTAATGAGTTATATGTATAACTATTGGTTAGAAAACTCCAGCTCCACATCTCTGAAAATGTGAAATTTTCTCTTTCATTCTTCCTCAGTCTTTCTTGCCCCCTTACCAGTAAACGACTCAATAAAAATGCATGAATTCAAATTTACGCCTAATAGAATATTGAAGTTGTATGAGCAAGTTAATCTAACACAAATTAAGACCTCCATGTTGAAGCTTACATTAATTCATATCACAAAATTTCTGGAACCAACACAAAACATAAATAGATGTTCAATAACAATTATGCGGTTTGAACTAGATTTATTATTTCTACCATCACAAACTCTCTCCTACGGCTACAACCTCGGTCTGAAGCACAATTTCAGTGCAGAAAATTGATGAATCCACGCTGAGACACTGCAGGCCCATTTATCTTTCATCGATTTTAAAACATATTCTCTTCAATAACAGTTCCAACACATCAGTGACCAGGTAGTTTTGCATTATTTTATGCCAGAACCATGGATTCAACAAACAAGCCTAAATTCAGTTTTCCACCTTGAAAGATAATCTTACAAGTATCAAAGAAGTCCATTATTTTACCTTTTCTTTTTCTCTGTCACCAAACCATCAGACTACAATTTTGCATCTTTCTTTGATACATTTTTAGTGGATGGTTCTTCAGCCTTTTTTATTTTATTTGAGTGAACCAAGGACAAGAGTTCGAGCTTTTCTTTCTTTTTTGGAAAGATCATTAACCTTCATAGACGTATTTTTCTCAGGTGGCTTAGCACCAGAAGGAACTTGTACTTGTTGAGCCTTTTTCTTAATTGACCGAACCAATGATGAGAGTTCATACTTATCTTTCTTTGAAGACGCGTCGTCTGACTGTAATTGGTCATCTCTCTTCGGTATGGTGTTCTCTGTTGACGATGGAGCTTGCCCAGCCATCTTCATCTGTTCACTATGGGTGGTTTCTTCCTGGACACCATTATGTTGTTTTCGCCGAGCAAAAGCTGCACTCCTGCAATCACCAAGATACACTCGTCTTTTAAAAAAATCAATCTCAAATAAATAATCAAAATAATTAAGAATGTGCAGGTAATAATATTTGAATGAACTCAAAGTACCCAATCAGAATGGTTGTGTACAGTTCAATTATATTAAGCTGGGTAAGAGGAAAGTTCTACTAGTGAATTTAGCAGGGAGTCCTATAAAAATAAATCTGAACTTTTCTTTTGCTAGCTCCTTTGCATTTGAGAATAAAACCTACTCAAATGAAACTCATTGAAAAACCTTTGGCAAGTTTCATTTAAATGGGAAACACAATCTTAAATTATCCATCACTCACCCATAGCAGCTAAGAAATGGACAACGTTTAACATTACACTCAAGTTTTCATTAATACGAGAAAAAGCATGTTAAAGGCCATTTCACCTTATTTCCAAGAGCAGCAGTGGTGCAAATGAAGGGGCTTGAATCAAACATTAGCAAATGAAAACCCAGCTTGCCTTTTAAAAAAAATGGCATACAGACACCTCAACCAAAATTCATCTAATCAGATTATCACAATCATTTATGACTTGTCCTATTGTCTACTTTGGTCAGATTGGCGATCATCAGGAACAGTGAGATGGTTCAGATCATTTAGTTGGAATTGTTTTTTTTTTTTTTTTCCTACAGACTGGAATTTACTCATAAAGCATGAGTGGGTGATAGTCTGAGAGGTACATAAAATCTACAAGACAATAAATTGGATTCCCTGATTTGGATATTAAACTATATTTTAAGTGCACACATGAGGAAAGTAGCTCCATACCTCTTATATTGTGGATCAGTGGGGTCCAATGCATATAGAGATGATTTGTGCATAACCTCAAATCGTGGATCATCTACATAATCAACAGCAGGTAGCTTGTCCTCAATTGGTTCCTCTGTCCCCTTTTTACTTTTTCTCTTTTTAGGTTTCAAGTTATATCCTTTCAGATTGTTTTCGGCAGCTTGGTCATCAGCAAACAGTAACTCGAGTTCTGCTCTACTCACTCCTTGTTCTTTGTCAGCTTCTTGTTCTTGTTTTTTCCTACTATGACTGTTCCCAGCTTTACTGCTTTTGACAGAAAGTTCTTCCACGAAGAAGTCATCGGGCTGTTCAGGTGCTTCGATTTCACTATCGCCACTTTCATCCTCAGATGAGTCCTTATCCCTGTTCTTCTTCATCTTCCTCTTCTCTAGCCTCTTTCTGAGATAGGCCTCCCAAACTGTTTCAGACTTCTTATCCTTCTTCTTTTCAAGAAGATGTTTGCTAAGATCCTCCAAGCCAGTATTGAAAGTTACTTCCATGTCCTTGTCATTCTCCTCACCATCTCCATCTGAATTACCACCACCCGGTAGGAGAGCACGAAGCTTCTCCCACTTATCAAGCTTCTCCTCAGATTCATCATACAGAGCTTCATCATTATCGCTCTCACCATCATCAGAAGCTAAATACTCTTTGAACTCCAACTCATCCAGCTTCAGAAGAAAATTAAAAAAACATAAACATGAGAACGTAAGTATGGGCTTACAACATTCCTCAGAACGCCTTAGAACTAAACAAGTGGAAAAAGAATATAGCAATTGATCTGTGTTAATTTTCATGTTTACAATAGAGTTGCCTGACTAGGGAAAATTAAGCAATTATGAAGGAATTTGCAGCACAGTGCCGACGCTTATAAAAGAGTTCTTGTGATAGTCTGCAAACAAGTGCATAGCTCCATGTAAAGTCGGGAAAGGCATCATTTCAAGTGCCATAGCTCCATGTAAAAAGCATCATTTGTTAACCCCACCAACCAAATTACAGTCAATAGTTACACCTCATAAGCTATGTATTGACACCGTGTGCCAGTGTCCAACACGGATACGAGGTTCAGACATGTCGACTTTGGAATTCACATATAGCTTACTACTTTAGTTGTTTCTTCCAGATTTAGATTTCAGTTAATTAGTCATTTTTTACATGTAGATCAATAATGTTGGACATGTACTACTGAGAATTGAAACCTTCGAAAGATATATGGAAAAGTCTATCTTCTAAAAATGAAATCTCCGCTGAAGCAGGAAACAAGGCAAGATCAGAGGCTTCTGTTATGAACCAACCAACTCTCCCAAAAGCCCGAGCTGTCCAGGAGGAGAAAGTCCATAAAAAGGATCGTAACATTGCCTCACGTTTCCAAATCCAATGTCCTCGTCGGCCCACTCTATCGACACTGGCTCAGTGAGCCTTCTCTCAACTACAAGTATTCAACAACTTAGCACTATACCCATACGTAATGCTAAATTATTTTAATCCAGCCTATAGGTCGCCCCTGCCGGGATTCAAACCTTGGATGTGGGGTTTGGCTCTAATACCAATTGTTATGAACCAACCAACTCTCCCAAAAGCCCGAGCTGTCCAGGAGGGGAAAGTCCATAACAAGGATCGTAACAGCTTCTACTCCCCCCAGCTCTATTGAAGAAGAACAACCCTTTGAGACTTTCATCACAGAAGACATCTCAATCTCATAAGACTCTCAATGACTGGGAAGTTCCCGAAATGGCCAATCTTCAAGTGACCGACAACATTCAGATGGTGATCATGATCTCTGGCTTTGGGCAGGTAAAGATAAAAGCTTTATAGTGAAAGACTATTATGACAGTGATTTTAAGTGTAACACTCAAATGGTTTGGCAAAAATGACGCAAAACAGCCAAACAACAACGCCCACCTCCAGAATTGTGGTCTTCTAAAAATGTGGGAAGCCTCAACCTATCTCCAATAGGGAAATGGGCAAGGTTGCTTCATGCCTTTGCCTGGGTATTTGGAGATAAATAAACAATAGGACTTTTAAAGGTGTGTCGAAAGATGTACATAATATTAGGTAGAGATTGAGATTACTCTTTGGGTGTGGGGTCACACTTGGGGTGTTTTCAGGGACACTCATTTTTCCTATTGAATGATTGATTGGGGAGAAATCCTACGGACACAAATCTTAGGTTCTGAAGTATACTTTTTGCATTTTGTCTATGACTACAATACCTCTTGTTTTGCTGATACAAAAAAAAAAAAAAAAAAAAAAAATAAGAATGTCCGTTGAAGTATCAAACACGTGTCCAAATGGTCGGAGTGTCTTATACCTATCTGACACAGGATTTTTAAGAAATGAACAGGTCCTACGATGAAAATGAAAGTGAAGTACAAGATCAGGCAGTGACTATAATACATTCTTGATAGGTCAAGAGATCAGGTGGGCCGGTTTAGGACCTTTAGGTTGTCTATGCACATATTTTATATAAAGATGTTCATGCAAAGATAGCCTCTAGAAATGATTGCTAACAGAGAAACAGGATTCATGGTTGCATATACCTCAATGAAAGAGATGTCATTAATAATAATGATTTTTTCCCCTTCTTTTGTACTTTGGCTTTTAGCAATCATGATGATAGCCATAATAAATTCATAACTGGACAAATTCGAGAAAATGTTTGTGTTGCGAGCTATACAATGCAAGCCTGAACCAGATACAGATAATGACAACTCGTGAAGAAATCAACAAGGCTTTACTCGGTTATTTTGATAAGATCGCATTTCAATTGTATTGATCTACTTACACTTAATGTTAACGTGACATTATAATATTGCCAACAGCGGGTAAGACTTATGGCAGATTTTTAGGGTTCAAGCCCTAGCAAGGTATTTATAGTTATCGGATCCATTAAAAAAGGCCCCTACTTGCTTATAAAAACTAATTTATAATGAATAAAAACCCAAAAAAAAAGTGTATTGTGATGTCACAATATCATGTATCCCATAGGATTAATTCCCCACTGTTTGGTTGTTTAGAGATACACCAATATGTTTGTGACTATTATCAGGTCCCTGAAAT
The DNA here is from genome assembly GCA_003290165.1 of Berberis thunbergii. Lineage (NCBI taxonomy): Eukaryota > Viridiplantae > Streptophyta > Magnoliopsida > Ranunculales > Berberidaceae > Berberis > Berberis thunbergii. The sequence continues at coordinate 176,113 of QNQO01000923.1, read as the reverse complement.
TGGAAGGAATTAAGGATATCTTTTGACTCCTTTGTCTTTAGTCTTCATACTGTGAAGAGTTTAGGTTAGGTGGAGACAGAAGTTCAATTCCACAAGTTCCATCGATGTCTATCATTTTGTGTATGTGTCATTGTGGGGTTATCACAGCTCTGCTGTAGTACCTTAAAAACACCATTTTATCACGCTTTTAAGTTGGTGATGCTAAAGCTCCGTGGAAACTAAATTATAATCAAACAGTAGAGCTTATGTTGTTTAGGTGAAACTAGCTCATTTCCCTGGGAATGGTTTGTAATCAAACACAGCCTTACATACAATCACAGAATGCACGTGTTTGACCTCGAAGTTTAACACCAGAAATTTAAAATAGAATACGAAAAAAAAACAAGCGCTAGTTGAAACCAAGATATCTATGCAGTCAAGTATTTTTTTTTTAGATTTACCATTCAAATAAGTCAACAGAACAAACGGTGAAATAACAAAATAAAAACAGAAGTTATTGAGAAAATCCTGGAAGGAGCTTTATTAATTTATTTATTTGAGGAAGGAGGAGTATAACAATTGCATGCATGAATATTAAGTGCATTAAACATAATTGATGAATTCACCAACCTGGTCAGCATTGAATGTGTGCTTCAGCTTCTTTGCCCGTTGGGGCTCATCTTCTTCCCAAGAAAGGTGTACTTTCCTGTGTTGTAGTGCTTGAGTATGAAAATCAAGAGCTTCATAGTTTGCAGGAGCCTAAAAGAAGTATCAACAAAAAAGTAGAATTCTGCTAATATCAGTTATCAATACACTGGGGAACGCACCATTACCTATAGCTACTACAGTTGCGTTCGGTTATCAAGAATTCATTTACTGGTAAACTAACCCATCTCAGTGGCCTTTTTTGACAACACAATGACACATATAGGAATCAAATTCTTAAGTTTCTTATAAAACATGGGAACTGAGCGATGCTTGAGTTTTATCTGTGAATAACTATAACCAGTTCAAAAACATGAAACGAACAAAAAAAGGGTCATACATACATAAAACATAGAAATCCTATTGAGCACTTTCACCATCAGCCCTGAAAGTTAAATAAAGCCCAATCTCTTGCCTACTACTTTTTGTATGACCAGAGCCAACAACGATAAAAGCCCAACAACTCCATATTCATGCTTCTTCGAGCTTCTCTGCTACTTCATTTACCCACATGATGACAAGATGACAATAAGCACATGGTGTCGAGAAAAAGATCACTAGGGCATCTCATGCATATAAGTAAAGGGTAACCTGGGTTATTTATGCGACGATTTAGTGTAAATCGGGGGTAGACCGATCCGAACTAGGTATTTAGTAGTTGGGATTAGTGATCACCGATTAATCGGTGATAAATCAAGATTGTTCTGTTGGGTGGTGGTTGTTACTCTATAATGTGATGTTTTGGACATGATTTCATAATTTGCTTTATAATATGATTTGTATTGCTCTATTTACTTGTCTTATTAATCTTTATTGTCAAGATATGTTATTTAATATAATTTACATTAGTGAGGGTAAAAAATGAATACTTTGAAAAAGTAGACCAGTTAAATCCGATTCACCCCCAATTCTTAAATTGGTCATGGACCGTGAAGGGTCCGTTATCTACATTTACTACGTAAAGGGTAACAATATGTAACTTTTAGATGTAATTAGAATTAACAAGTTTTTATGGATGTCAAGCACTCTAGCAAGAACAAGTACAATGATGACAAATACTTACAAAAAATTAAACCATGTGAAGTTTTATGGATGTCAAGCACTCTAGTAAGAACAAGTACTGATGACAATTACTTACAAAAAATTAAACCACGTGATAGACGGGGAAAAGAGAAGAAAAAAATTAATAATTAAAAAATATAATAATAATAATAAAGAGAGAAAGAGCAAAATTACTGCTCATAAAAGGAAATACTAAGTTACTCCAAGGGCTTAGTAATGCCAAAATATAAGAAAGGCTCTAAATGAAGCAAATGCTTGACAAACACAAAAAAAACTTGCTCGCTCATCTTCACATTTTTTATATGAGAATGTACCCTGGTTATTAGACTTACATAACAACCCTATCCCAATTGCTATTTAAGTAGTTCTTTAACAATGATTATATAACTATTTAGAGAAGCTCTGGTAATACCTCTGTTGCAATATCTCGAGGAGGATGTTTGAATACCATTGAATCAGGAATAAACCGCAAATCCAATACATTTGATGTTCTTTCAAGCTCAGTACCATCGCATGATTTATAAAGGTAATCGCATGATTTATAAAGGTAATCTGCTGTAGCGCTTGAATCACACTCCACAACTGCATAGTAGTACCTGGTATACAAATCAAGATTAATGCTCATGATAGGCTCAGCAAATCAAAAGCTGTTCACATGCAAAAGATATAAATTACTGTAGATGCATGTGGTATTGCTAAAAACTTGCATTCCTTTTAACAGACACATCAAAGGAAATTACTGGATGAGGGACAACCAGAATGAAAGGAAGAAAAAGTAACAACAAATAAGTAGTTACAAGTTACGAAAATATAGTAAATTTTGAACCTTTGGTCTTCTTCTTTCTTAAGCCCACTTTACAAAAGTAATAAGTAAATGTGTTGAATTATTTTAAGTTGTGCATGTCATATCTATCTAGTATCTATCTATCATTTTAAATTTAATGCATTCACAAACCTTGACAATTTCACATTTCCAACAGGCAATAACCATTATCTTATTTTAGACACTAACTTAAAACGAATTTAAAACTCCTAAAATTCGTTTTTTTGCAACAATAATTCATTTCTAAAATTAATATGAACATCAGGAGTAATATAAATTTTTCATTTGGTATGTGAAACATAGAAATAATATTAAAAAAAAATTGTTTGGGTACGTAAAACTCCAGAATAAGATAAATATTCTCTCCGTATGTGTCACTCAATTACTATATACATAATTGAGATAATTTAAACTTTTGAATGCAATGTGTTAAAGCGCATGCTCAAAGCTGCTACTATATGTATGTAATCACCTCAACCAACTCTTCTCATAAGCACGCAATTTTTCATCATCGATCTCTTCCTCGTCATCATCGGTGTCACTCTTCCCCTCATCACTCGCTAATAGGCCCACGGGTCCCTTAACCGCTTCTTCTTCCAAGTGCTTAGGGCCAAACAAACAGATAATGACAAAATTTGACCGTCCTTCAGGAGAAAAGAACTCAACAATACGTACAATACAGCAGCCTACAGAACATGACAAATTTTTTTAGCCAAATGTTGCACCAAACTACAAAAATCACTATAGAATGAAAATATCGTAGAGCTATGCTAATATCCCACATTGTACCAAAGAACACTCATACTAAAGATATAGACACTAGTTATTAACGCTTTTGATAACACCAGTTTTGCATTAGTGTGGCTTTTGGGAAGGAAAATAAGTAAAAAAGATGGAACGGAGACAACTACCGCAAAACAGACTATGTGAGCTGGGGGAAAACGTCGAGAACAACAATGACAGGTATATGTGTCATTTTGGGACACGCATAGGAAGTGTTAGACGCATCCCCTGAAAAACCCACTGCTAAGGAACAAGCCTCAACATTAAAACCATTATTTTTTAGCTATTGATCATATTTTGACTTGTATGTATCATCAAGTTGCATCAATATAATATTTCTAAGGAATTGGAACCTTTGGAGGTGATGTGAGAAGGTTATTGATAGAACGTGGAAAATCAACACATGTCCAGGAGTAGGAGTTTCCAATGTGCATCTGAAATGATTTTTTTGATTTTTTTAATTGGAGAGAGGGGGGGGGGGGGGGGGGGGGGGGGGTTCTCTCATTTCAAGAACTTTCTTCAAAACTTAGCCATTACCTTTTTTTTTAGTCAAACTGTTTGGGAGTGGATTAAAATCTTCCACTTACTATGAAATTAGGAACACCTACTTGAAGAAGAAAGTGGAAGAGGTGAATATGAAGCTTGAAGCCTACAAGAAAATTTGGAAGAAATATGGATGCACTATTATGTCCGATGGGTGGACCGATGGTAAAAGTCGAAGCATTACAAATTTTCTTGTTAATAGTCCAAAGGGAACTGTTTTCTTGAAGTCCCTTGATACATCCAGCATTGAAAACTTGTACTTGATGTTGGATGAAGTGGTACAGGAAGTAGGTGAAGAAAATGTAATCCAAGTGTGCACGGATAGTGCCTCGGCTTATGTCAAAGTTGGGGAATACCTTATGAAAAATAGGCCACACCTCTTCTGATCTCCTTGCGCAGCACACTTGATAGATCTTATACTTTCGGGCATTGGTGATTTGCATCTCCCAAGTGAAACCGTTAAGAATGCCAAGAAAGTAACGGTGTACATTTATAGCCACACATGGGTATTGAGTCTCATGAGAGAGCACACTAATGGTAGGGAGTTAGCAAAGCCAACCATCACTCGATTTGCCACAACCTACCTCACATTACAAAGCATTCTTGATAATAGGGTTGGTTTGAAGAGTATGTTTACTTGCACGAAGTGGAAAGAGTCTCATTTTTCAACGAAGCCAGAGGCACTTGAGGTAATGCATATTATACTGGGGGAATAAACAATTTTGGCCTAGAGTGAAGTATAGTATTAATTGTGCATCTCCATTGGTTCGTGTTTTGCGTTTAGTTGATGCGGATGATAGACCTCCCATTGGCTACATTTATGAAGCTATGGATCAAGGCAAGGAAAAAATTGCAAAGAATCTTGGGAACAAGGAGTCGAGATACAAGAAAATATGGAATGTCATTAATGAAAGGTGGAATCTACAACTCCATCGCCCTTTACATGCGGCAGCATACTATCTTAATCCCCGTTTCCATTATAGTGACAACTTTCAAGCGGATGAAGAGATCATGGATGGCTATTATGAAACAATTGAGTGTTTGATTCAATCGAGACGAGAAAGGAATCTCATTGACTAACAACTTGATGTGTTCAGAAGAGGTGCTGGGACATTTGGGAGACAATCTGCCATTGAGGTAAAGATCACGAAACAACCTGGTATGTTTAATGTTTATTTAACTTGAACATTTCCATTGATTACATGTTTGTCTTTTGATAGGGGCATAATTATGCTATTTTTAGTACCATATTTCTATGTGTATTATTAGCTATTATTTGTTAATTATGGTACTAATTGCTATTTTCATGTTTGTGTAGGTTTTCAATTACAATACTTTAAAATAGAAGCAAATTGTCAATTTGGGAATACTAATTGCACAAGGACTTCACACAAGCAAGGAAACCACACAACAAGGAAACCACAGAAAGAGGAAAACAAGAATAAAAGGAGGAAGATACCTAGCTTTGACGGACGGATCCATCGACCCATCGAGCAAGTCGACCTATCCATCGACCCATCCAGTAGAACATTCATCCACTGCATCCATACATAGCATCCTCGCACAAACCCTAGCCGCCGTCACCCACCATCCATCTCCATCGTCCTCTTTCACCTTAGCCATCGTCCTCAGTTCATCATCCACCTCGCCTCCATCAAACCCAATCAAACCCCATTCTCGCTGTCCCCTGTCTTCGCCATCTTCACCGTCCGCATCTCCTTCTCACCTAATCTCTCTTATCCGATCGTCGTCCCTCCATCGCCTGCTTCATCTCTCGCAGTCTCTCGTCACGAACACAGCCGAAGCAGCAATTGAAGAAGGGAGCTAAGGAAGCAGAGAACGAGCAATTCCGCGAGAGGAAGGCGAAGGAGCAGACAGCGAAGGAACAGTTTGCGTGAGGAAGGTGTTGGAGGTGGATTTCGCGCTATTTGCACCACAGTTCTATTGAGTACCACCACGGATCAGTGTTTTGTTTCCTCACTCAACTCTTTTATTTATTTTAGTTTGATTATTGATTATGGATTACTGTTTAAACATAATTAATATGTTTAGCTAAACTCCTCTTAGTTAGGGGTGGATTCGAAGCCCCGAACATGTGCTTTATAAATTAGTTGAATTTAATCTTCCTTGCTATTAGTGATTGTGTTTTGCTTAACTGCTTTATAGAGAACTTTTCCTTTTATGTTTGTTAAGGTGGCCAACTTAGTAAGCATGCTAGGATTTGGGGCTAGAGTATAGGAGAACTTCACCTAATTGTTATGATTCTGTATTCGCAAGTAGTAAATACCAAGGAACGTTGGTAAGGTTAAGTCAAAACCTAGGCAAGAACAAGATGCTGATTATACTTGTGATTGCCTAGTCAGTGTTCATATTTTCCACAAAACTTAATGATCTTAGATTGCTATTTAACTTGCGATTCCTGTTTAGATAGCATGATAAGAATAGTTTGAAAGCGACGCTTAGTTTAATTCAACGAACTTGGGAAAATAATAAGATTAATGCAGTGCGGTCACGATTAGTTTTGAGCATTGTCTCTCATGAGTTAGCAAGTGATTATTGAAGATTAATTTATAAGCATATGTTTGGTGTGTGGAGATAAAACCCTTAGCTAATTTCTCATCTTTGTCATCTATTTAGTTTATTATCTTTACATTAATTTTCGTAGTTATTTTCATAATTTAATTTAGAAAATCCAATCCCCTTTTATTTAATTAATTAGGTTGTTAGTTGTATTTTAATTATTATTAGTGTAATTAACACGCCCTCTAATCCCCGGTCTAGAACGATCCCTACTTATTCTATACTACAAATCACAAAGCAGGGTATTAAGTTGTGTGCTACTAAAATAGCGCATCATCTTTTTACGTATTAAAATTATGATATTATTATTGTAGCTTATTGGTGGGAAAGCTTTGGAAGCCATTGTCCGGAATTGCAGAATGTGGCCAAGAGAATTTTGAGCTTGACTTGTAGTGCTACGGGGTGTGAACGTAATTGGAGCACATTTGATCAAGTGAGCAAAAAATTATTGTTTGTCTATTTCATATTTTAACTAATTAGTTGTCATGTATGATGTGGACATTTAGTAATTTAACTTTCTAATATGTTATATGCATGGTAGATTCATACAAAGAAGCGAAATCGATTAGAACAAAAGCGACTGAATGCACTTGTATTTGTCAAATACGCTTTTGACCAACGCCAACAACATAGGACACAAGGCACAAATCTCATTCTATTGTCGGAATTAGATAATGACAATGAATGGATTGTGGAGCAAGAAGATCCGACACTCCCCAATGATACCTCATGGTTGGACATAGTAGATTGTTTCGTTGAGAATGAAGCGGAGCCAAGCCGAAAACGACATCGTAAGTTAATAATTTATTACTTGTTTGCTTTATTTATTCAAATTTACTTCTAGTTGTTTACTATAGTTAGTTACTACTTTTGAACTTTAATGTGAATAGGACCAAAAAATTTAACGAAGTCGACAAAGGGAAGAACAAAGTCATTCAAGATGAAGAGGAAGAAGGTTGTGACTTGGAAGATGAGATTGATGTCATTGATAATGCAGACATTGCAATTATCGATGAGCATGAAACTACTTCATGAAGGGATCAAAGTTGGAACCAGAGAAAGACTCTCACTTCTAATTTAATAGTTACTTTTGCTTAATAGTTTATATTTTGATTTTTGGAAGTCATTTTGTATACGCTTCCACACATTCTTGGGTATATTTTGCGTATAAGATAGAATGTTAGAACGAACAAGAAGTGTTGAAGTCTTATACTTTTTGGCAAGTGAAATCTTTTACTTTTTGGCAAATGAAGCCACTTTGCTCTACTATATTTTGTTTGTTTTCCTAGAATTTTCAAAAAGACTTGATAAAAGCAATATTCTGCACAAACAACAATATATTGGAACTGATCAATTTTTTTGTAAATCTTCATCACACAAACAAAGCTGAACTTAGATTACATTCATTCATCTTCATTCTAATAATCTGTGTAGTTAAAACAACGTTATAACGCCAATATAACTCCGATATAACTCTTAACGGGGGTAAGCCGTTACGTTATGAGATTCTCATGTTTTTGTATCACATCTCCGATATAACGCCGTTATTGAGATAACATTTTTTTCCAATAACGTCGTTTTAACTTTTTTGTTTTAATATATAAAAAGAATTGCCCATATTATTCTCGATCAAAGAAGAAGGACCAGAGCTTGCTAATCGACAAATAACCAGACCTCGCTAGTTGACAGAGAACAAGAGAAGGGAAGAAGACGAAATGTTGATCTCACTTTTTATTGCTATCTCCCTCTTATACGAAGGGAAAATGTTTTTTTTTTTATTAATGTTTTGACGTTTTTGAATTTAATTTATGAACTTGATTTACTTTTTTGTCTCTATAAGAACAACTCCAATGGTAAAAGTTAAAATGGGGGATCAATCATCTCCCATTTTAACCAAACTAAATTTAGGGGTCCCCCTATTTCTTCATCACTCCAATCACATCCCTATTTTAACTTTTTCATCATTATTTAAATATATCTTACACTTTTTAATCCCCCTATTCCTTTTGTTTTGAGTTTTTTATTTTGTTTTTAATTTGGAAATTAAAGATTTGAAATATTTTAATGATATTTCAAATTTTAGGGGATGGTTGGTTGCCCTTAAATTTAGGGAAAAGTTGAATGTGAAGTCAAATTGGGGAATGGTTTAGGAGATCCATTGGAGCATGCAATTTCTCACATAAGACCCCTAAAATAGCTTTGATCCATTACAAATGCTCTAGTACATCAATACTTTGTGGGGGTATTAAAATATATTTAATAAAATATTCCGTTATATACCGTTATATCACATTATATCCCGTTATAACCTATAATGCTCCTGAACCGTTATGGGTCCGTTATCCATTTTAACTGCATAGCTAATAATTTCCCTTCAATCGCAATGGTCATTCTAATGGTCATCTCATTCGCACCTGCCACATCTATTGCCCCACTTTTATACTTTGATCAAGCTGAATACACTTCAAGTTCCATGTAATTTTGAAACCTATAAAGAGTACAAAGAATGTAAGTAAAAAGAAATGATATATTCCTAATTGAAAGCAAATATATATATATATATATATATTATAATTAAAAAAATCTTACGATTTACGATTCACTAACACTGCTTAAATCCATGAAGAACCAGGAGAAACTGAAATGGCCCCCGAAGACACGCGGAGACCCCTCCAAGCGTGATAAATGCAAGTACTGCACGTTTCACAAGGAGAGCGACCACGACACCAATGACTACAAGAGTTTGAGGTATGAAGTCGAATATTGGATCCGCAGAGGCAAATTGAAAGAGTTCCTGAAGTCTAAGAAGTGAACAGAACAGACAAGGGACGAGAAGAGTCAGTTAAAGAAGTAGAGAAGGAGACTCCAGGGATAATATATACCCTTCATGGAGTCAGACCGAATGAAGACCAGTCGTACAAGTCTCGCAAGCAGACCTTACTAAAAATGCAGACACAGCCCGCGAATGAGGACATACACATCTGCCCTCTATGCAGTTAAAACGGATAACGGACCCATAACGGTTCACAAGCGTTATAGGTTATAACAGGATATAACGGGTAATAATGATATAAAAAAAATTTAATATATTTTTATACTCCCACTAAGTATTAATGTATTATAGAGTCAAAAAAGTAAATCATGTTCATAACAATAAATTCAAAAACATTAATGAAAAATATTTTCCTTTCGTATGAGATCGCAACAGAGAGTGAGATCGCATTAAAGAGTGTGATCGACTCTTCGTTTTCTTCCCTTCTTCTTTTCTCGTTCTATGTTGATCGGCGAGATGTTATTCTTTGTCGATCGGCGATAAGCTCTGGCCCTTCGTCTTTCTTTTAACTCTAGGGTCCTAGTTCAGTCGATAATGAAGTGGGTGAATCTTTTTATTTTTTTTACGTATTAAAAAAAAGTTCAAAACGACGTTATTGAAAAAAAACGTTATATCGGAGTCATGATACCAAAACGTGATAATCTCAAAATGCAACGGCTCACTGCCGTTAAGAGTTATGTCGGGGTTATATTGACGTTATAACATCATTTTAACTGCATAGTCTCCCCCTCAAGGATTCAGAGCCCCATTCCCACCTTGACCTTTACGGACAAAAACCTCGAAGGAGTTAGAGCGCCACATTACGATGCTCTCGTCATCTCCGTCTCCATAGCAAAGTGGAAGGTAAAGAGAGCTCTAGTGGACACAAGAAACTCGCTCAATGTTCTGTTCTACAACGCGTTCTGCAGTATGCACCTCAAAAAAGAAAACCTGGCGTCCTCACTCCTCAAAGCACCCACTGATCGGATTCAGCTGGGGGAAACGCTTCCCCATCGGAAAGATAAGGTTAGCTACGATGACTGAAAAACCGCAGCTAAGGAAAGTCATATTTCTGGACTTCATGGTGGTAAACGCGCCATCGTCCTACAATCTCATCCTACGAAGACCATGGTTCCACCAGATGAAAGTAGTATCCACCCTTCATTAGCGTGTTAATTCATCAGTGTTAAGTATACTGCTAACCACTCCAATGGGATAATACATACAGACCAACCTACGACACAAGACTGCCACTACGCCACACTAAAACAGATAGAATGCTCTCAGATTCAGCTACATATTGCGGAGCAGCCTGAGCCAGTGTCAGGCCAAGCAACAGCGAAGGCATCGCTTCAAACGGCACGAGATCACATCCCCTCGACGTTCCGTCGGTACAACAATTGGCCCCTCTACAAGGTTTACTCTTCAGTAACCTTTGAACGATCCACAAGGGCAATCCGAATTCACTTCAAGGCTAGGATCAATTTATCTCCGTCAATAGTTAGTCTGCTTTCAGTTGTTTATTTTCCTTTCCATAATCAATGTAGAGTTTCAACTCTTAAAGGCTTATGTGATTTACAATCATTTAAGAAATAAATGAAAAATCACAAAAACAAACTCTATTGATTATTGAAAAGATGTAACAAGCACCTTAAGGTAGATACAAAAAAAAGACTACATACTACAAGCATCTGAATACAGTGCAACATGAAGTAAAAGACTCGTTTAGACAATTCTACTACGAGAAGCATACAAAGAAGACTCAAATCCTCAACTTCTCTGTAGAATCTGAACTGAGCAAAATCTGGATGAAAGCATCATGTTCAAACCACACTCCAGCGAACGCGACCCTCAAATATGGTCTACGGGGTACAATCCCACGACAAGCGCATCTAGATACATCCGACTCACACGCTCGATTCAGCGAAATGAGTGAACTTGGGACAAGTATCAAGTGGACACAGGTATAGTGCACCTTCCGACTGCAGGGATGAGGGGGCGTCCGTGGAGGCTACCTCCACCACAGAGTTGGATGCTGGTGCTATCTCTGAAATTAAACATTCAGGAACAACGAACGCCTCAGCACATGAACGACAGACTCTTCCCTTGGAAGAGAATTTGTACTACTTCACCGCGATGTGAGAAAAAATTACAAGACCTCAGCAGGTCGACTACGCGCCCACCAATAACAGGTGACCACGCATAACAACAACTATTTCTATGCCTGATTAGTGCAAATGTCAGAACATTTGGAGATTCCAGATACGAAGATCCACTTTTAGCCTTTGAAAAACCCAAAGCGTTTTCTTCAAGCAAGAACATTATCGGAAATAAACTCTGTGAAAGATAGTGCCTACAACGATTGGAAAACACCCTATATAGACATAATGGTTCACCAATTGGGCACTCCAGCATTAACTGTCAAGCATTAAATATCGTATAGGAAAGGAGGAGACAGCGATTCCCGAGGAAGTTGCACAGATCACATCAATCAAAGTAATGGCGTTGCACGCAACCCCATGAATTGAGGGGGAGTAACCGATACTAAACCGTCACTCAGTCCACACGTGTTATTGCGCGATCTACGTCGTACAAGCAGCGCATTGTGCAGGAAACCCTAACCCCTCCTCTGTGAAACCCATGGACTCAGCCTATTATTCAAACAATATTGTCACATGCTTGGCACGAGCTCGAGAAATCTTATTCAACTCTGACATACGGATCATACATACAGATCACTAGCTGATTTAAGGTAACTTCGTCCACACCATGCACTATGCTAATGGACTAGGTTCGCACGCCCTCAAACGGGCGGAACCCCTCTCGAACCGAGCAAGCTTAGTCAGCCTAAGTTAATGAATACGACTTATGGTATTACCCTACACCTAGTCCACTCAGTGCAAATCTCGATGGTTTAGGAAATGGGAGTCTAATCAGCGCTATCACGCCTGCTGACGACAACTTGCCAGAAATCATTGCTCCCTTTGTGGTCAATGATCGCTGAACATAATTAAGCCTAGCTGATGACGACTAGCAACGAAAGCTTCTAATCAAACCCCAGACTTGTAGCCCCCACTGTGTGGGTGTAGATGGTTTAGAAGGTGGGAGCCTAGTCAGTCTCGAACTGACTCCGACGGCTCGCCACTGAACCACTGCTTTTCAGTGTGGCCACCGAATCGCAAACCCCGGACCTATAGCCCCCAATGCGCAGGTGTAGGTTTGGAAAGTGGGAACCTAGTCAGTCCCGAACTGATTTCGACAGCTCGCCACAGGATCAATGCTTTTAAGCGCCGCCGATCACCAATTTTGGACTTGTAGCCCCTACTGCGCGGGTGTAGACAATCTAGGTGGGAGCATAGTCAGCCATGACATGATTTTGACGGCTTGCCACGGGACCACTGCTTTTCAGCGTGGCTGTCAAAAACTCCCAAATTTGTAGCTTGATGCGCACATGTATATAATTTGGAAGGTGGGAACCAAGACAGTCTGGTACTGATTCAGATAGCTTGCCACGGGAACACTGCTTTTCAGCCTGGTCGTCAAACTCCTCTTTTGAATTCGTAGCCCCCACCGCGCAGGGAGGGCGTAGATGGTTCGAAAGATGGAAGCCTATTAAGTCCTAAATTGATTCTGACGGTTTGCCACGAGACCACTGTTTTTCAGTCGGGTCACCAAACTTTTACTCCCCGAATCTGTAGTCTGCTTTGCTCGGTCATAAACAATTAGGAAGGTGGGAGCCTAATCAGTCATGAACTGATTCTGACGGCTTGCCACGGGACCAATGTTTTTCAACTTGGGCGCTAAACTTTTACTCCCGGAATCTTTAGTCCACTTTGCTCGGTCATAGATGATTTGAAAGGTGAAAAGCAGTGGTCCCGTGGCCTCTCCTTCCACAAAAGTGCCCTTCAAAGGTTCTATCCTCTCCTTCCACCAAGCCCATGTGACAAAGTGAATCCCATCTCTATAGATGTCAACTCTCAACCAATCTTTGATAGATCCCTAAGCCTGCTAAGACACTCTAAATTCTTTAATTAAATCAGAGGAGACTTTCCTAGAATAGCTACACCTCATGAGGGCCCGATCAACTGTTTCTTCCTCTTGGTTTGACGACACACAATAGTAATGATATTGTATCCCCTTTATTCTCAAGTTATCCACAGTTACTGGCCTACCTTAGATGGTGATCCACAAGAAGAAATCCAGTCTAGGGGACTGGGAGGACAATGATCCAAATTGTCTTGCAATTTCTAACAAGGAACTAAAATAAAAGGGCTCCTATGTAATGTCTTCAAACATTTATGGACCCTTACCCTTGGATAGTATGATAAAAGCAACAAGATATCAAGATGATTATCTAGAGGACCCAACTAGTAATGAAGAAGATGATGACCTTTAAAAATAACATTTGATATACTATGAGGCTAAGTTATTAATGTAGCGAAAAATCATCGATTAATCGCAATTCGGATTTGACCGAACCGAATTGGGTGAAATCGGTTGAGGTTTAGCGAACACCGATTAATCGGCCCAACCGACTCACCGATTTATCACTATGTATAAAAAAATAATAACAATAAAAAACCTAAACTCAAGATTCTTATGTCATGACTTCATTTATTCTTTCGTCTAGAATATATTGGTATAATCCTCTGGATGTGGAGTTTTTTGTTTGTACAAAGTGACCCCTCTAGAAATATCTTCGACGCAAAGTAATACGATTTACCTTCATGGGTTAGTGGGATAGGTAGGTTGGTTCTTTCTGTTAAGTCTGCCATTTATTTTGCTTTTGAATGTTTGTCTTGGTAGCTTAGATGTTAAAACAATCTTCAATTTTCTTTTAGTTTCTTTTTAAGTAGTTTGGCAGATAATTAGTAAAGTTATATGATTACAAATTACACCATTTTGATTAATTATTTATTTTTGCAATCTAAGACAATTAAATTTTAAAAATAATTTGAAAAAATTGACCGATTAAATCCAATTAATCTCGCTTAATCGTAATTCGGTCCTGGACCGCGCTGCGACTGCTTTCCGATTTAACTGCATAGCTATGAGGTTAGGCTTTCCTTTCCTTTGGAACATGTAAATATGTTTGAACTCGTGATAATGTGTCATCCAACAATTGTTGAATGCCTCACTAAGGTAAATCTTTCTTTGTTAGACTTGTATCGTGAGATTTAACAAAAAAAAATTGAGGCTTAGGCCTCACTAAAGACTACAACCTCAATTCCTGATTGCCTTTTTAAACCTTGTGTGTGGTAGCCCTTAATAAGATTTTAACAGGAGACAATCTTAGAAACGGGAATAAATAATAGCAAATGCTTGTTTTTATGCCTCGTTTTCATATTTCTTGACCATTTTTTTGTCCATTGCCTTTTTAGTGTGAAGGTGATCAAGGGAGGGGTGATATGTAAAGCGATAGGATTGTTTTCTTTAGGAGAATTGGATTTCATTACTTCCAAAAAGGTAAAAAAAGTTTTTGGTGGTACTATGGTCGTTTGATATCAAGACCTGCCTTTGTTGTTGCTGAAGGGTATTTGGAAGTTTTGAAAGATTTTTTAATTTATATTTGTTGTCCTTTTTTTTAATAAATATAGAATGAAGCTCGGGGACATCGTTATGAAGGTTTCTTTCAACAAAATACAATTCACCAAGATAATACATTAAAAATAACACAATTAATAAGGGCAATTAATAAGCTCCAACTTTCCCTCACTCTTTCCATGAACAAAGAATCTGCAATCTCCACTCATCCAGATGAAAAGACATCCCTAAAGTAGATTGTGATTCTAGGAAGAAAACTCAATAACATCAACTAGAGAGGAATGGATCTTCCCAACCATTGTGTTCAATGTCATCAGGATGAAGAGTATGAAGAGTCTACTGATCACCTCCTTCTCTCCTGCCCGCTGGTGCATCTGCTATGGGAAATGGCACTTGCAGAATTCCACTACCAAGCATCATTTGCTTCTTCTCTGTTGGACTGGATTGAGTTTTGGTTCCTCCTTCATGCCCTCCATCTAACCTTTCTTCCTTTGAAAAGTGGGGATGGAAAAGGATTATTCATGCCTTTGCGTGGATCTTATGGGGAGAAAGGAATAACAATCTTCAACAATGTTCCCAAGTCAGTTGAGCAGCTGCGGGTGGATATTAAAGAAACTTTGTGGCTTTGGGCTTGTAACCTGGACAGATTCAGAGATATCCAGTTTTCTTATTATATGTTTAACTGGGATTGTATAGTGCTAAACAGTAGTTCTTAAGATTATCCTGATGTATTTTTTTTTGTGGTGGACAGTGGGCTTGTCAGTTGCTTCTTCCTCCCCTTTTTGTTTCCATTCACACATGTATATGAAATCTATACAATAGTTTGTTTTGCTAATAAAAAAAATAAGGGCAATGAAATCCACATGGAAGTGTTTAGCAGATGCTTCAGATTCCTATCCATATCACAAAAATGTTTCCATACATAATCTCTAAAGTTCTATACTCGCAAGAATAACTTCAAATCACATATTTTCATCATGAGCTAGGTTGATATTTATCTATACGGTTGAAAACGTCAGACCAATATTCAAAATAGCAAAGTATAACTCACCCTGATTTGACTCCAATCCAGGTTCATAATTGCCAATCTATGAGTCTCTTGTTCAATCATCGGTATGCTTTCTTCCTATTATCAATAATATCAAATTAGCCAATCAGTGCCAAACGAGAATCAAAACGCCAAATATTAAAATTTTCAAATCAACTGGTACTAATTCAAACTCACTGGCTGTTCGGGTTCATAATCATTAGTATCAGAACTAGTCGAAGTCGCATCACTCTCCACCGACTCATCCATCGAATTTAAACTCTCAGCTTCACTGTTCGACTCAGAATCCATTGATTCATCAGCAATTTTCAACAAGTCTCCATTTTCAACCTCTTCTTCAACAACTTTTCGATCCTTTCTACCCTTGTTTTTCTTCTCGAGTTCATAGTAGTGTTCAAGAGGGTTTGTTGAGTTTTTGTTCTTAGGTTTTCCTCTCTTGTCAAGAGGAGCCGATGATGAGGCAAATCTCGGATCAGTGAACATGCAATCAAAGCGAGAATCAATCTTGATCTTTGATTGATGCTTAGGAACTCTCTGGAACCTAGGGTCCGAATGTACGGACGAAAACCTTTTATCCGTAATAACCTTTTTGCTTCCATGCTCGCTACCGGAAGCTTTGGTGGTGACGCCGTTATCTTGTACACTCTTTGCTGGTTTTGGCTTCTCGTCTTTCTGATTCTTGGTCTTCTTCATCTTCTCCGCTTTCATTCCCATCACAAGGTGACACTAGTATACCGTGAGACTGATCGAGATCAATAAACCTGCAACATAAAATCAAGGAAAATCAATGACAATAATCTTCAAAGATTGGATCGCATACATAGGAGAAGTTTAATATTAAATATACTCAGGAGAGCATTACATGTTAAGAAGAAACAATATGTCCAAAAATGTAGACACAATCCATCATAATATTCATAAAACCAAGTAATTTTCTCAATATTCAGACAAACCCATCCCACAATGTCTATGATTCTTACATGGTGGTGTCGTGGTGATGCCATTTATGTGGAGTGGAAATTTTGCATTGTTAGAGGTCGGTATATTCTCGGGTTCTAGTGATGATGCATTGGCTCCAACCAACAAATGGTAAAAAAATTTAATTGAAGTCAGGTGAAATGGGTACAAGCCACTTCAACCTGCAGTAATTTTTAGTGCAAAATACTGTTAAGGACTTGAAAGAATTTTGTCTTTACTACAACAAGTTCTTGGACTTGAAAGAATTCTTTTTCTACGGTAAAACAAAAATAGAATTGACTGCTGATAAAGTCATTTTCCAACAAATGATCCCGTTCAAGTTTTAAACCAATGATATTCTCATGCAATGCTACATAAAATGGAAACAATTACCCCTAGTAAAAGAGTCAAGTATGTACACGAAGATAAAATGACAGACTTCGTTGTTGATGTTTTGTGCCAATTGAAGTTAGTTATTTTTTTCATTTCCCAGTGTAGTTAAGGCGTTGAGGCGGCGGGGAGGCGGACGAGCTTGAAAACGCCTCAGAGGCGAAGTGGTCTTTAAGATTTTTTAAAGATTTTTTATTATAATAAATTGAAACACATTTATTCATCATCATTTTGTTAACTTGCATAAGCCAATATGTACAAAAAGTCATACAACTATTTAGAATTGAAATGGAAACATAATAAAATTGTAAAGCATAGCAAAACGATGCACTACATAAGTGTACTTAACTTGCCAATATCCACTAAATCACTAAAAAAGAAATAAACAAGAAAAACATCAAAGCATAATGTAAACTAGTTCATCAAGTTACCAACTTCTCATTGGTTTAACTTTGGAAATTTGAAACAGTGTCTGGAAAATTAATGGTTAAATTTGAAACAGTGTTTGGAAAATTGCAATTTGGTGAGGCATCGCCCAGCAGGTCTCATTGGTTTAACTGTGGAAATTTGCACCAAATTTCGATCCATGCGCTGAAATATAACAATCCATACACTGAAATATTACTTATTACTATTTATTGTGAAGAAAAAAATGTAGCAGAACAGATCATATAAAAAAAAGAAACAGAATAGATCATATAAAAAACAGAACAGATCATTAAAAAAAATGAGTAGAACAGATGATATAAAAAAGGAGTATATCAGATCATATAAAAAACACAGAGAAGCTGCAGAACAGATCATATAAAAAAAACACAGGAAGGAGAGGGAAGAAGAAGAAAAGAGGAAACATACGTGATATGAAAGAGGCAACACCTAATTTGAAGGAGATGAACCTGATTAGAAGGAGAAGAACACACACACCAGCAACAATAGCCCCCAAGGAGTCATTCTCTTGTCTAAAACTCTAAATACCCCCCTTCTTAACCCTAAAAGACAAGTGGGCTGCAACAGACTTTTGGTTTTTAAGCTACAAATGGGCTGAGGCGGTCCGAGGCGAACGCCTCACTTCACCGCTCCGCCGTGCATCATTTTGAGGCGTCTCTTTGCAAAAACGCCTCGAGACGCGCCTAGGCGTCCGCCTTAACAACACTGTCATTTCCATGATCAAGTTTGAGATTATTGAAATTGATGATTGAGCATTGTGCTTTAGTTGTGGTAATAGGCTAGGTTTTAGAAATCAAATTTTAGAATATCTACCATAAGTGAGACAATGTAAGAAAAAACTTGCAAACAGGGATGGAGGAACCCAAAATCACCTCTAACAATGAAAAATACCCAAAATTCTAAAAGAGAGAAACGAAGAACTCACGAGTGCTCCTTCTTCTTCCTTGTTTCCTTTGCTTTTTTTTTCTCTTCCAAACTATGTATGGCTGAAGAAAACAACCCTCCTATTCAAACCCAAAAAGATATAAAACCCTATAACATAAGGATTTTTAACCTAATTATATTGGCATCCCATTTATGTTATTTTTCCTAAGAAACTAATCACAAAATAATTAATAAAATCAGACAAGAAAAATATAAGTGTAATATTTAGCTATGCTCTAGAAAATGGGGTCGTTACACTAGTCGTAGTCATGTTTAGGTTAACTTAAAACTTTTGCATCTGATAGCTTTCTATCTAAACCCACCAGGGAAGTGCATATTTAACATGACACAACTATGGCTACACTAGCTTTAACCTAAACACAGCTTTGACTACACTGTATAGTTCACGGCACATAGAGCAAGCGACCTTCTCCTTGCATTTTGAAAGCCTCAATTGGTCGAATTAAAAGGTTAGGATCTCTACAACTAGGTTGATTTTAAGCGAAACATTAACTTGTTCTTTCTTACTCCCTGTCAGTACAAGTCACATACTTGCCCTTGGGGACAATTTAGGGACCCAGCTAAGACGAGAACATGGTTGGTTTTGTGCTCTATAATTTAATTGAAAGATAGTTATCTCTCCAATCTCCTCTGAATGGTTTGTGTTTAATCAATTGTTTCATATTCAATTATATAAAATAATATAGGGTAACAATTTCAAGAAAATGTTTTTTTTATTGTTTGAAAAAAATTGCACTTAAAAAGTATTATATGTCGGTATTCATTATAGTTCGTTCGTTTAGTTTCATATTCTATGGATGACAACATAGAAACTAATTATGATAATGGTACAAGTTAAGAAACCCACAGAGAACATTGTCAAGAAAAGTAGTGACCATTTTCATTAGCTTGTCCCGAATCATCCCCATTATCGAGAAAAGATTATGATCTTTATATTCGAGAGTTGATATTAACAAGAAAACTAGATTGACAATAAAGCATCAATGGAAGGGACTAAAGAATTTATTGTTGACAATCATACACATGCATCAATAGTTAAAACAATGGTCTTCTTAGTAATTAATCATCAACACAAGATCGTTAGCACACAGAAATTTTGTAGAAAAAAATTTCCCTTCTTTCATGAGATACAACAAGTAGATATCAAATTTCCCTTTGAAGTACACAACTATCGTGTTTTAACTCCAGATGTATATGTAATGCAAAAGTTCAACATTAGGTCTTTACTCTATAACACAAAGTGCTTTTCCTTTAAAAAGAGAGTATAAGTGATACTTAGCAGATATGTATAAAATCGTCAATGACAAAATGAATTCTAACCTATGAAATGAAACTCTCCAACAGAAACACATTGAAGGCATCCATGATCCATAGATTAGATATTGAGAAAACAACAAGTCAATAGGATTAATGTTCCCCTTAAAATTGCATCAAACCAAGTACATGACAAATCTCAATTTTAACACTTTAATGTAACCCAATTTCTCCTACAATGTTTACTACAACAACACTATGAAGATTAGTAAAATGATGGTCAGTGCCGAATACCCCCTGCTTATTAGAGATTAAGCAATCCACAAAACCATCGATTTCACAATCAAAATAATGGCATCTAATCTAATGGAAACAATAGACAATACTATTACTGTGTACAGATCAGAAAACGCTCTCTATCGGACTCACAGACAACACACACTCATAGCACATCAAACCAAACCCTAAACTCGAAACCCCAAAACTCATACATTTGTACCCATTAAACCTCAAAACACAACATTGAATTAAAAGTCCCAATCAAAATCGAAAACAAACACTAGAATCTAAACAACGAAAACTTCTTAATGTAAACAAGCGTAGATAGCAAATACAGATCGTAAATTGAGGCGAACCTTTCTTCCCTGAGGGTTTAAGACAAGAGAAGCAGAGGAGGAGGTTTTTGGAGGCCGAGACAACACTTCAGGGTGTTCTTTTTTCACCCCTTGTTCTACTGAGAATCACAACAAAATAAATAAAGCATTTCCATCTTGTTGTAGTTGTATTTTTTTATTTTATAAAAACACCATAAACTAACTCATGTAACTAAAATTTCTAGGGGTGGGCATCCCATCCCGCGATCTCGTTTTCGTTCCGTCTCAATTTTTTCGAGTCTTAATGGGATTGAATAATTTCATCCCGATCCCGTCCCGTCCCAATCCAGAATGGGATGAAATACGATGAAGATTTTTAATCCCGTCCCGAACTAAATTATTAATATTAATTATTAATATTTTTATTTAATTATTTATTTTAAATTTGTGGATGCCCATACAAGTATGGTAAGCCCAAACTCTATCAAATTGTTCTATTGGAACAGCCCTGCAAATTTTGAAGAATGGGACAAACCAGTGTCGTAGTGATTATAGTATTATACTATCACTGCTATCATTGCTACTACTAGCTCTCAAACTCACGCTCGTCCGCTTTAATCACCTAGTTATTGGAGAAATCATGGATTATAAAAAGTATTCAGTATGTACAACACATCTAATTTCATTCCCCAATTCTAATTGTCTAGGAAACCAGCATTACACAACAGTACACAGTAGACAGCATTGATCTCCTTGACTTCTCCTTGCATTACCATCTAATTTCATTCCCCCATTTAATTTCATTCCCCAACAGTACACGGTAGACAACATTTGATCTCCTTGACTTCTCCTTGCATTACCATCTTCTTGCATTACACAACAATACACAGTACCATCTAATTTCATTCCCCAATTTCATTGCATTACACAACAGTACACAGTAGACATCATTGATGTTTAAGCAACCGTACCAGTTTACAATGATTGATCTCCTTGACTTCTCCACATTTTTAACGACACCTATGGGGAACTTACCACCTACCCTGAGTTATGATTGATTTATTTGACTTCTCCAGATTAGCACGTTGATCCTGTCTCGAACCCGTTTGGGATGGGACGAGGTTGGGATGGTGTTTTTCCCATCCCGTCCCGTCCCGATCCCGTATGAACAGGATGGGTGTTTCTCGTCCCATTCCGTCCCGTGTCCACCCCTAAAAATTTCTAACAAATCAAACACTCGAATAATTCAAATATTGAATATGGAGCAACCGATGACTATGCTTCAACTTGTGTTATATTTTAACTAGTATTTCTCCCACCATTATATATGATTTTCTTAATTTGGGACTCCCATCATTTTTCAGTGACCGCTGCATTCGAACAGAAATCAGACTCTGTCCATATTTTTTTCATTTTTGTATTTGAATTTTTTTCAATTTCTATGGATATGATACACTTTTGACACATTTGATTTATTGTTAAACCTCATTTTTTACCTTCTTAAGTTGGGGTATTCAAAAATGAAGTTTTGCATTAAATTAACTATGTGAATTGTGTATCAAACTCATAGGAATTGAAAAAAAAAATGAAAATAAAAACATTGAAAATAAAAATTTGAAAAAATGGACAAAGTCTGATTTTTGTCGAAACGCAGTGGTCGCTACAAGGATGACAGCGTTCCTCGTAACATCCGCTACGTTTGGACAAAGATCCAAAGTTTGATTTCAATCCTAACGTGGCGGTTTATGCGAGTGTAATGGCACTCTTTGCAGAAGCCGTTGCGTTTGGACAGAGATCCAGACTTTATCGAAATTTTGAATTTTTTAAATTTTAAGGTTTTTTTTTTCAGTTTTTTAATTCATATGGGTGATATTCACGTAATTATTACATAATATATCTCTTAATTTATATATGTTAGTGTTTCGATTATTATAATTTATAATAATTATTTCGTTTTCATGTCTTGACAGGAATTTGAGCGTTAACGATGAAATGATATTAAGGCGACAATTTAAGGAATGGCAATTGGTCGATTCTAGTGGTGATACAAAGTAGAGGGACACATATCTAAACCTAACCCTAATAAACCTAGGTCCACCTAACTTAACTTAAGCCCAAACCCAAAATGCTAACCTAAAAACCCAAGCCCAAGATAATAGGAAAACCATATTTAACAACCCCCATCTTAGAGAAAGGTTCCCTCTCGTTTTCCACGTTCTTTCTCCCCTCCTCTCTTTTTCAGCCACCACACCAATCCACCCTGCCGGCAATCCTCGCTCGATAGGAGAGCCGGCAGTGCGATAATCCCGTCATCACCACCTCACCTCGCCACCCGTCCAACACAGCCACCACCGAGCATCACCACCTCCCTGTCCCTGTTCCTCTCCCCTGTCCACACAGCCTCCACTACCATCTCGTTCTCCCACCATCAGCCACCACGAAACAGGCCACAACCACCGCCACTAACCACCGTGAAACAGGGGCGTGACAACCCTGTTTCATGTTACAAACTCCACCTCGCCACCTTCTCCGCCATCACCACTGCCAGTCTTCATCTCGAAGCATCTCTCTCTCAGCCACCACCATCACCCGAGCACCACCACCACCACCGCGCGCACAAAACAGGGACTTGCTCTTTGTTTTCCTCCCTCGCAGCCTCCCTCCTTCCTGTTTCCTCTCTTCTCCATGGTCTCTCCCTCCTAAACTTTTCTCTCTTTGCTCCAACCTCGCCACCAGACCACGAAACCACCGCCATCACCGCCGCGAAACAGATCTCGCGACAGAGCACCGTCCTTGCTCGCGACAGAGCACCTCCACTTCCCCTTCTCGTTGTTTCCTCACTCTCTCTCTGTTCTTGCAGGTATCGGAACCGTTCGGGAGGAGAGGAAGCTCGCGAGGAGCGAAACAGCAGCGGCGGAGCACACGAGTCGCGCTGGAGACGAAGGAGCAGCAGAGCCACGCGACTTTGGTGGGAGAAAACTGTTTTTCAAACAGTTCAGTATTTGCACCCCCAATTTCTCTAAGAGCCACTACAGACCATTAGCAGCCATTTTCTCGAGATCCGTGTTCGCACAGAGATGAGTTGTGGCGTACCACACCACGAGGAGATGACCACCGCTACCATGATCAGCTAAACCATTCGCCAAGGCCAAGATGAAACCACAGAGTTTCCTAGAGTTTGTTGTATTTAAATTTATTGTTTTCTTTATGCTTGAACGTTAAACACATTTGATTTCTGAGTCTCAATAATTTGCTTTCACCGATTATATCCTGATTAATTATCTAGACTAATTGGTAGTTAGAAGTACTCTTTGTTGACATTCAAAGCCTGATTTAATCAATTAATCTGAATCTGTGATTGTGTGTACCGTAAAAAGACACGCAATGCTAGGGGTTTAGATATAGTTAAAATAAACTTGTGATTGTGTGTGCCGTAAAAAGACATGCACTGCTAGGGGTTTATACTTTTGCTAAAATCAATTGCGAACTTAGATTAATATTTATGTTAGTCATGTTAATTCTTGAAAATAATAATTTGGATTACACAAATCTCAAAGGACCTGTGGTGGAGTCAATGCCTTGGTTTCCCTTCCCATATTCTTTAAAATTTTCTATTTTTTTTTAATTTGATTTTTAGTTTAGATATTTTAATTATTGTAACCCCAATTTAAATTAGTTTAAATCAACTCTGAAATTTATTTGCAACCACAGTCCTTATGGGATCGACCTGTACTTGCCCTTGTCTACCAGTTAGACACTGTGCACTTGCAGTTATTAAAATTAGGTTAAATTAACCTATTTATTTAGGTTAGTTAAATTTGCATCAATGGGTTTGATACACTATTAGCATATTTGATTTATTGTTAAACCTCATTTTGACATTCTCAAGTTTGGATATTCAAAAGTAAGGTTTAACAATAAATCAAATATGTCAATACTGTATCAAACCCATAAGAATTGATTATTTTTTTTAACTTCAAATTCAAAAAATTCGAAATTTGGACAGAGTATGGATCTCTGTCCAAACGCTCAGTCCTTGTGATATTTTTAGCCTTGCGCGCATTAACTGCTGCGAGTCTGTTTATGTCCGTCGCAGTAACCGCTGTGTTGGATGTCAATCCATGTTTGAAAATTTTCACGACTCAATCACAGGAGCCGCTGCGATTATTCTTCTCTAACCGCAATGATCGCTACTATGATGTTGAATGGAATCGCAACAACTCGTGCGTTTAGTGTCTGAAATTTTTTTGACAGCTGAAGTTTCAGACTTCGAAATTTAGTTCATTTTGCATTCTGAATTTTTGCAATCTTATTTTTTTTTTCTCATGTTTATGTTACTATTAAGTTAGTTTTGCTCATTACCACCATATAAAGTATCCATAAAACTACTCATTCATCCACAAAATACAAAACCAATACAAATCTTCATAAAATGTAAAATATAATTTGTTGATATTTAATGATAAAAAAAGTATACAAGTCAAGACTACAAAAATTTGAATTATCGTACAATTTGATCATCGTATGTATACAAAATGTCATTTACAAATGTACAAAAAGTTACAAAATGTGCTTCAATCGTCAAGTACAACAACCACTTTCGACTTTTTCTTTGCTTTTGATGCATTGTATTTGTTAACCATCGTGTCACCTATCTGCAGTTGGGTTTTGAACGAAATCTTCCATGAGTCTACTTCTGGGAAAATGCATGAATGCCAAGTCAGTACTATCGGAGACAATGGTGGTGTCGGTGTCATATGAAGCAAAACGAAATATTTTTTGTGGAAGGTGTGCTATGAAATATATACATTCATAACACACAAAGACACGCCTATAATGGCTAGTCGTCAACTCTAATATATTCGATTCAATCAACCATTTGTCATTGGGAATGCGTATAGTGCCTTCGGGAATTTTCATATCATCTTTCACAAACTTCACCTCTCCGTCATTCTACATTCGAACCCAAACATTATGGTTACCTTTAAACTCCAATAGTAGCTCATGTCTCACTTGCCTCAAACCAATGTTCTCATCATAATATAAGAAATTGTCTATGCATTTGAATCTACAAATTGCGATCGAGGCATACATTCTGAATGTCCTCAATATAATCTGAATCCACAAAGGAATTTGATTTCCACTTCGTGGCCTTATATTTTTTCTTAGAAACACTAGTTTGACTTTTAAGCTATTTGTGTGTCTTCGCGAACTCATGACCAGAGGGGTCCCTTTTTTGTGGACTTCTCATGCTTAGACAACTTCTTTTTTGTGGGTCTCCCCTTACCCTTTGCAGGTTCAGTTGGTTCAACCATTACACATGAATCATGGCAGCCCAAATATAGCAGCAGCCTCTTCAATACTAATTGTTGATCATGAGTGGATTGTAAGAACTTTTGCTTGATGGCGTCTACCACTGGATCTATAATCACTTCCGCACTTGCACGAATAGGTGTTTTGCCAAGTTGTATCCAGTGCTCTTGTGTAACAGAGACAATGGAAGTTGACCATTGAGAGTGAAATATTGGGTCATTTCGCGAGCAAGAGGCAACCCATGAGTGATTATTAGCACACATCCACACTTCATTGGGTCGACGCCTACAAATTCAGCATCAGACCTACCAATTTCAGATAGCATCAAGTTAAGAGCCTCATGAAGTTTTCGAAATAGTGGAACAATGTGTTATTTCTTCACCTTTGTGAGACTTTTTTCGGAATGATGTTTCAATCTTTACAAGTTGTCATTGGATCATGTCATGCATTTTCGTCCATACATTATAAAATGTCCCTTGGGAATTCTCCAACATCTTCTTCAACCTAAAGTGTGCGCCTTTAAAGCGACCGATTGTCTGTTGGTCAAAATGCATAAAATTATCAGTCCATGCATTCACAAAGAACTCCTTATGCGGATACCAAACAGTCCGCAGATACTTCAAACATTTTGGATGTCATGTTCATCTTTCTCGAACTCAATAACGTTCTTGTCCCATTCTTGTTTTGTAGATGATCTACATAAGTCCGAGAAATATTCAATAAACTCCTGTCATCCTTCATTATCCTCAAATTCTTTCTTTCAATTCTTTTCCACATTGGTATGTATGTCCCACTAGTATAACAACCTTCTTGCTTGTGAAAAGATTCGCTCAATGTCTTTTATGTCTGTGACAAACACCTTTGGCAAGCTGTCTAGTTCAAACACTCCCAATAGCTTTTCTAATGCCCAGGTATGACTGATAGGTTTCAGACGACATAAAGCAACAACCAACATTGAAAGTCATATCGGTTGACGTCACATTTACAACCTCAAATGGCGGCATCCTGTAGCGATTGTTTTGTAGGTGCAGCCCATAAGCATCACCTTGGGAAGCCCTTGGCCAATAGAATTGACCCGGGATGACGCCAGAAAATATTTGTGAATGTGTTTTGTTCATCTACTATATGCCACTCAATGTAACCATCCTCGCTCAATAAGTGCATTATGGCCTGCAAAGCTATCCTACCTTTGAATTGGGCTATCTTTTGGTGTTGAATGACATTGTAAACAATCTTCAAATATGACACGGTATTTGGGAACATAATTTTCAAATAAGACAATATGCACTGATGGGCTACACCAGACATGGACATGTTATGCACATGTTATGCAAAGAAGTTATCACATCTTCATTCAGTCTCCCAGCAAGAGAATGGTCAAGAAGAGATTTTGATCGTGGATGATTGTGAGTTCCACGTGTCATTTGCAACTTTCAATGATCATTACCAAGTGGCGCCCCTATCAAATGGAATGGACACCCACACTTCTTTGAACTTGTAGACCGACCAACCTCCATTTTTTGCTTTTGAACATTTTTCATCCTCTCTCCCTTCTCACATCCCAAGTGGAGCCTTCATTTGAGTCTACTATCAACAATTTCGACTTTATGATAATTAAAACAATGTTATTCTCTCTGCGAATACTCTAACACCAAGATACTAAGGATACTTTGATGCGAAAAAAATAATGCATACTAACGTTAGGAACACTAATCAATCAACTTGTGAAACGAGATTAAATAATGCAATGTCTACGAGAATTAACCTTACCTCTTCCGTCATAAACAAGTAGTCATCATCAACTACTTCTTCTGGTGTGTGTTCATCAGTGGCTTCGACATCATCAATCTTCTACATTAAGTAAATAAAAATATTTGTTATTTTAATTACATATTAAGTAAGGTAATGAATAAAATCATCAAGGACAAAGTTTACCTCTAGAAGCTTCGTCTTTTCCAAATATGTTGTAAGTTCTTCCGAATCATCTACATTATGACAAGGTATCTCGAAATCTACGAGATCGACGATGTCATTATGTGCACAAAATAGCAACAATCAATAACAAAAGCAACAACAATGATCAAACTAACCCTATAAATAAGCAAATTTTAGGATTCAAATATTAACAACTAACCCTTAAAATAATAAAGCTGTTTCAAATAAACCAAAAAGGAAATTAAACATGATATTACGATAATGACAACAAAAATAAAAACATCCTGCAAGCTCATCTCAAGTTGAGAGTGTACCTCAAGTGGGGTGAGTTGTTTTTCTTCTTAAAAATGCTCATCTTCTTCGTTGACACCTATAAATGGACTGCAATGCTGATTCTCAACTGCAACATTATCATCTTGAAGCCTACCAATCTCACTTTCACTGAACTCGTCCATTTCTATATACAAACTTCACCAAAACCCTAACTAAAGAAGATGAACAGAGAGACAAGACAACAAAACGTAGAAGAAAGGGGGAAAAGTCGGTGTTGGGAGGGAGGAAAAAACCAAGAATGGAAGACAACTATGATGAAACATGAAGGAGGGTGAAAAACATACTTTCTGGCGAGAGAGAGCAAAAGAAGCAGTGGATAGGGGAGAGGTTGGATGAAGACAGTAAGAGAAAGAAATGGAGGCTGAAAACGGTGGTCGACGGTCTTGATTCCGACGATATTGGGAGGAGAAGATGGTGGGAGATGTGTTGGTTCGTGTGACTGGGAGAGGAGTCACTAAATTTGGGAGAAATTAAAAAAAACATTTTTTTATTATATACTGGTGGTGTCCTTCAGTAGAATTAGAAAAAAAATTAATAATAATAATAAAGGTGTTGGTGGTACCCATCAGGACAAGTGGTGGTGTTATTTAGCAGGGGCCTTCTCTCAATCTATGCTTTATTACAAAAACTAAATATATATATATATATCATTTCAGAAAGGACAAATTTAAGGCAAAGCATTTTGAATGTAGTAACACTGTATTTAAATTCTACATTGATATTGAATGCTCATACTGAAAAGAAACATAAATGTTGAATATCAAAATTTATAAATTTTTTATTAAGATTGATTATAAGATAAATAAACTTTCATTAAAGGTATTAACATGCTAACGATATCAAAGATAGAAATATAAGACAAAGATATTGTGCACAGTTAATTAGGGGTGCAAATATTTTTTACTCATAATAATTATCTTACTGCACCATCTCAGTTAGCGCAAAAAAGTAAGACAATTATGATGATACATCAAAATAGATACACGTGGCAGAAAATCATCCATCGCGAGGATCATATATCCCAAAACCAGGTCAGCTTATAAAACCCAAAGAGGCAAAACCAATCATAAAAGCCCAAATATGGCTCATCAGAAGAAGTCATAACTAAGGCCCATATCCAGGCCTGAGCGAGTTCTCTCATAAATAAAAGAAACATTGCATAAGAAAAGAGTCGTGGAGAGAACTACGCCTCCACGGACCTGTCTTTATAAAAGAGGAGATTGTTAGGAAGAATGTCTCTATCTGTTGCGCCTCACATGCTTAAGCCATGCAGAGAATAAACCACGACCATTATACAAGGTAAAGGGAACAATTGAAAAAGGTATGCAACTTTAATTGTGTTTTGTCCAAATTTACTTCATTCTCAAACAGAGTTGCTGACTTAAGCATCAGAGTCATTCAACCATAAAAAATGTGGTCTTTGGCAGTCTAACATCTGTTTTGCAGGTCAAACTTACAGGAGGACGAGATTTGGACGTATCAGTTTGGCATCGTCCATGGGGAATGATAAGTTTCCTTTTTTAAAACAATATCCACAATAATAAAACTCACTAAAATCTAATCAATGATCAAGAGGCTATCAGAATAGATGGAACACTCCACAAACCCTCAATCCAACAGTAATCACAGTAGCCCTCCGACTAGCAACGCTACATTGCCAGCAGCTCCTGATCGAGACCCAGCAACAACCTCTAGGCCAGTTGCGCTCGATGGTCAAAATCCACAGCATGCAGTAGCAAAGACAACCCAGACATCCGGTGATGTTGCTACGGACCCTCGGGGAGATTTGCTCTTGGCCCAGATGGACCACATGATGAAGATGATGGAAAACTCACTCAAGAGCGCACTCAGTCAGCCGACCCTATCTAAGCGCTACCCCAACAAAACTCTACTAACCGACCCAAAGAAAGCAACAAGGTTCCTGCAAAACCTCAATAGGGAAATCTCAAAAGCAATGAACCTCCCCAAGATAAGACTCCACAGAGTAACAAATCATCTGCTGAAATCCCATTCAGGATCGGAGTCACGGATCCTAATGTATTGTACGAGCTAGCCAAACCACCATTCTCTGGCGCCCTCATGATAACTCCTATGCCAAAGAAGTTCACCCCACCAAAGTTCGAGGCATATGATGGCACCACCAACCCAACAAACCATTTGCGATATTTCCAGCACATGATGGCATGAAAAGAAAGTACGGAATCAATCTTATGCAGAACGTTTCCAACTAGTCTTACCTCTATAGCAATGAGCTGGTTCAATATCTTACCATCGAGGTCGATAGACTTCTTCCAGGTACTAGCCATCTCCTTTATCACAAGGTTCATCAGTAGTCAAGGAAAGAACCACACTACCTACTTCACATCAAACAGAAGCTTGAGGAGATGATAAGGGAATATGTCACTCATTTCACTAAGAAATTGACAATGATCGACGAATGCAGCTATGACACGCCCACCGCTACTTTCACCGCCGGACTAAAAAATGACTTTTTTTTATGCTCTCAACTTGGAATCCCCAAAAAAACATGGCGATTCTGTTGAAGACCACCCAAAAACACATTTTTCTTGAAGAAATGAAAGCTTCCAGGAAGAAAAATTATCACAAAAAGGGAAGCCCACTCGAAGAAGCGGGAAATGACACTACAAGAAATCAACATTTTAGTGGCGGTTATGTATCGCTAAATATTTTATTTAAGGACGGTTGTTTAACTGCCGTAAAATGATATTGTTTGACGACGGTTATTAGTTACTTGCGACAGTTTTTACCATTGTAATAAATAAAACATCCATGTTCACTTAAAGCATCCAATTGGGTGCAACTAACATCCCAGTTGGGGTTTCTTATTCCTTTTATCGATCTAAACAGAAGAAATTAACATTGAGAAATTACAGAACAAAAAAGGAGAAAGAGAACTGAAAAGAAGAAGAACGAAGAACGAAGAGGAGAAGAAGATCAGTTGATCTTGGCTGGTTGTTTTGACTTGGGGTTTCTTGTTGTTGCTGTTAGCTTGTTGTTGTTGTCCGATTGACGCAGAGAGCTAGGGATTGAGAGAGGGACGATCGACACACAGAGAGACGTGTGCACGATTGACTGATCTACTGCTGCTACATGTGAAATCAAATCAGAGGTATGTTCTTCTTTGCAAACCCTTCGATCTCTTCTTCTTCCCCATCCCCATCTGAATCATGGCACCTGAACCTGTCGATATCATCAATGAGAAGAACCCTTACCCACTTGATGAAGATGATATCGATTTCCTCAAAACCTATGTATGTGCTAGTCTTCTGTCCCTTTTTTTGTTTGAGGGATTATTGTTCATCATCAATCTCTAGGGGATTCACTTAATTTAAGAGGGGTTACGTGTTTTTTTTTTTCTATAAAAGTTTTTTTTCAGAGCCAAACTTGTTTGAGATGAACTGTTGTTTTTCCTCACAAAATTGATTCTGATATATTTATGGTATTAGTTTAGTATGAATTCAATTGTCGCAGTTTCAACCTCGGTTGATTGATTAGGGTTAATTTCTTGCTTTACAGGTTGTTTATTTATAATGATTTTGCATATTTGAATTCGAAATTTGTATAGAATGGATTGGTTTAGGTGTGAGCTGAAAAGATTTCGACGAATTTGATGTGATTAATACAGTTTTACCTCTAAGTATCAACGAAATTGGATTGATTTATGATTTGTTTAGGTCAGAATTGATAATACTTCGATGAGTTATCCTACAATTAAGTAATTTGGTTTTGATTTGGTTGAATGATGTGATGAAGGTTGTGTTTGTTTATTCAGCTTTTTTTCATTAGCTAAACAGCTTGCTATTTCTGTCCTAATTTTGGATGAATGTGAGTCTGAGTTTTGAAGATTCACGGTTGATGTGATTCGTTCAAAGAGATTGATTGTGTTTTCTTAGCAGATTCATTTTGTTTCACTATTGTGATTTTGATTCGATCCGACTGTTATTTGAGTTTTTGTTGATTTTGGAGTTTTGTTGAAGAAAGGATGATTCGTGGATTATCTAATTGAATACAAAAAATTTAAGAAAATTTTCTAAGGTTTATGAAGTTGCATTACATTTTCATTAGTCTCACTGATTATCTGATGCAATGATTTTTTGGATTTTACTTATAAGTCTCTTTGAACCAAGTTTTGTTGAACTTGATGTGGAAAAAGTATTATAGTGTTCAATGGTTTTAGTGGGTTTTGTGAGTCTTGCTATATTTTAGGTTTTCACAACCTCAGCAGGTCGTATTTAACTTTTTGATGCACTTTTCTCTTGATAGTAGATCTATATTAGTTTGATGAATGTAATTTTTTCCGAGTGTTGACAAATTGAGTTTCTACTTTATTTGGATTTACAATGTGATGTGAATCATTATCAGATAATTCGTTTTGAATGTATTTGGATGTGAATCATTATCAGATTATTCTAGTAACTTGGGCTTGGCTCTTTCTTATCCGTTTTTTT
Organism: Berberis thunbergii; assembly: GCA_003290165.1. Classification (NCBI taxonomy): domain Eukaryota; kingdom Viridiplantae; phylum Streptophyta; class Magnoliopsida; order Ranunculales; family Berberidaceae; genus Berberis; species Berberis thunbergii. Next base: position 143,598 of record QNQO01000923.1, on the reverse strand, counting down.
GGTATCTTACTCGGTATAGTTTGTCCTTTTTATTTTTCATTCCAACCTGATCTCACGGAGGGTGAAGATCGAGGAAATTAATAAAGATATTGCTGCGCTTAAGGAGGGCTCCATCGACAGGTGCCGCACATCAAACTTTTTACCTTTGTTTATGAAAAGTATACACATATTTGTTTCCCTGTTTGTCTTCCGAATTTGTTTATGTTCAACAGCCTTGCATTGTGTATCCATGTACTTATATAAGTGCTCGCATGATTATATCTATGTGCCTTAGTTCGTGAGCACACATTCCTGATGCATGCTTCTCTGCTTGGCTTTTGCTAATATTTTCCTTTTGTGATAGATTGGAAAGAAGAAAGAGCATTTATGCACGTAGATGACGTTATTCAAAAAGGAAGGGAGGAGGAGGAACGGTATGATTTGCTTATAATTGGATAGTGTCTTTTTTTATTTTTCTGCTTCTAGAAGTAACTATGTTGTGGTTTTTTTTATAGGTAACTTGAGCAGAATGCAATATACAAGCTTGTTGAGATGGCATGCAAGAAGAGAATGGTAGTTAATTATTTTTCATGCATTAGATTCCATCCTTAGTTGTTCTTTTGCAGATGACAACAATACGTATTATTGTGTAGGAATCGCGTATGTTTTACTCGAGGAAATGAGCCCAGTAAGGTAAGAGACGGTTTATTATATTATGGCTAGCCCCTAGATTCTCAGTTTCTTATATGAGGAGTTTATTTTTTCTTGGTGAATTAGGCTAACCCGTAGGTTCTCAATTCTTTTTAGTTCGGTTTGGATTTCAGGTATTTTGTTGAATTTGGTCTAGCCACATAGCTATGTTTAGGGATTTTGTATATCTTCCCATTTAATTGTAATCTCTACTCCATTCTTTATTTTTCTTGTTGACAAACTCATTCTAACATCAATATTTTTGAATCTATTTGTCTTTATTTATTTATGTATTAGGGTTCATGGGATGTATTAACATAGTATTTTTGAATCTATATCGACTTCTGAGAATTAGAAACACTCCTAACTTTTGGATTCGTTGCTTCTGTGATTACTGCAGTCTCTATTAGGTGGTATTTGAATAAATCAGTTTTGATTGAGTCTAAACATGTGGAACAGGTTCCTGAAACGCTACCAATTGAGGTTATTGGAAAGATGTGTGCACCACCAAAGAGTGATGTGCCAATCATTACACCTAGCGAGCTGACTGAAGCTGATGGGTTAATTTTTGGGTTCCTCACTAGATTTGGTATGATGGCAGCTCAATTCATGGCATTTTTAGATGCAACAGGAAATTTGTAGAGAACAGAGTCATTGGTAGGAAAGCCTGCAGGGATCTTCTGCAACACTGACTCTCAAGGCAATGGCCAAGAAACAACTCTGTAAGTTACTTTATTGAAATAAATAACAAGAAACTCAAAAGGGATAATTTGATGTTTGCACTTTGAGGGTTAATATATCTTTTTACCTGATTTGTTTGCTCTGAAAGTTGCTGAACCATGACGATTGTAGGAAGCCTTTTTTTTTTGACTAAATGGAGATTTCTTATTATGAACTTGTTATTTTGATGTTGTTTCATTTCAGTTTTGTTGTTATCATATTTGTCGGCTCCCTTTTGCTTGGAATTCTAATTCATATTTGGGTGTATGGTGTCAAAAAAAATTATATATTTTTATTATTATTTATGGGTGTATCAATTTATTTTCTAGCAATTCATGAAAAAAAAAAAAAATCATTATCTTGGCTTAAATTTGAGTGATTCAATTGACAATGGTAAAAATTGCTATTACAGATTTCATGCTTGATTAAGATTTGTGTTACATATTCAGTCCATATGTCCTATAGAGTTCAAACTTAACACACATCTAGTTTACAACAGGATTTTTGCCTAAAGACTAACTCAAAGCGTCACTGTTTTTTTACTTTTTGTTGATATGGTAGGGACATCAGCAGGTGTAGATTTGCCATCCCGTCCTAGGATTTGCTATCCCGTCCTCAACTGTCAATTGATCCAATTTGGCAAAGTAAGTCATTTTAGTTTGTCCTTTTCATTTGAAATGTTTTCAACTATGCAGTTTCTTTTCTTTCCATTGATCAGTGAAGGAGATGACAAGGAATGGTATTGACTAAGAAACTTTGATTTTGTCCATGCCTTGAGTTTCTTGGAATTGGTGTTCTGTTTAGATCAGTTATTTATTTCTTGTTTTTTGCTTTAACAATTTTTTGGCTGCCACTTGACATACAATTGTTTGTAAATTGTCAGACTTCAAGGGCATTCCATTTCAGGCCTTTCTGATGGACAATCTTAAGACTAAACTTAGATAGCTTAATCTTGGCCAGCAACTTACTGATGAGCTCAAGGTCGGTGAGGCCCTGTAGACAACGCTCCTGAGACAACCATTGTACAACTTCGGTTTTGGTTGTTAGATGTAAGCATTGACAATTTGTAACAATTTTAATTTGTATTTTTCTTCTGGACCATGTATAATATTGATTTTGAAATGAAATTAAAGTTCCCCTTAATGTATTATGATGGTATCTTATGAGTTTAGTTTAGTGTCGTTTATATTTGATTTTTGATTTGAGTCTAAAAGTTGTAGTGCATATGTTGGATAGATTATCTGCACCCAATGAAAAGAAAACACTACATGTTGAAAAATGATTTTTATATGGTAAAAAAATTTGAATTATCAAAGGGAATTTAGTGGCGGTTGCAGATCGTCGCTAAAAGGTAAAAAGTTGGATTATTCATCGAATTTTGGCGACGGTTTATACTCGTCGTTATATTGTATTTAGCGACGGTTATAAACGTCGCTATATAGTATTTAGCGACGGTTATGCTAGCAGTTACTTAAAACCGTCGCTGAATGACCTAGTGACGCCTTTATTAGCGGCGGTTGGCCAAGCGTCGCTGTATTATTTAGTGACGGTCAAAATCGTCGCTAAATACCTTTGTCCACCGTCGCTAAATTACTGTTTTCTTGTAGTGTGAGGATCAAAATAACAACCCAGGGAACTGATATATGCCCTACACTGCATAGTCGGAGGGAGTAAAACACCTCCCACTCGAGCAAATCTATATTGAAATAGGAACATTAACGCCATCAAACGAAACCAAACAAACTAATATACTGATTCACAACAAAGAACATGGAGAAGTTTGCACTCCAAAGAGGGACCGACCAACTAACACAGTTCAAACACCCTAGTGACAGATGAAAGCTCAACCCATATTACCAACGACGAAATTGGCGACAACAGATTTGATTAGACCTTGGCATTTGGTGTTGATGTGAGCATGATTGGACAATTTGGTGCTGATGTGAGCATGATTGGACAATTTGGAGCTGAAGTGAGCATGATTGGGAAACTCAGCACAACTTAGTTATCAAATTAGAAAGCATCTCAAATCCATTAGTTACAATAACATATTCAACGAACGTCGAGACACAACAAACAAGTTAAACCAATAGCAAAACCGGCTGCGTGAAGACATACTCCAAGACAATGCGAAACAAATCAACAAGGACGTAACCCTCTAACAACACAAGGATCGACATCAATCAAGCAAAGGTCAAAATGACGAAACAAACCACTCTATAACCAAGTGTAACTTTTTGGAAAAATAACAATTACTAGGGTTTATCAGAATACTCAAGAGTGGAGTATCAATAAAACTACAAGCTCGAAATCCCCATCTTGTGTGCGAACAATAGAATCAAGGCATTGAAGCTTGATAATACGAAGCAATCAACATATAAAACCAAAAAAAATCAGAACACGAGTCAGATATACTTTTGGTCTGATCAACCACAAAATAAAAGTTGGACAAATGAGTCAACTTATTCATAAAAACTTCGGGTCGACTAATACGACAAAGTAAATGTTGGACGAACGAGTCAACTTATTCATAAAAACTTTGGGTGATCCTCTGTTTATCAGCAACATCACGATTAACATATTGTTCAACCACAACATGTGAAACCCCATCATAAGTCGCATTCTCGACAAACAGGTCCTTCTCCACATCTTGCAAACATGCACAAACCCCATCCAACTGGGTCATCAAAGACTCGAGCTCAACTGCGGACTTATCCCACGTACCCTCTGCTACAATCAACAAGGCCCGAGCAACCCCGACTATTTTTTCCAGTTATGTGCATCGTGTTTTCAACACGTTGAATTGAAAATGGACGTGAGAAATACTAGCAACAACGCTGCTAACTTCCTCTCCAGAGAAGCCACCTAGTTACAACTAGCTCGATAATCCGAGCACATCACCCCCGCATAAGTAAGATTATTCATCCCATCCATTATCTGCTTAAAACCGTAATCGAGATGAGTGCTTGGATCCTGTACGGACATCAAAGGTCTTTCCACCAACCACCTGTGCCATTCATTTATCAACCTACACGCACCATCCTGCACGTCAAGCTGAGTAAACTAACAAAACTTTTCGTCTAATTTGATACGGATGTCTTTCGAGCTGGGTCCCATCCAACTAATCCGTAGATGCAGAATGCGTGAACTTGGAAGCACAGAGGAACCACCCCAATAGTTGAAAGAGTAGGCGAAAGAGCGGTGACAACGAAAAAAACCACCCTTGCCTTCCCAGTTCAGAGCAACCATAGCAAGAGCGGAACAAGTAATATTGGCAATAGGAACCGAGGAATCCAAATGAGTGGGAGAAGAAACTAAGAATCCAGCCACGTTATAGCCATGAATGGAAGGAGATCAAGAAGGAAGAACCTCAAACTCTAACCACTGCTAACGACCTCCTTAGACTGCTCCACTGTCAGCTGGAGCATATTCTCATCGATAGCCCGAGGGTTATCGTTAGACCATTCAACAACGTTCGAAACACCATAGGTGAAAATAAGTTTATTTTCATTATCATCCAACAAGCGAGTAGTATCATTTTCACTCATCTTTAGCACCAACCTCATCTCCTCAACTTCCTTGAGGGATAAACGATCATCTTCCACAACATCCTTACCAGTTGGACTAGGACGAGGTGCAGTCCGAGCGGCACCACGAGTAGAAAGTCGTTTCTTCTTCGAAACTTGGCCGAGATCTACCAACAATCTCTTCGACGGACTAGCGAGCCTCGGAAGTTTCCTCTTCCTGGAAGTCGAGCCAACAACACTAACGCATATGGGAACATCGGGATTTGCAACACGCCTATCCAAACTTACTTCCCAATCAATGCTAGCACCACTAACACCAGTAGGAGCAGGGAGCAACAATCTCCTCAGCACGAGATCTAGTAAGCAAGGTTCGCTCCGCCTCGTTCATAGTGTACATGCCGCTACGCTCCAAGATGTCCTCAGAGAGAAACGCCTCCATAGAAAACACGAGAAGCTTCAAAAATTGGTCACTGACCCTCTCCCCTCCTCCGCAGTTAACTGTAGATCCTTTCATTTTTTAGAGACTCGAAACGACCACAAAATCAGAAGACCTCGCAATTGGAAGTAGCCAAAGTTAACAGAAGCATAAAACCATGACCTCGACCAATCTCGGATATGATCATTGAGCTTCCCAAAACAGGCAAGAAAATGGAGGAAGCAAATATCTTTGGTCACCATCAAACCAACCACCGAATGCAAGACTTTAATAGTCAAAGGAATGTCGGATAGATGGCCTTCACATAGGAAGAAACCATGACTCTCCAACCATAAGGACTCATTTGGGCAGGAAGAATGCCCAAAAAAATCTAGATACTGCCAAAACAATTCTAGAACTAGGAATCGAAGCTCAGAGAAAAACATGCACGGATATAGTGCAATATACCTGAAACTTGACGATAAAGACTATCGTTCTGTCTAGGCAGAATAATCTCGAGGTCGGACGTCAAATTATAGTCAGAACGAATGTTGTCCAACGTCGCTTGAGAAGTTTTTTGGGGCGAAAAATAAGTTTTACAAGCAGCGAGCGCCTCACCGCTTAGTTTTTCATCAGTAGACGTCGTTAAAGAATGGAGTAGCAAGGAAAACAAAAAAGAAGAAAGAACCCTAATTTCAAATATAGTGTAAAAAGGGAAATAAACCTATCAAATTTCATAAAACTAAATTATTTTATATTAAATTAAATTAAATATAGTTACATTTAATTGAATTTAAATTTCAAAATTCTAGGGTTTTATTTAGTGAGTTTAGAGGGTGGGTGCCTTTGAAAATTCAGTGGGGGCGAATAGCCACCCACCTGATAAAGAGAGAAACGTCATTTCTTCCTCCCCAATTTTCTTTATCTCTGCGTGTTTTTATCTCCTTCTTCGGTGACGGCGGCTGGTGTCGAGACGTTGCCACGTTTTTTCTTCGCCCAACCTCCCCGATTTTCTTCCTATTTCCTTCCACTATCTTCCCTTTCCTTCCCATTTCATTTCGGTGCTAGAAAATAGAGCAATGGTGAGAGAGATGGAAACTAGTAATGATGAAGGCGGTGGTTTTGGCTATTGGGAGAGATGGATGTAGGTGATGGACGATGACGGTGGTGTGTATGCCATAAGAATTAAAATAAGTGAGTTCTTCTTCTTGTTTGATTTGAATTTTGGATGTGTGTTTATTATTATTTATTAAGGATCAAGGGATCACCTTGTATATCAAAGCTGCTCAATTGGGTGATCCTGCAGCTCAATGCAATTTGGGTATTTCTTACTTGCAAGGGTACTTTCTTCTTTCTTCAATTTTAGCCCTCCCTCCATATTTATTCAATATGAATTCCTGCTCAAATAAATTGCTCGCACCCACGGAGACAAGCCCTTCATCAACTCAACTCATATGCCTATCCCCAACACAGGGTGTTAAAAGAGTATTAGAACATTACAAATGAAAAGTGTAAACAAGTTTCTTGTATGCACTTATGTTTCCAACTTCTTTAAGTTACATTTAGATTTAACAGACATGATGTGACGTTTATAATTATATGTTATCTAGATCTTGTTTATGTGTAAGTTCGTATGTGGGAATGCTCATGGTTGGATATTGGTGAGTCGACTATGATCGATTATGGGGAAAAAATTGACGGTGAACTGAACTCCGCAATAAAATTGTGATGTTGAAATGAACTTCTGATGGAGGAGATTCTTTTGAAGAATGTATTGCTGATCTTAATGTTTTGAAAGTTAGTTAATCATTATGCATACAATATAGCTTATTATCCTTCCTGCTAGGAACATTTCTTATGCTTCCAAGGGATTAATACTTTTTTTATTTTCTTGAAACATCTCTGCCATTTTGGAGTTGTTGTATTTGACTTATTGGTTGGGGATAACACAATTAGAAGGGAATATCTTAAAGTATTGTTAGTTTATGATGGCAATACTGCTTTTATTGACAGTTTTTATTTGATTGTGCCATCATTGTTTTTTTTCTTTTTCAAATATGGTTTATTTATTTTCGAGGGGCTGAAGGGATGACATGATCATGGGGTATGCCTTCTATGGTTGGAAACCTCTTTGTGTCTACTTTTTTTATTTCCCCAAAACGGTATGTAATTTGGAGTTCTAATATGAGAGTTATGTACATTTGAGTGATGATTGGTCAAGCTATCTGATTAGGACAGCTTGTTCATTTCAGTATTTTTGGCAGGGTTATTTATTTTACTATTTTGGTATTGAAACATGGTTGGTTAGGTCTGTCTTGGGTTGCATTTGATGTAAAAGAAAAAATGTTGTTCGGAGCCGAATGAAGTTACAAATTATCGCCCGAATGAGGTTGGTTGCTGGGATGCCTGCAGGGTCAAATTGATTTTATTTCAACATCGAAATTGGGTTGTAATGGGATTATTGCGGTAGCTGAAATTAGGGTGTATTGGTTTTGTTGTGCGAAATTGAAGCGTGATTTTCTTGGGATTGTGTTACAGGCTACAACTAGGATGTTTTCGGATGAGTTTGGGGAAGGCTACGACTTACCTTAGATGGTTGGTTTAGTAGATTTTGGGGGTGTGTTTGCATGTAAGATGGATGTTGGAAAGATTTGGGTTTATGGGGTTTGTCTATGAAATGGACTGATTGATTTCGTTCATGATCTTGAAAATAGAATAACCCCGATTTACAAAAAAAATATATAATGGGTTTTATCTGTGAGTTTTCAATCTCTGTATTTCTTGATCTCTATTTTCATTTTTTTTATAGATCAAATCGATGTTAGGTTCGGTTTATTTCACCAAACCCTAGATAAGGTGTCGACTTTGTGAATCTAGAGGTTTTTTTAGTAATTGTGATTCAGTCTGATCTTTTTGTGAAATTAACTGACTGGTTGACTTGTGGATGATGAATCGTTGGTAATCGATCTTGGCGGGTTGGGGATGGTCGATTTCGTGATGTGCATTTGTATGTTCTCTTAGCTTTTGTGCACATTGTGATTTAGGAGTATCTGGTGATGCATGCTTGTATGTGATGTGTCCCCACTTGGGCATGGATGACGGAAAAATTCTCCTTTATATGAGAGAGACATACGGGCATGTCTGTTCGGCACGGAGGTGGTGCGAATATGGTATCGTCTAAGTGATCAATTCATTACAAAAATAATATAACCAAGTCAAATAATTTATGGTCGCTATTATTTTAATTGATAAAAGACCAACTATTTTAGAAGTATTCATATTGTTTCTAACCATTTTCATGCAGGATGGCAGGTCCACTAATATTTCTGCAGGCTAGACTTGCCATAGTCAACTTCTACAGTGTAAGTACAAGTAAATGCATATTTACTTAATTGGGATGATGACATGATTGCATCGTTGAGGAACTAAATATGATTGCCTCGTTGAGGAACTAAATTCTTTGAACTGTGTTTTCTTGCACGACACCTTTGCCTCATTGAGGAACTACCTGTTGGTGTGTTGTTTATTGTTTGTGCTTAGTTTGATGGTATCACGTTTGCGTGCGAATTTATTGATGTTGGGATGAAGATTACTCACACCAACTTTATTGCTGACCCAAGTGAGCTTTTGATTTTTGGGTACATTCCTTTGGAAATGTAGTCGATGAGCCTTTCAGGTTTAAAGACTTTTGAGCAGCGTTACTGGAGTTTCGCTAGTGAGGCTAGCAACATCAGAGTCTTTCCTAGTTAGAGTTTTTATTTGTTTCAGTAATTAAATCATGTTTAAAGTTGTTGTTGCTGCTAAATGTTTTTATTGTTATTAAATTTCTCGTTCCAAGTTTTGGAAAAACGGATAATCCTACGTGGATTTTTGGGATTTTCATTTTCTTCAAAAATCGGGGTGTTACATCATGCCTCTATTTATAGAGTCGAGCGACAAAGGAGTTGTTCATGGGACGATGAATGGGACATGATGGCTACGCGAAATCCCAAAAATGTGACAAAAAACAAAAGGGTGAGCAAGAAATCGGGACACCAACCCACAAAAAGCTGCTGACAACATTACGAAGTTAGTGGCCACGTTAGCATACCCACTAACTGAGGGGGGAGTAGCTGGTGATACATCAAAATATACTGTCATCATAGCCATACACATGGCAAAAATCATCCATCACAAGGATCAGGTATCCCAAAACCGGGCCAGCTCATAAAGCCCAAACATGGCCCATTAGAAGAAATTATAATTAAGGCCCGAGCGAATTCTCTCATAAAGAAGAGAAACATTGTATAAGAAAGAATCGTGGAAAGAATTACGTCTCCACGGACACATCTTCATAAAGTAGGAAATTGTAACGAAGAACGTCTCGCTCCGTTGCGCCTCACATGCTTAAGTCACGCAGAGAATTAATCGCAACCATTATATAAGGTAAATGGAACAATCAACAAATGTATGCAACTTTAACTAAGTTTTGTCCAAATTTACTTCCTTCTCCAACAGAGTTGCTGACTTAAGCATCCGAGTGCCTTCGGCCACCAAAAATGTGGTATTTGGCAGTCTAACATTTGTTTTGCAGGTCAAACTTATAGAAGGACGAAATTTGGATGCATCAGTTACAATTCCCACCAATCTCTATTTTCTCATCGTATTTTCTATTTGATGGGGTTCACACTTTAATGCTACATTTGAGATAGCGCCTTATCTATGCACATTTTGTTAGTGGGGTATCAAATAACAATGAACAAATTTACACACACACCCCCAAAAAGAGAGCTTACCATGGATGCTCTAAATGACTCCAAATGCGCGGACATCGGTAGGGATGGCAACGGGGCGGATTTGGACAAATCCATCCCCGCCCCACTGGAAATCACGGATATTCAAATCCGCCCCGAATATTCGTTTACCATATTTTGTAAAGACCATCCCCAAACTGGACGGATTGGTGGATATCCGCCCCTCCCCAAATACCCGAAGAAAAAAAAACAGATTCTCAACTATCACAAACAGGTCGAACAACAACAAATCAATCCACCATTTTCATTATCAAATATCAACCAACAATAACAACAACCATTTCGATATCAAGCCAACAACAAATCGTGCCACTGCAGACGCAGATCGAGTCACCGCAGGCGCAGATTTGACCTCCGACGATCTCACTGAGGAGAAACCCACTAGATCTGACTCCCTTCCTTCGACCAAACATTTTTTTTCGAGTTGCGTGACGAGATTTACAGATATTGAAGAAGAACTGTGGAAAAGTACGTGAAGTCGCTGCTCTGTTGTTGATTTGTGAAAGTGAAGCTCGAGGTTGGCTACGATATTGAGCGAGGAACCAGAGCTATGTGTGAGTTTGCTCTGTTCGTGATCTGAAGACGTGAAGAAGAAGAAGGAAGGAAGGAAGGTTGCTTTGTTCGTGAACTGAAGCAGGGAGGCAGGGACGATCTAGGTGGGGGTGTGAGTTTGTCTGGAGTTGGAAGAGACTCAAGAGACAAGATTTGATTCTCTGTGAGCGGCGGATTTAGGTTTTAGTTTTTTTAAATGGTTTAGTTAATAGTTACTTTAGGGTTGAAGGGTATTATAGTAATTTGAGCAGTATAAACGGATATCCGTGGGGCGGATATGCATAAAACCGTATCCGCCCCGACTATTCAATGGATACTGTTTAAATACTTGAAACTACCGAAAACCCATTCAGCCATATCCAAATCCGCCCCACTGCCAACCGCAGGTTCAAACCGGACCAGGTATCGGTTCAAAACGTATGACCCGATCCACCATCATCCCCCTACTTTATGCAATTATGCCCACTACAGCCAATTTTTCAGAGTGAGAAGAAAGAGAGAGTAAACGCAGAGGAAAATGGCGACAGCAAAGATGATCTCAGTCTCCCTCATATGGCTTCTCTTCATCTTCGGAACCTTAGTTCTCATTCAGGTATATTTCTTCTTTCGATCGATCACATTTTTGTAGTCCAGGGTTTATCACATCTAGGGTTTTACTGGCACAATTCATCCACCTTCAATAATTTGAAAAATTATCAATTTCAGTGGTTTTCGCATCCAGATCTAATTTTTTTATCCTCCTTTTTGTAAGGATTATGATCCCTTTCTCTCCGATTCGATTCGATATGTTTTCCTTTATATATGCAAAATTGATTTTGTTCCCAGAATTGGATGAGCGGTGTAGGGGAGATGGAAAGCGAGCTCGATCAGGTGAGTCAATTGTTGCCGCCTTGATCAATCAAGCTCGCTTTCTTTCTTTCTTTCTTTTATCGCCTCTCTCTCTTTTTGAGGTTAGATTGTTTAGGCATATAAAAAATGGACCCTCATAGGGAGAGGTTTCATTAATTCCCTGTTAGTGGTGTGGTTTGAGATCTTCTGATCTATTTGATTAAATTGAAATACGTATTTCTTTAGTATAGAGTATCATAGACATCTGTACAACCACCTTTGAGTTAAGTCCGTTGACTCAATTTGCACGTATTTTGGTCTGTAAGACATTTGCTATGGAATATGGAATGAAAAATAAGTGGTTGCAATTGGGATAAATAAATTTCAAAGGGGTATACAAATTTGAATCACTGGTGGATCAAACATGTATGTGACACCATTTTAAGTTCTATAGTCACCTGGATGTATTTGTCCGGAACATGTTGACATAATATCTTATTCAGTCTTTGAATTAAGTGGTTTTATGTTCAGGTTTCAAATTTGGGTCATTGCCATCAAAGTTTTTGAATTGTACATTTAAGCAGTTTTGGGTAGTATGTGAACTATGGATTTAATTCTCATTCAGGCAAAGAAGTCATCGGAGGATTTGAAGGAGGTGACTCACAAAGTATACTTTGATGTTGAGATTGCCGGTAAACCTGCTGGTAAGTGCTTTTACTTCTTTTGAAACTTTAATACAAAAACTCACACTTCATGATGAATTATGGAACAAAAGTATTACTGTTATGAACACATCTTATAGTTTTATATGTACTTTTTTCTTTGGTATCTTATAGTTTTATGTTAGTAATATCTCTTTGAGGGACGTTATGTATTTGCATTTTTGTATCAAGCACTTATTTTCTCCGGGTGAAGAAATCAAATCCTTAATCTTGATAATTACATGTTATCTAATTTCTATTTGCTTACAGGCCGCATTGTCATGGGTCTCTTTGGGAAGACAGTTCCTAAAACCACAGGTAGGCTATTCTATTACCTATAGCTTAAATATATCTTGAATACTGTTGGGTGGTTAATCTAACTATCATTTGTTTTCATATGATTTCACAGAAAATTTCCGAGCACTTTGCACAGGTACACTTCCTCTGTCTCTCTCTCTCTTTGGAGTTCCATTCTGTATTATATGAACCTTAGAACTGCTATAAACTATGGAATTAGTTCATACATTTTTTTCCATACTGTGCTTAGGTTGTACAATGATACCTAAGTATTTTACTAGCATTCCAGTGACTGAGCTAACTGCCTGAAAATGTTCCTTCTGGTCACAGGAGAGAAAGGAATTGGGAAAAGCGGAAAACCCCTTCATTACAAAGGGAGCTCATTCCATAGAATCATCCCTAGCTTTATGCTCCAGGGTGGTGATTTTACACTTGGGGACGGAAGAGGTGGTGAGTCAATATACGGCGAACAGTTTGCTGATGAGAACTTTAAATTGAAGCATACTGGACCTGGTAAGCAACTAATTTCTGTTGAATTTTTTAGGTGGTTGCACATGTCTAAAATAGTTTAATTAGTAGTTGTCGGAGCAACTGTTTTACGAGCTGCAAATGATACTTCTAATGTCTTGATTGTCTGAACAAACTTCTTCTAAGTGCAGGGCTTCTTTCAATGGCAAATGCCGGGCGAAACACAAATGGTTCACAATTCTTCATCACAACGGTAACAACAAGCTGGTAAGTTCCTGTCTAACTGGTTTAGTTATCTGTGTATAGCGAGAATAACTGAGGCCATCCACAACCAACCTACCCAAAAACTAGCAAAGGGTAAAATTTTATGAAGATGTTCTTCTCTTCATAAAATTATAACTGCCCCTCCTAAAATTTGAAAATTTTGTTGATTTACTTAGAGAATAGTGGTGTTAACTTAGTTGATACTACTGATTGCCCCCCTAAAAATTATGCATTTCTTCTTTCACCTTCATTTTACCCCCTGACACTTCCTTAAATGGTGGGTTCATTACTCCACTAATTCACGTAATAATTAGTTGCCCCCCATCCATGAGAATGCTGGCTCAGCCCTTGACCTTAACCAAAATGAAAATGATGGAAATGTTACTGATTTGAGGCTGTCCTTCTCATCTAAATAATGGTGTAATTTTCATTTTTACAGTTAAGGTTGAAAAATCCAAATGAGCTCCTTTAGAAAGATGATAAGATGCTTCTCAAAAGTATGGTCTCTTAATATCCCGATCCTAAAGACAGTAAAAAGAAAAGGCAGTGTAGGCTTAATTTCCCAACCATATGCACCCAGACACTTAAATGTTATTATATAAACTTAAATTATGTTTTATAATGGTGTACTTCAAGAAAGCTTCATAACTAGGTCTCTTATTTGGTATTTTTCAGATGTACACACTCGTCATGGGTTTTAGATTAATAAGTAAATATTAAAGATGTAATGATAAAGATTAAAGTCAAGCCATGTTCTGAAAACCCCTTTTTCTTGGATAAGATTTGCCGTAAGTGCTAGCATATAAGACTGTTTTTCGTTTATTTATTTATTTATAAAAAGTAAAATTAGGGGCCTATATCTTTCAGTCTATGCAAACTCTTTACCAATATACCTCCACACAAGGTGTGGCTATTAAACCCAAGGATGGTCTTGATTCTGTTAAAGTTTAAGCTATCTCAGGTATGACGTGATTGTTATGTTTGCTTAAACTTGGCAACTAGCTGTTGAAACCTGAAAGGTTAACAGATTTTTTATTTATTTATTTATTATTATTTTTTTTTTTTATGATGTAAAGATCTAGATTTTGAAATTTACAAATTTTCAGAAAACAGAAGTCCTATGTTGAAAGGATTATGATAAAAAACACAAACATTTTAGATTCATTTGGTTATTCTTTATTGTATTCTTGTTTCATCTAGTAGAGTTACACAACTTGCAATGCTGTAAAAGAAAGAGCCTGTCTTGCAAGTTGGTTCTATGGTGTGTTGTCACTTGCTTTATGGTGGGGCTGAGCCCATCCTTGCATAAAAATGACCACAGCCATTGATAAAGACATGGGCATCATATCTTCTAGTTGATCCACATGGATCTAACACGATGAGGGTCAATGTTCGTAACTGCAAAGATGGCTGGATTGTTAATCAGTCTCATCCTGTTACCCAGACTTCTCACCATCAATACCATCACATGCATGACAATCCCAGTCAACACATCTGTACAAGGAAACGCTCTATGCTGCGAATTGTTTGGGCACTTGATTTATAGTTGATATTTCATTCAAGTAAAGTTCTCTGCCTAATCTTTTACAATCATTACAGGTTGGATGGCAAGCATGTCGTGTTCGGTAAAGTTCTGTCAGGCATGGATGTCGTATACAAGATTGAAGCAGAGGGAAAACAAAATGGCACCCCCAAGAGTAAAGTGGTGATTGTAGACAGCGGGGAACTCCCCTTGTAATTTACTATTAACCTTGAAGCCACTGGATAATCATCCCCCTAGACAGCTAGATGACATTTTTCATTGTTTGCAACACTGATTCATCTTCCTGTATTACGACTTATAACATATTTTGAAGAGTGGAAAGGTATTGAAATCGATTGCTGGAAAAAAAACCTATGTTTTAGAGGGACAGACAATAGTATGAGACAGTAAACAAAGCTAAGGATTATAGCAGGTTTATGATAAATGACGCATCCAGGATTTGAATTATTAAGTCTCGACAGCAGTTATTATAGAATTGTTTCAAGATTGTGTTTCATTAAGGTATGGATATTACATTGTAACTTACAGAAACGAAATAGATCAATAAAACTTAACAAATAAACAAAAAGTAATTGTGAAAGCGTTCTGGGATCATCAGTTGAAACACATCTCTGATGTGGTTTTCTACTAAATCTTGCAATTGTTGGCAATTGTTCACAGTTCACAGTTCTTTACGTGATCAAAACAGAACTTTCCATGGAAATCAGGCTCAATTCAAATGCTCAAATTTGAGATAGAATAAACAAACAAAACATGAAAACATGAGGATTTGACATATAAGAATTTTATTATACAAAAAATGATATATAAGAATTTGGACAACTCGAACTCATAACTAGGGGAGACAAAAATATTTCAATAATACTGCAAACGTAACTTAGAATTTAAGAACTCACAATGTGAACTAAGGAAGAAAAAACAAGTCTTAGATCCTTCTACTCATTTCTACCACAGAACTTTTATGCCAAAATACGGGTTTGCCCTGGTAGCCATTGAAGAATTTGATGCTATCTTCCTCCAAATCGTAGATTACACAATGGCAATGTTCCTCATCAAAAGAAGGATCCCCATAGTAACAGTGGTCAAGGAAGTATACACAATTCGGTTGGAGTCCTGGGTGAATTGAGGAGCGAACGGAAAGAGAAGATTCCATACTCAAGAACAATGTCAGTTCTCCTAGACTCTCAATTCTTAACCACTCGTGTGTGTTTAGGTCCAATTTGAAAACTTTACAAGAAGTAATGACAGAGCAGGCCTTATTCATATAATCTGTAATAACTAGCAAGAGCTCTCCACATGTTTCACTTAGGTAAAATGAACCATTCTTAGATAACTCGGGTGCCATAATTTCTTCAACCAATAAAGAATTACCTACAAGATCGCCAACAACAACTATAGTATCTGTACCACTATCATTAGGATCTAGAAACCAAAACCGTCCTTCGCAAAAAGAAAGATCCTCAATGTCATTGTGATACTCAAGCACTTCGCCAGTGGTCTTCCGTTTCACTTCTACCGTCTTCCAGGTGCTATCTCCTAGTCGACAAACCACTAAATCATTAGAAATACATCCCATAGCAATGCACTCAGTATCGTTCATGGTCGGGTGTGAAGATAACACAATTCTACCCAAAGAGTCCAAACTGGATTGAATCTGGTTTTCATAAACTCTCTCAGGAATATCTGGAAGACTGATTTGAGCTCTTGTAACTGGATCTAATAATACAACTGAACGGCTTTTCTCATCTGTTAGTATAAGCCAACCATGACTTGCTCCATGACATCTTAGATCCTTCGGTATTTCCAGTGGATGATATTTGTATTTCTCGGCAAGTAAATTGCAAGAAAAAAATTGGTCATCCACTTTCAGTAGGAGCATAGGAATTTGTAGAGCACAAGGTACAGGAGCCACCAAAGCAACAGATCGCCATAATGTACAGACACCACTAAAACTCATGTAATCAGCAATGTTGTAGCATGACAAACGCGATAAGATCATATGTAGAAGTTCCTTTGGCAGAGATGCCCATGCTGCCAAATTCTTGCTGGGATGATTTTCTGGTTGCAGCTTTGGGAGAGATCCTAGTTGTGGTACTTGGAGGGTTTTGGAGTTTTTTGTAAAAAATTGTAAAAATTGAGCCATGATGGAAATTGCAGATACCAGAAATTGCAGAGATAGAAGGGATATATAGAACTTTATAGAGTGGGGGAGGGAAGTGAAGGGGGTAATTTGGATTGTTACAGGACAAGGAAACCTTTCTCAATTAAAATAGAAACAAACTATTAACTAGGTTGTTAGTTTTCTGATACCAAAGGAGAAATTGTTATGAAAATAGAAATCTCCCCACAACCGCAGCACAATTTGGTGTTCTAGGTGTTTCAGTAGTAGTTCTTCCCTACATGTCTTTACTACAATTTCCTATAATTGGAGCCAAATATGGTACTTTAGTTTCCATCTGTTAAGAATTTATGAGAACAGAAAATACAGATCCAATTGGAGAAAGAACCCGGATCATCTACAGATTCTACACCCGGGAAAAGAACATGCTATATTAATTTGGTATTCCATATTAAACGAGAGGGGCTGCAATATCAGCTCGAATCAACAACTGGGAATGCAAGTCAAAACTGCCTTTGTACTCACAAGCACATCAAATGAGCAATATAACAAGGAACTATTTTACGTGATAATAAAGAAGGTATAAAAGTCATTCCAATGCAATCTTCACGAGTCAGAGAGGAGAAGAACCTGATTGAAATCTCAGTGCAACAGCAGTGTCAACTGTGTAGACAATTCCATTTCCAGTGTGAATCTAACCACTTCCAAGCTCTTCAGGTGACATTAAATCAAATTTCAAAACAAACATAAGCCATTAATCTTTTAATCAAGACTAGGAGACATTTGACAGATTTGGTATTTCATTTCCATCAGTTCTAAATGAAGAAAGTACAAATGCAATTACAATTTGTTCATATAAATAGTTATCGCTGGTGGATTAAGTTATGGATCAGCAGTAAAGAATGGATAGCACTTCGTAAATCATCACTTCTTTGTCACCTAGGCTACGTGTGCAAACCAAACAGGCTTCCAGGACAGGTGAAAGTCTGACAGTTTTAGAGATGATGTGGGTAGCAAGTAGCAACTGAAACTCTCTTTGACAATGTTGCTGCAGCCACCGCCAACACTATAGATAAAGGCGTCCCATCTTCAATACAAACATTAAAATTAAGGTTCCCCTACAATGTAAAATAGTAGGACAAGTAGGCAACATTGCAATCTTAATGATTTCAAGGATAGAATGATTAAATGGCACAACTGAATGAACTAGAAAATCAGGGTCAATAACTGTCGCAATGGAAACTTGGGTAGTTCGTAAACTAGAATAGAATAACACTTATAGACGTGTTCCACATAGCTTTGACTTGGTCTGATTTAACATTAGTGAACAGTCTGGAGTACCACCTGTGGAGGATCTTTAATCTTTCATGATAAGATGAAGCCAAACTTGCAATGGATGAGACACAAAGATGAACAAATTTAGTAAACCAGAAACAAAGTAGAGATTCAGGGAAGAAGGTTCAAAAATCAACTCAGCTGATTAAGTCATCTAAAATGAAAGCTAAGTCAATAAGGCAATTTCTCTGATATTCTGGATAAAATACTAATGTCTATTTGGTATCATGTAGTTTACATGAAGTGATGACATAACCAAGATGACATTGGACTCACATACATTCAAACCAATGTCTATTGGTACAAAAATCAAACTTCTCATCAATAATTTCATTGTAGGCTTATGTCATAAGCCTCCCCTCGAAGCAAGAGATAATGTTGAGCTTCATCGAGAACAAAACATTTATACTACCATCTAATAAGGATTACATTCCTCTTTGATCCCATCCTTGTGACTGGCAAACCAAAAATAACAGTAAGATCATTCATAAAATTTACTACGAACTGACTAATTCGTATACCAGTTCTACTAGATCACTAGGAAATTGCACTTTGTTATATATTGTAAGACAGCAGCCAAACTCTGAATCTTAATCCATCTAAATTCTGGACAGCTTCAACAAAAGCCCTATCATGACACGGGACTGATAGTAGTGTATACCAAATAAACATAATGGATCTCCAGTAATTTTGTGATCTATTTCACAAAAACAGAAATCATATAGGTTTAGGGGGAAAAAATTATTTTTGAAGGTTTCTCAAGACATCGGGAGTTCAAATTTTCTTTGATTACCATCCCTAATTCCAAATACCATTCACAGTTAGTTCATTTTGATTATGAATCCAATCCAAATATCCTTCTATGAAACACTAGTGAAAATTCAGGACACCTCCGAACAGTTCAATTATCATAGATGAAAACTCAATATCACAAGTCAAAAGACAATCAGAACATAGTTACCTGATTAAAGTCTGCAGGTGGAACATCACGACAGCGGTTCTGCGGAGTCCTTATAAACCAGCATAGAACATAAGAAACAACAAGACCGCCCTTCTTCACCTTTATAACTTTATACTAATAGAACTCAAGAGACTCAGACAACAACTTAAACAACCAAACCAACACAACAAACATGCCAATCATGACTCAATTACTAGTGCTAATAATGAGATCAATCAAGTAAAAGTAAAACATTTCCATTTCATGGTGAAGAGATGGAATTTTTATTTCGGATTCATCGATTCCATCAGGCCTCCGGACTTTGGCTCTGTCCTTTGTTCTTGATCATCACCTTCTTTTGATGGAAAACATTAGTAAAATTGGATGAGAGATTCGAATACATCGACACAACCTTCGATACGTTTCCATTAATCTCTTGAATTAGGGCAACGTTCTTGGTGAGATTATCAGGGAGCTTGGATTGGTGGTTCTCGTTGACCTGTTGGATCAAAACTCGGTTCTGATCAAGAACCGACTGAACTTGGCGGAAGTTGTTGCTGAAAGTCTCCCATAACTCCACGTCTTCCTCCGCAACTATGTCGTCTTTTTCTTCGTTTCCTCCGTCGCGAGCGCGAAGAGAGTGAGTGGTCTTGTTGTTGTTTGAGTTGTGGAGAGAGGTGTCGTCCATGCCCGATTCCGCTCCAGATGAGGAATCCAGTGTTGTCATACAGAAGAAGAGACGGTGAGGTGAGAGGATTCAGTCGAGATGAAGGAAAGGCGGAGACCAAACAACTGGTTTTGAAGGATTTTTTGACATTTTTCGAGAGTTGAGAGAGAGAGAGAGAGATGCAGTGGCGGTGTGTGTTTAATTGTTTGTTTGTTCGAGATTTGGGAGATCTTTATCTGTGTGTGTGATTGGAGGAAAGAAATAAAGAGCATGAAATGGTGGAATTATCAAATCTCAAAGCGAAGTTTGTTTTTGGAAAAATTATATTGGGAGGTGAGCTGCGTGGAGGAGCACGGAGCGCGTGATGTTAGTTGACACACTTGGTTAGTGAGATCCGGGCCGTTAATTGGAATGTTTGGCATACATTGAAAATGTTTAAACAGAAATTCTAATTGTCGAGGAAACCAACGTGGGCCCTCCCTCGCTTCGCTGGTTTCCTAAGTTTGGGTTTGAGTTTGTCACGTTAAGGGAAAATTCTAATTGTCTCAGCGAGGGAGGGAGGATCCCTCTCGCGATGCGTGTAGGGGATGGAAGGCACGTATCACGAGGGGAAAGGAGGCTCACTGGTTTTCTCGCCAGTTAGCCTTACTCCACGTTAAGTTATTCATATGATTTTAAAGAAATTTTGAGAGCTTTTAAGGGAGATGGAGGAGATTTGCAAGAGATTCGAGTGTGAGAAGATATTTAGAATAAGAGATTTTGAATAGGGGAGGGAGGAACCATTGTCGATTTAAATGGTGAGGGGGGGGGGAAGGAAATGAATGGTTTTGGTTTATATAGGTGGTGTGAAAGAGTAGAATGATGTAAAAGAGAAAAATTGGTGGTGAAAAGTAGTCGTTGCCAAAGCATAAATGGTCATAATTATGATTCGAGTGGCTTTTTGCTTGCTTGCTTGTAATATTTTTGGCAAGATTAGCTCTAGATGTTGAATAATAGTATGCACTTTAAGTGTTCAATGTAGGGTGGGCATCTCATCCCGTGATATTGATTCCGTTCCGATTTGATTTCGATTTTTTGGGGGATTAATCAAACTCATTCCGATCTCATCCCGTCCCGATCTAAAGTGGGATGAGATCGGGATGAAGATTTTCAATCTCGTTCATCCGGTCCCAAACTTATTTATTTAATATTTATTAATATTAATTTTAATCAAACCACTCTAAAAGAATTTCTATGATGTATTGAAATTAAATCAAAACATCTATTGTTTGAAGACTTGTTTGATTTGATACTGTTTGTTTAGATAGAACTTTAGTTTGAATATTTTAGTTCAAATAAAACTCATGGAAATTTATGTTTTATTTTTATTTTTTTATTTTTTTATTTTTTATTTTTTTATTTTACATTTTAGATTGGTTATAGGACAATTATTCTCGTTGAAAATAACATCAAATGATGGTTTGGTTTAATTTTGCAATATGAGTTATGTAGTTGGAAATTTGGTCAATGAACCATGTTTTTCATTTTTTGAACATATAGTAAGATAACTTTGAGAACTTATATCATTCATACAATATACAATTAAGAATAATGTGTGATGAAATTTTATATTGTCACGATGAAAGTTATATGTACATAAGTTAGACATTAGTGGTATGTGAGATGAAATTTTTTTGTTATTTATCATTGGAATACTATTTAGTATATGCTTATCACGTCCCGTCTCGAATTCGTTTAGAATGAGATGAAGTTCGGATAAGGTCTATCACATCCGAATCCCGAATGAATGGGATGAGATAAGTATGAGATTTATCCCATCCCGTCCCCACCCCTAGTTCAATGTGTGCATAGTCCATTTATTTGATAAGCACTGCATCATCAGAAAATGTCACACTAGCCAGTCACTAGTAGGTTATTGTTAAATGGGATGACCATTATTGGATATTTTATAAGATTTCATGTAAGACATGAGTGCTAGTCCCCGATTGATGTAGTTATTTGGGTGCTTATATCACTGCGTATTGCGTATTCCTACTGACCAATCCAATTTCAAATGAGCAATGTCGTGGGTTCGTAAACCCATGGGTGAATGAAATTCTAACGTGTAGGTTTGATTCCATGAATAAAACTAGTGAAGGGTTCAAGAAACGTAATATACTAATCTATGTCTTTATCCGTGTTCTAAAAATCGTCGCCTAAGTTTTTAAATTTTTTATTTCAAGTTTAAAAAATATTAAAAAATTAAACTATTTGTAATACATTTTTACATATGTATCTTGTCATTGAATTGGAAGTAATTTACATATTGTTATGCTTAACTTTTATAAATTATAATTTATAATACTGGAAAAAAATGCATAGTCTCCCATATAGGCTCCGCCTAGGTCTGAACACTATGGCCCTGCTCGCCACCGCCCACTGCGTAGCCATTTTTAAAACACTGGTATTTATTTCACTTTGTTAAGGTAGTTTTCCACTTGAATTCAAAAGATGAATATTATACCACGTTGTTCTCATGCAACTTAAAGAGTATTTTTGATGTGGTACATGTAGTTCGAAGAAGACGATATAAATATCGTCGGGGATGCGAAGAGACGAAGGAGATGCGTTAAGAAGAAATTGTAATAATAACAAAGGGTTTGAAAGTATATTTTATGCAGACTTCAATATCAATATTTTATGCAGACTTCAATATCAAGTGGTACATGCAGTTAATTATATAGTATATTTAAACGTTGCCGACTTCAATATCAAGTGTAATTGCCAATTGTTTGAGTTCAAGGGGATCTTATGCAGACATGTATTGAAAGTATTGTTTGAAAGAGATATTCATGTTGTACCAGATAAATATGTTCTTCGGAGGTGGAGGAAAGATGTGAAGATGGCGCATACAAAGGTTAAGATTGTTTATTCAGATTGGGGAATGAAGCTTGAAAATCAAAGGTTTGAGAAGATGTGCAGTCACTGCAATGAAATGGCCGACTACGCCGCTGAGGATGAAAAGAAGACATGCCAAGTTCATGAATGGATCACTTTGAAAATGGAGCAACTCAAAACTGATGATGGTGATGAGGATGTTGATTCACATGGGTTATTTGAAATTGGCTCCAATACTACTAGTTCTGGGATGCAATCCAAAATTCATAGTTCATTACCGGTTTGTAGCAAATGCCAACGCTCTAATTCAAGGATGCAATCCACAGTAGAAATTTTTTGTAAAAAGATACAAAAGAAAAAAAAAACAAGCAAATAAAGATCAGGCCCTTGAGAAGAATGTGGTATGTTTTGCAATATGTGTTTTATGAATATTTAATTTTTTAAGTCTAGAATATTAAATTTTATGTACACGTCATTTGTAGGGTTGTTCCCAGATTGGAATTGAAGGGTCAAAATATTTGACACTTCATTCATTAAATCCAAATACACATGTTTGTTTTTAATATATTTACTGACGCGTACTATCATTTATGATTTGTATTTGTCAACTTGAAGGATGAAACAATGGGGTCACAATCTAGTATTTCAATCTCATTCATGGATCAATATTTTTCATTGATGTCACAGGTATATAAACCAAGGGGTCGCACTATTTCTTAGTACTGTTGTTTTTGCAGTGCAATTATTTATATTTTATTTATTTATTTTTTCAGCCACCACCTTCAAGATGAGTTGCTGAAAATGATGAGTTGCTGAAAATGAAAATGTTGTCAAGATGCTGAAAATGCTGTGAAGATGCTAAAAATGATAAGTTTAAGCTGTGAAGATGCTGAAAATGAAAATGCTGTGAATTTGTTGAAAATGCTGTGAATTTGATGAAAACTCTGTGAATTTGCTGAAAGTTCTGTCAAGATGTTGAATGATGAAAATGTTGTGAATTTGTTGAAAATTCTGTCAAGATGTTGAATGATGAAAGTGTTGTGAATTTGCTGAAAATTCTGTGAAGTTGAGTCTATTTATGTGTTTATGGTTTGTTTGATATCGAAGTTAAGTGGAATACTTTGTAGCTATATGGGTGCTCAATAGACATACATATTTCTTAATCAGTAGGTTGATTTGTTTGTGATTGTGTATAACAGGAAAAAGGGAAACATTCATTCTTTCTGTGAGTTGGGTATTTACTGTTTGTAGAACTCACACATCTTCAGGGAGTTGTAAGGAGACCAGTCCTTGACAGGAAAGTCTATAAATGACTGCATCACCTACATTTCACGATGGTTGCAACATTCAGACATTTTTGTTGCTTTTATGAGATGATTTTGAAAACTCTGTGAATTTGCTGAAAATTCTGTATGCTGAATGATGAAAATGTTGTGAATTTGCTGAAAATTTTGTGAAGTTGCTGAAAATTCTGTGAAGTTGAGTCTATTTATGTGTTTATGGTTTGTTGAATGATGGAATTTAGGTATGTCTGTTTATGTCTGACTTTGTTGATGTTACAATGGATGAATGATGTAAATGCTGTAAACTAATCTCTTCTAAATTTGCTAGCATCCCTAATTGTGTATCTTTCCACAACTTCCACTCCTTTCAATAATAAAAACATCATTAACTAATCATAGAAAAACAAAAATACCCACACATAAATTAAACAAATTAGCAAAAAATACTCACAATCTGAAGCTTGATAGTCTTCCCATCAGACTCCACAGTCCTAATTTTCTGCACAACCCCATCAACAACCAAAAAATAAAAAAATTAACACAAATCAATTTTAATCAACCATCAAAACCCTCAGGCAACTATGTGCAATACAAAACAAGCGCATTCGGCTATAGTGACAACAAACCACACAAAACAAGCGCATTTGGGTAAGACCCTTTCATTCACACGTAATTTCATCTAACACATTTTCATTCAAAACAAAATGAACAAAGAAAATCTAAGTTCCATCATAACTTTATGTACATATTACATTACACATCTTTACATCATTCGATCAAGAACTTAAGAATTACTAGTACAATTAAAATAATAATTACTATTATTAAAGTGTTGATTAAGTCCCTCGTAAAAGCCCAAGGATCATTGACTTGAGCGGCTTGATCGTTAACTTTGACATCTTCGTTGTTGTTTAATTCTTCCCGATTTTCTCTCGCCTCTTCTGAGCGAAACCACATCTCATATGATCTTTCAGCTTCGGCAGCTGACATAAACCCCTTATAAACAGCACCGGAGTACCTTGATACCGCAAATAAACATGTTGGCCAATCCAGATATACTCCGGGTCTACGACCACGATAGACAACATATGTTGTGAATGCCATTCCTGCATTTAAAAAAAATTCATAAAAGCAATCATCACACAAAATTCATTCTCACGGCTTTGCTTCAAATTCACCCAAAACCATCCAAAATTCATAAAAAAGAAAAATTGTAGTCATTGCACCACATCAATTAGTCATCGTCCAAGTCAGAGAATATTGTCCATGCAATGTAATAATCTAAGCATTTATTGGGATATTGTGATGGCCCTCATAACATTTAAAAAAGAACGATATACATCTGTATGATGAACATTATATAAAATATATACAAGATATTCAGACCAAATGTATGCAACCCAGAACCAAACTGCAAAACACATCACGTAATAACAATGACTTAAAATCACAATGCTACTATGCTTTTATGTTAATCAACAAGGCACTGATATCTTGGCCATTTTACATACCTTCTTCACACATAAAATTGTAATACTACCTAAAGCAACACTGGAAAAGAAGATTTATTTAACAAGAGTCAAGCCAAGTAAATAAAAGAAAGAAATATCATTTCAGTGTTGATGCTAACATTAAGGACTTCACCTAATCATCAGGTGCACATCATCATATTAGTTGTTACTACGAAATCTGGTGCAATTACAGTAAGTAAAACTTTCAATCTCTATCAAGGTATACAATTGTAATGCAACACTTTTTTATAAGTCAGTAAGTAAAACTTCCAATCTCTATTAAGGTTGAAGTGTGGTTGAAATATATGGTTGAAGTGTGTTGAAATATAAGTAAAACTTTCAATCTCTAGTGCAATTCATTTTCTTTTTTTAAAAAATATGGTTGAAGTGTGTTGAAATATATTGGTTGATTATACTTAATTTGGTTATGATGCAGAGGTAAAATGGGCTCTTTTACTTTGGGGAGTTCAGTTTGTTCATGTTGAGAAACCATGTTTTTTTTTATTTTTTATTTTTATGAAGAATGTCAATAAACTGAAAAGAAAGCCACATACGCAAAATTTGAGTGAATAGTCTTCTATTTAGTATAACTTGTATTGAGAGCTGATTAATGTGAGGATAAAATATTGCCTCACACCTGGGACTGAGAATGACACTCAATGGCACCCTAGCACTTCAAGTTGTGAACCAGTGGCATGCAAATTCAGCAGAACAGTTTTTGTTCTAGATCTAGATTTCTATTTCGACAGATTCAACATATTCTCACAAATTTGTATTTCTATTTCAACATTTCAAAACAGTTTTTGTTTGTCAAATGAGTTAAAATAAAAAAACCCTAGATCTATATCTAGAACCCCACCTTTTGAAATCAACACGAAAAATGAGTACAAACCCTAGATCTAGAAACCCACAAGAAGAAATCAAAACAATAAATGAAAGAGGCACTTACCTTTGTAGTTTTGAGAGATGGATTGAAGTTTTATGAATGGGGACTTCTTGTTCGAGGGAACGTGCGATGGGGAGCTTCTTCTTTTTTTTTATTTGATGGAGTCGACAATAGGGAGGGAGGTGCGATGGAGCTTCTTATCTGATTTCTTGTTTCTTGTTTGGAGCCAAAAACCAAAACCAAAACCAAAAGTGAAATTCGGAGAAAATGAGATTGGCTGCTGAAACTCCTTCCAAACTATCAATCACGTGCCTTCGACCCTCCCAAGCGTACGTGCCAAGGAGCGTCGAGGTAGCAACCCAGGCCAGCTAGAATCGTTGCTTCTTTTTTTCTTTTCTTTTTTATGTTTGAACTCCCAAACAATTATTTTTGGTGTGCTACGGTATTCTTGACTCACGTGTCAACTGTCTAAAGACGCCTACTAATACCCTAATACACATAAGAGCACACCACTTCGTATTGCATCCATACATACATTTCAAAGAAAAGAAATGTGCGCATGATCCAGAATAACTATCATCCATTTAGCCTTCCATCGTGGCAGACATAAACAGGACTCACTTGTACACAAAAGAAAACACCGGTCACACGTAACATGAGTTTCCCTGTTAACTTGCATTTTATGTAAAACAAAAAGGTTTTAGTTGTGATTTACACATCTCCAGCCTTTTGTGGACAAGAAAATGGAACATGGATGTTGTTCACCAACCTGCGCATTTTGACAAAGCAATTGTGCTACCAATTTGCACGAGACTAGCATCCTAAACAAAGAGAAACAATATTCCTCGTCTTTTATTATGGCCTGCCAAAAGTTTTCCAGATACTCAAATTCCTACGATGGGCACTGTTTAACTAACTAAATATCATTGGTGCAATTTTTCTAGAGAGCCAGGCCTGCGCCAGGCCAGCCCAATACCATACATCATCCTAGAGATTGAGTCATTTCCAGCATTTCTAAGATGATGGATGGTATTGGGTGGGCCTGGCTCTCTAGAAGTGTTGATCATTGGTGATACATGTTTACATGTCATAATCATGACGTCCTGCAGATAAGTAAATTTGGTATTCTAATGGGATGAATGACCTTTTTTATCCCATATTACCTAACAAAGCAATTAAACTACTGTACAAGTATAATCTCACATAAATTATGACCCCACAACAACGACAATGCCTCCCGCAACAGGATACCCTTTGCTTCAGCTTCTGGAACTAGAGACCAAATCAACTGGAGAACATGAAAACACAGATGGACGAGACAATTAGTCGGACCAGACAGGATACGAGAGACCTATCGCCAAACAATTCAATTCACAACCAGGTAGCATATCGACAAACATTTCTATTAATCCATTGAGGCAACTTACTCAGAATCTCCTTCAGTTACCATAAAGCTCAGATCTCTTCGACCATCAAGCTTGACCAACACTGTTCCTCGGTTCTCTTCAGTCCACTCCATTTCCGCCATCTCTATAATAGCTATGACCTGCACAAACGCCCATAACCATACTGACTCCAGCAAAGTGATACAAGGCATTCAAACTTTGTGAAAAAAATTCAAGTCCTTGTGTCTTCTAATTTACTACAAGTTAGTATTTTTACTTGTTTCTTAGAAATAGATAAACCATCCAAAAGCAGTAGTCCATACCGATTGTTTCAGTTTGCCCCTGCCGAAACCATGAGCCCCGCATCCAGTGATGACTCTCAGAAAATGAACAGCTATAGAGATAAAAAGAAAGGCATACTTGATATTTACAATGAAAGAATATTGGAGGAGCAATGTAAAAAGGGATAGGTTCATATTAGATGCTTACAAGGTATATAGGTTGTAAACATAAGAAGGTGAACTTTCAAAAGCCTAATTGCTTGTTTTACGTGTTGCCCGTGCAAATCAATCGTCACCACATTTTGCATTCCCTTGTTTCTGCAGTAACAAGTACTTAATCGTAAATGCTTCTTAAAGTACTAAGAAAAACTAGAAAATTATTTTTTGTACGCATAACTAACCTGGCTTCAAATATTTCCTGGCTGGCCTTCTCGTCAGCTTCTCGAGCAATTTTATTATGTACCTGACCCTAACAAATGCAACATAGCAACAAACATTTCTCAAGAAAGCTATATCATGACACAAGTACATGTCTGGTGCTTTATACACTACATACTCAGGACTTCCAAAACAACTTCCAATTGCATTAAAATGACCTGAACAACAAGCACCCGTAAATGAGACTACCAGCTGAACACTTTAAAAAATGCATGGATTGTTCCCAGCAAAAAACAACCACCACATGATTAGGCATGTACGTCGTAACCTCTTGTAAAGATCACCGCTGGATACGATTACATCCCTCTTGCTCATCCAAGAGATGATATCCACTGATTGATTGATCTGCTCTTAGCTGAGCAAAAAATCATATGGAAATCAAAGATCTTTGAACCAATTGTCTACAGTGAGTGCTTACTATATTAATTCACAGAAGGTTATCAGTGCATTGACAACAAACTGTCAAACTCAATGTGGATTAAAATCCAATTTAGAAAGTAATAGTAGTAACAATAAAAGAGAACATGGTGATATATGAGAATAAACAAAAAGAGAAATAGGAGTCATAGACATAGTAATGAAAAACCGGCGTGAACCAATCCATAACAAAACCACGGTACTCCCAATTTCATTTAAAATGAAAAATTATCTTGCACAGGAAATTTGACCTACTTTTAACAAAAATGAAAAGCTGGCATGTAGTAATAAAGGTGTGAGATGATGGTATGAAACCATAAGATAGGTTAATCCACTTTATGTCAAAGCCATCAATGGATACCTAGGTCTAGATGTCAAGGCATCACAACTGTAAGTCCATCATGACAAATATTATTTTGGATTAGTTTTTCTTTGAAGATGACTTTCAACCATCATAGTTATCGTCAACCTCAAATGCTCTCCAGTTTCCCCCCCTCAATCAAACACAGCCTAAAAATTGCTTGGATAAAAAACACCAAAAAAGGTCAAAATTTCTATTCAAAATATATTTCATCCAAGTTCAATGGATAAAATTATAGATTGATTTTCCATTTTTTCACTTGAACTTGCATTTGTTTTGTATTGTTTCCAACACATTCCTTTTTATTCTATCTTCCTTGTAACACATTTATATCATCTCTAGTCTTAATTGATATCCATCATAATCCAATAGCATTCTGAGAAATTAAAACTGAGCAAAAAATATATGTGAATAGAAAATTTATTTAATTAAGGAAAGCTGAACAGATAAATATTAATTCTAACTACTAAATATATCTTCACTTTATAAATCAATTTACTTCTACCGGTAGTCTAAAACATCCGATTTGTGCATCTTGACATTTTAAAGGTTTAAGGTTTTTACTGAATTAGAACCTCAAATTTAACAACGGTGCATGCTTGATCACTGGAAACTAACAATAGTTCATGTTAATAGAAGGGATAAGTGTACCTGTTCTGAAAGATAAGCAGCATACCCCTTGTTCCCACTTGAGTATGCTGTTGCAGCCTGGAAAATAACTTACAACATCTTAGTGAACAATCACACCGAGCAGGTCTTAATTTTGAACAATAATCCTCTAACAAAATAAAATCACCTTCTGATAGTAGGATTTCATAGCATCATAATGTTGAGATGCAGTCCTCCTGAATCCCGCATATTCCTCTCCTTTAGCTGCAATGTAAATTAAAATAATACTTCAAGCAGATGGTCTATAAATTAATAGTTATCACAAAGTAATACTTAACAAATAAATTTGAGGCACAGGCTTTGTTTGATCCGTCGAATGATCACAAGTAATAATTGTTAAAATTATCCATAAATAAAAATATAGATCACATAACAAAAACCTTGTTGTTATAAATTAATATAACTATTATTATCATTTTATTATTATTCTCAAGGACTAATTTTATATGACTCAACTAAGGAGAATATAGTGAGAAGATGCAGTGAGTTATGCAAATATAAATGCCACAGGGATTTACATATGGTTGTTACACTATCAAACACCCTAAAAACAGTTCTACGTGAAAATTGATTTCTCCCACCATGTTTTCCATAAAGCTAAGGCTGCCTTAAGATGTTTTAACAATTTACAGATCTTGCTTCTTTTTCTTAATCACAAGACTGAGAATCCAACCACATGTGTGAACCAGCGATCAAAATATCAACAATAACTCCAAATATACCACCATTTGAATCAAGATCTCAGTGTGAAAATCAGCAATATTATATGCAAGCAATTTGTATTTAGGACGACATAATTATGCATCACAAATACATGTACAAAATTTGAAACACAAATGAAGCATGAATAAAAGGCTTGACTATACACTTATAGCTCTTTTTCTAGAAAACCATGCCACAAGTATGATTCTAGTTTACACTGAAAGATCTAAAAATTAAAAAGAAAACTAGGTATATAATGAATACCCCATTTAGTCTTATGTTGAAGTTCTGCAGCACCATCAGCATTGACATTGATTCTTTGGCCAAAATAATCCATTTTCTTTACAATGTTCTTCCAATTCATGTTGCTAGGTTCTTGTTCAGAATTTTTGGGGACATTAAACAAAGATTCCAACACTTTTTGTGGAAGACACTCTTCTGTAATTTCAGGGTTGGGCATAGATTCCTTCGTAGAATTCATAAGAACATCAGAGTACGCCCTGAACAATTTGAAGCAAAAGATCAATAACTAAAATGTCCTTGACTGGATTCAACGATTAAGATTAAGTGGGTATTTTAACTGAACCAAAGCCTGGATAACTTCAAATTTCTAGTTTTCTAGGAGAATATACAGAAATACTATATCACAATAAATCAAATAGATTATTGAATACAGAACACATCTCTACAATACTCACATCAATCAATAAGCACAAAACTTATGTATCCTTTGGAGCATGCTTGCAGATGTATCCTATGTTGATGTTATTTTATTTGGGCTCCATCTCGTATTAGAGATCAATTCTATGTTCCCTTGACTTGAGGAGCATCTCATTATTTCAAGCCTCTTTTTTTCTTTTTAATATATGCTCGTCTTGCTCATCAATCAATACATATATATACATACATATATAAGTTCGCAATATGTTTTTAAGAACTAATAATTTTCCAAGTACAGTAACTGAAGTTAATCCTTATTCTTACCAAGGTTAACTAGTGATGGCAACCTCAAAGTCAAGTAGTCGATCAATCAAATTACAGTTATGTGAATTTCAGTAGTGAACCAAGTTAAGAACATGCCGTGATAATCAAATTAAGCAATTGATTCTCAACACTGGGATTAAGCAACTTTATTCATGGGGCTGCTCACCTTTCATGTATTAAAATTTAAGAAATATCTCATTTATCGAGCTGGACAATTTCAAGTAAAATTGACGGGAAAAAAAAGAGCGGAGGCATTACTAAGTAGGTAGTTCCAGGATGCACATGGCATATTTACCCCAAAAGAGATTTTGAATGAGAAACGGTTACCACATTTAAATTAAAAAATACAATGACTCATGGGATTCCATTTGGCACTAGGATAATAAATAGAACAAAAGTTTGATCAGCCAAGTTGTATTGTCCAAGGCATGTGCCGCATGTCACATGTCACATACAATACGACTTCAATACAGTTTGGATACTGCTGGCTGGTGTTTTGAAGAAACTTTAATATAATCAATCATATTTCATTTCAAATAGTTTGCATTCATGTGTCAACGAGACAAACATTTCAACAAGAAAAAACATATCGGCCATTCCTACGAGTATTACTGAATTTCAGGCCTATCTCACCACCACCTTAATAGAATAGGATTCCTTCCCACTGAAACCCTAATTTCAGGACTTCCATAATTAACTGGTGAATTCTTTGTTCCAGGACATAATCATTGTCACCAAACAGACCGGTAGTTTAAAAACCACTTGGATGGACCTTTGTGAACTCAAATTTCGAGGACCACATTATACAAGTCTAAATAATGTGCCTTTTATTTCCCAAACCTTCTTCCCAAGTGTACATCCATGGAGGAAAAATGAGAGGAACATTAGTAACCCCTGAAAACCCATAGTAATATTGGCTCTAGACAAAAATGAGCTTCTGAAGACCATACTAACAAATCACACACATAATGGCACATGAAATGAGAGACCGTACCACCCCTCCTTATCATTGGAGAAGTCTTGATACTCACCCCCCCATCAACAAGAGACCGGGGCATCACCAATCACCCCCAGAACCAAAAATAAAATGGTGTCAATCCGAGCTGGCAAAGTCACAATGACACAAAATATGAACCCAAATTTCAGTATCATGCATCCACATATGGCGATTCACCTCCATACCCCTCCTATAGTCAAGTGTTCCAAGTAGCAGACAGTCACAAAAATAAATTCCAAACAAAGAGAACACACTTTCGCAGGTAAACATTTCCTCCCCACTTTCTTATTCTTTTACCTCACACGCTCAAGAAGAACAAATATGTTCTCTTCTCCATTCCTCTCGCATGTTGCGTCAGTACACCCATTAAAACAACTGCAACTAATTCAACACTTCTCCACATCAATGGCTAACCAGGGTGAGGGCTTCAGAAAAAGACCAGGAATCTGCACCAAGGAGGATTTGGGAATGAAGTCGGCAAATGAAGAAGGACAGAGATATGTTCAACACCAGCATGAAGAAAATCAATGCAGTAAACCCCATCAGAATTTTACACAATGACCAACGCAATATGGAATTACTGCAATAATAGAGAATCAGGTGAAAAATATATAAAATGGTCCTCTAAAGATGTAATATTGTTGCGCCATGATAGATGAGTTGGTTAAACAGGTGGACTGGGTCATGAAGGCTAACACACTTAACAACCAGGTCATGTTCTGTTATGTAATATTGACATGTTACGTAATATTGACAGTGTGCAAAACACGTCGCGGTTGTGTTGGAGAAAAATAATCATGACATCATTCATCCTGATCCGCTTCCACCCCTACTTAGAACAAGGTATATTCATATAACATAGAAACTGAAAAAGAAAAAAAAGTGTAGAAAAATTTGGAGCATAGGGGGAAATTCAAACGATTGCAATTGGCGTAGAATGCTAAATTCTACGATTTCATATCCAGTAATAAAATGAAAAATACACTACTGGTAATGGCAGGCAAAAGTAGGGGCAAGCAGGATACAGTGCATATTCATTGCCATTCCTCTACACAGAAATTGCTACAATTAAGCACGGAATGGGAAAATATATAGAGATATAAAAAAAGCACACTAGTTACCTCCACTCACGGCCTGAAGACTGCATGATATGCTGAAAGTTTTTTTCATAAGAACGAACGCTCAAGTCTGACATCCTATCTTGAGGCTGCCAAAAATATAATTATAATAAGGAAACACTACAAGATGTCTTACCATTTATACTTGTGAAATGCTCAATTTATTTCCAACTACCCCGTCATATATGACTTAAGAAAGGTTTTCAATCAGTGTACAAAAGTTTTCTTCATTACGTATTCAGGAATGATCTAAAACATTCATAGTGAAATGTCAAATACACCCAACAATTGAAAAATGTGCCATGTAAATCCAAGAACAGCAAGATTATGAATGTGCTATGTGAAAATCCAAACCAAAGCTAACTTAGTTGGGCTACATGATTTGCAACAGCTATAGGATGTCACATTCTACCTAAGAAATTGTAATCAACGTAGTCTGCAAACTTAGAGATATTGCTAAGTGGAATGTAACAATCTAGTCTGAGTGCCAGTGACTGCTGAACAGGATTCCATTCATTGTTAAACCCACCATGCATGAGGGATCACAAGTCAAGACTTCAGCGTGTTGACTTGATCAAATTTGCATAAAATTAATTCGGGAACTTGATTAACCACGCGATAAGCAGTAGAGAATGATACCCAAACGCTGGGTCTTAGAGAAACATAACATTAAGGTGTATGAACAAGAGCAGCTGCTGTAACTGGGATAACATAAAAGCTTTCGTTTTGGTTGGGATAGAGATAGACCATACTCCCAGTAAGACATGGAGGATAAAATGGACGGTGTTGAATCATTACAATCACAACCATAAGAAGGTCAGACAACACTCTCAGTTCTAGACACTGTTTTGCTACCATATCAAGGATGGAAACAAATCTAGATGGTAATTTTTCTTAGTAATTCTGAAATGTCGACAATGAGAGTAAATAAAAATAAAAAGAGTTACAGGGTGTATTGTATGAAATGGAACAAATTAGATCAGTGTGAAGATTGATTATATCTGACTTCCTTTTTTCTAATTGAATATCAACTTTAACTTGGTTTTGTTTTTTACACTTGATATGGTTCCATTGAAATCCCTAATCAAAAGAACACTACCAGTTTTGGTCGGAATGTCAAAAATATCAAAATATCAAGAAAGTACCTGGCTATCATCCTTGAACTGCTTATGGGAAGATGCTGACAACTCGAGCAATGTATCCAAGGCCTGGAAAAATAACATTTACCAAGACAACCTCGAGCTTTGAATTTGTCATAAAATAAGTACAAAGGGTGCACATTGCGGATAATAACGATTAAGAAATCAACAAAA
Source organism: Berberis thunbergii (assembly GCA_003290165.1). Classification (NCBI taxonomy): domain Eukaryota; kingdom Viridiplantae; phylum Streptophyta; class Magnoliopsida; order Ranunculales; family Berberidaceae; genus Berberis; species Berberis thunbergii. The sequence continues at coordinate 108,538 of QNQO01000923.1, read as the reverse complement.
GTATCAATTATCGCCTGGGTAAACAGTGTGGGTGAATGCCATATCTACAAGCATCACCGTGTTTCACAAGAAGTCTTCACTGCTTGTAAATGGTAGAGAAAAGTAAGGAAAGTGGGAATTTATTGAAAAGCTTATCATACCTTCTCAACGTCATATCCACACTGACCTGCAGGAATAAATTTTGTGTTATCTACCATACAACTGCTGGCCGAAAAGTTAAAAACTATTTTTCGAAGCTATTTTTTCTAATTGAAAAGTCATCGATTGCCACATTATGATAACATAAGGATATGCACATGTTTTTCAATCTAATAATAGATCGTGGTTCATATTTTTTATATTTTTTTTAATCATCGCCATGAAGCCCTTACCAAGAGTTCGCATAACAGATGGATGCATGGATAGACACGTATTATCTAATATTAATATGGGTCTTCACCAGGAAACAGATGGATGCATCTTTAGAAAGGTACTCGCCATCACATCTAGATGGATAAACAAATATGCTCCAAAAAATATTAAAATAATGGTTGAATCACGAAAAAAAAAAAAGAAAAAAAAGAAAAAAAGAATAAACTGAATCCAAAAGTAATCCTTGCAGCAACTCCCCAGACCAGTTGTCCAGTTAACCAACCTGGTTTTGCAACATACTTTGTGCCTCTAATTTTCTTGCTTAGGATGCACAGTGCTCCTGCAGTAACAAATATCACGTTCAAAGTATTTCTTTTCAGTTACACATTCTCTTATTTCTGAGACTCTTTTTTTTATGACAGCACTTGTTGAGAAATGGAACCAACCATCTTGCAGGTATAAAGTACACATATATCTAGAGCTTCATTCATCTTGCTTCAAATTTAGCTACAAAAAAACTTAAGCCTACAAAAAGATTTTCTCTCTAGTTCTTAAGAATCACTTACTATTCCAAACATGGATCCAGCTACTCACTGATTAGAATTTATTAGAATTAAGGATTGCAATGGGTCATAGAATTAAGGGTGACAATGGGTCGTGTCGTGTCATATGGTGTTGCGTCATTTCAAAACCTTGTCTCAAATTGACAAACCGAAACACATACTGTCCTGGAGGTTGGACTAGGACAACCTGACACGAACCGTTTCAGCCTGTTTTAATCCGTTTAGAGTTATGATAAATTATTATACATTGAAACCTAGCAAAACCAATCAGGTCAGCGATGTCAAATGGGTTATGACATGTCTATAACCGTTAACTAACAACGGTCCTGTGTTTAGCCGTGAACAACAAACACAACCCAATAACTTGATGTGTCAGGTCGACAACATTATCAGTCATGGCATGGTTTGTGATGGAGGACATCATATGCAACTTTATTCGTCTCAAAGTAGAATATAATAAATATTTTTTATTTTGTAAATTTATAGGAATTAATGAATTATAAGTGTAAGTATTTCTATTTTCTAGAATGAGTTGTACTTGAAAATTGGCTTCTCTTCGACTATAAAAGAGAATATTCTCTTTCTAATTGATTGGACTAGTGACTAATGAAATTCAGAATTAGATTTACCTCCTTTATTTGACTTGTGGATTCAAGTTCTTCATCTTTTCTATCTTTGTGCTTGTGGATGCAAGCTTCGTCTCTTCTTATTTCCCTTTCGTCTTCTCTTTTCTCTAATACATTGTGGACTCACGAATTCTCCATCTTGCTTTCCAATTACCTTGTGGATTCAAAGTTTCTCGTTCGTCAATTTGGTATCAAAGACCTACCTTGATCCGTGTTTTCATCACACCCATAATTTTCACCCAAACCCATCGCCCCTTCAACCATCTCCGCCAATCTTACCACATAAAAAATATAATACTAAATATATAATTGTTCATCCAAATCCATTGTTATTCTACTCATTTTCTTAGCACCTTTCTGACGTCTCCAAACCCCACTTCACAAGCATCACCATTTTTTTTTCCTTTCCCAATACAACAAACACCTGCCCTGCCCCACCACCACTTATTTTGTTTATTCCGAACCTGCCCCAACCCCATCAACAAGTAGGCCCAAAACATCGAATCCATCACCTTATTTATGTCTAATTTATTCCATTCACCACCTTTCCATTGTTTTCATAGTAACCTATCGTCTCAATTCCTATTTCCGACCTCAATAACCACTGACACCACTGTCACATCTATATTTTCAATATCATCCCCCCATATTCACCATTGTCACATCCATACTTTCAATATCGTCCCCCATTTTCACCACCATAGCACGAAACCTCCCTTCTTGATGATTATAATCGAGTTCACCAAGAGCTCCGTGCGCCATAATTTCAATGAAAGCTCAAGTATGATTATCTCAACAAGATGTGTAAACATGATTTTTGGAACATGGCTCAAGAAGGTAAGCTTGATGCATGTGAACAAAAACTTTATGATTTATTTTCTGCGCCTAGCCATGTTGGTTTTGCTTATACAAGGAAATTCTTAACCATATCCAACAAATCATTCCTTTTTATTTTCTTTTCCCACCAATTACATATCCTTCCCAACTTCCTATCACTCCCACCATCCACATAAACCAAGCCACTTCCACTATCCCGACCACCTTACTCCGCACATCTTTTTCTTTCATCGACCCCAATTTCTCAACTCTTTGAACCCATTATTCCACCACCAAGCGAAACTACACACTTTGAACAAATTATTACCAACCAACCCATATCACCTAGTTCTCTTTCACTTGATGAGTCCCTTGTTATTGAGAAACCCATGGAGGTGCCCATTCAAATGTCCTCGAAAAAGACAACGTTCAAATTGCACAAATCAAACGTGTTTTTAAAAAGGGAAGATACCAAATATTTTGGCGTGTGAAGATCCATTTGCAGTCCTATGTAAGAGCTTAACATTCAAAGGCAAGAATATTTATAATTTTCTTGTCATTATGATCACGCATGTATTTCATGAAGTTGTTATGTCGATACTTAGACACCACATGAGGTTCAAGGTTTCTCCTTTGAAGTTTGCCAAACCAAAATCAACTAAATAACATGCCATGTCAAGGAGGGTAATCATATCTGCGTACAAAGTAACACCCTGATTAAAATCTATTTGTCATCCATTCTGCAATCTGAAAATAATGATTTTTTTACTAACTAGTATCCAGATGATAGATCTAAGCTACTTCACAGATCTTTACCAAAGCCTTGAGCATATTAAGTCTGCTTGATTGTCAAGATATTCTATTTTGTCTTTCGAGCGGAGCATCTTCAACTTTTGAACATCTTCAACTGTAGACCCCATTTCAACGCCAAGTCAACAAAAGCCTGACCACATAAACCCTAATATAAAAAATACAAGTCCCCATTTCAACGTCATGTCAACAAAAGCCTGACCATATAAACCGTAATATCCAAAATCAAGTCCAAAACAAAACCCAGACCTAAACCTAGCCCCCAGTCCATTAAGACTCCTCTAAGGGTGTAAACAACATCCATAGCAGTTACAATCTTGTGAGAGCACATTTGGTGTAGGTCGATGCAAATCCATCTCCCATTTAATCCCTCAAAACCTTGTTTCTCATTTGAATTTACGGTTCTCATCTACTCTCCAAATAGACCCAAAATCTATTTAGGATGCATCAAGCCTACAAATCAGTTCGAGACCACAAATCTTCAGGTTTAGCAGATAGGTTTGAAACCTCAAATTTCAAGTTTTGGGGGCGCGAGAGCTAAGAGTGATCCCTATAATCTTTTTAGGGATTCGAGGGAAAAGGGTTGAGTGAAAAAACACCAAATCCATTTGTGGGGGTTATAGGAATTCTCCCATTTGAGATGCCCTTAACTACACATCGTTGTCAATAGCATTACTATTACTAGCATTCAAACAAAAGCACCATCAAAAGATAAACCCTTCTAAAAACACGCATAAGGCACAATCTCATAAATAAATAAATAAATAAATAAATAAAAATGAATCTTAAACATTTTCTTACATAACACATCTTGAACAATAGCCAAGCTCAATTCACACTCCTCTCCAAGCATTGGGCACAAGAACTGCTACGCTTCTTCATTCGACATACGTCCCCCTTCGGATTATTGAAATTGTTGTACTTTCTACCACCACCATTGGAGCTAGACCTCACATAATTCTTCCCAAGCGTTTTATCCCTATCGAAACACTCGTCTTCTTCTGCTTCATCCATCCAAAACCCTTCTGCATCTTAATGAGATACGCATCAAGAAACCTCTCCGAAGAGCTCGAGCTAGTCGACGGATCGTCACCTGTGGACGAATCAAAATACGAAGATGAACTCGCACTCGTTGAAGGACATCTTCCATTCCCCCAAAACAACTCCTCCATCCCCTTCTCTCGCTCAAGCGAAAGCGAAGAGAAATCTCCATTCAAACACCCAAGAATCGACTCATCCACCACCTTAGGCGGATTCTCTGCTTCCTCTCCACCTCCACCTCCGTTCGCGGCAGGAGATTTCGCCTTTCGCCTCTTCTTCTTCGACGGCCTCGTCATCGAGATTCCAACCTAAATTGCCAATCAAACTGACGAAGTTGATTCGATGGAGAATTCCTAGACCGAAAATTAGAGGACGGAGTCGAGGCGCAAATGAGGGTCTTTGATGTTGATCGAAACCCTAATTTGAGATTGAATGTGAGAAGCAGAGGTAATTTGAGGGACGTGATAAGGGCGAGAGAGAGATTTCATGGAAGTGAAAAACAATTTGGGGCTCTTTTCTTTCTTGCTTTTTTTTCTGTGCGTTCGTCGTCTGTTCGTCTCGCTCGCACGAAGGAAGAAAAACTTTTTTCGAAAAGGGAATAAGGCTATATTCATGCGCACTGGGCATAGGTTCCCGCAAAACGCGTTTTGCGTCACGTATATAGGGGGAGAGAGAGATTCCACGTTGATTAGTTAGATTTAAAACAAGGGCACCCCATTTGAGGGAATTGGATCCCAACTTTGTGGAGACCATCAACAATAACAGTGCAGATGGTGGACAACTTTTTGTGCGATATTGACAATTTGATCTCAATCTCATTTGTACAAGAGCGCGTAATTTCAAAAGGTTGGTGGACTACCTTATAACTCACAGCGTGTTGTCGATGGATTGTTGTGCTTCAATATACTTCCTTTCAAAAGGTGCAATAACCTAGCGTGTTGGCCAATGAATTGTTGGTGTGCTTCAGCACGCTTCCTTTTGAGGTGCACAATAATCTATATTTTCAAATGTTTTGCTGCATAACAAAATTAGTGATATTCAAGATAAATTTTGTTATGTTGAAGTGTTCTGCTATGAGCAACAACGTATTGATACAAATTCGGAAGGTTAACCTAGTTGACATGGAGGTTCGGCAATGTTCTAACTCACTTGGGGCTACCATGAGAAATAATTTATCAAATTTGAAGGGTTTCATGATGTTTATGGGCAAGCTATATTACAACAATCTGATTTATTTGACAAACCTAGTTGATGACAAAACTAATTTAGCATTTGAAACACTTGAACACGATGACTTTAAGGTCATGTTGATCAAACAATGCACTTCAAAATTGTAGATGAAAATCCTGAATTATCCCTATTGACAAACTAAGAATTCTGCCCAGCTTCAAAAGAGAATTTAAACTAAATTCCTAACCAGATTCCCTACTCTTATTCTAATATTACGTAAATTATAAAATTAAATCGTTATCAAAATGGGTCCTCTTACAGGATCCCAAAATCACTGTCCAGGCCCTAAGTTATCAGAATGAAACGAATGAGGTCTTGCGTCAAACCCAGTCCATTGATAGACTTGCGTTCTAGTAGAAACAGAAAATCTCAAAAGCTGCTTCAAATAAATAAGGTGGACACAAAACCATCCAGAATATAAATTGATTTAACCATAAAGGCAAATCACAAACGACAGAGCAAGTACAAAGTGATCTACCATCTAACGATTAATTTTATTTGACTACCAAGAGATTCCAATCACCATCTTATAGTGCCCCTCTTTTGAGCATTCCCAACTGCAGAGATGACAACACCATGCAACAACAGCCTGACCTCACAAACATCAAACATAAATTAATTCAAAACCACTAAGTTGAATCACAACAAAGTTAGTACAACATCATATTAAGTCTGTTTGACTGTCAAGATATTCTATTTTATGTCCTTCGAGCATCTTCAACTGCAGGCCCCATTTCAACGCAAAGTCAACAAAAGCCTGACCACATAAACCCTAATACCAAAAATACAAGTCCCCATTTCAACGCCATGTCAATAAAAGCCTGACCATATAAACCGTAATATCCAAAATCAAGTCCAAAACAAAACCCAGACCTAACCCTAGCCCCCAGTCCATTAAGACTCCTCTAAGGGTGTAAACAACATCCATAGCAGTTACAATCTTGTGAGAGCACGTTTGGTGTAGGTTGATGCAAATCCATCTCCCATTTAATCCCTCAAAACCATGTTTCTCATTTGAATTTGCGGTTCTCATCTACTCTCCAAATAGACCCAAAACCTATTTAGGATGCATCAAGCCTACAAATCAGTTCGAGACCACAAATTTCCAGGTTTAGCAGATAGGTTTGAAACCTCAAATTTCCAGGTTTTGGGGGCGCGAGAGCTAAGAGTGATCCCTATAATCTTTTTAGGGATTCAAGGGAAAAGGGTCGAGTGAAAAAAAAAACCCAAACCCATTTGTGGGGGTTATAGGATTCTCCCATTTGAGATGCTCTACACATCGTTGTCAATAGCATTACTATTACTAGCATTCAAACAAAAGCACCATCAAAACATAAACCCTTCTCAAAACACGCATAAGGCACAATCTCATAAATAAATAAATTTAAAAAAAAAAAAAAAATCTTAAACATTTACTTACATAACACATCTTGAACAATAGCCAAGCTCAATTCACACTCCTCTCCAAGCATTGAGCACAAGAACTGCTCCGCTTCTTCATTCGACACCCGTCCCCCCTTCGGATTATAGAAATTGTTGTACTTTCTACCACCACCACTGGGGCTAGACCTCACATAATCCTTCCCAATAACGCTTGAAACTATCCCCGTCGAAACACTCGTCTTCTTCTGCTTCATCCCTCCAAAACCCTTCTGCATCTTAATGAGATCCGCATCAAGAAACCTCTCCGAAGAGCTCGAGCTAGTCGACGGATCGTCACCTGTGGACGAATCAAAATACGAAGACGAACTCGCACTCGTCGAAGGACATCTTCCATTCCCCCAAAACAACTCCTCCATCCCCTTCTCTCGCTCAAGCGAAAGCGAAGAGAAATCTCCGTTCAAACACCCAAGAATCGACTCATCCACCACCTTAGGCGGATTCTCCGCCTCCTCTCCACCTCCACCTCCGTTCGCAGCAGGAGATTTCGCCTTTCGCCTCTTCTTCTTCGACGGCCTCGTCATCGAGATTCCAACCTAAATTGCCAATCAAACTGACGAAGTTGATTCGATGGAAAAACCTTAGATCGAAAATTAGGGGACCGAGTCGAGGCGCAAATGAGGGTCTTTGATGTCGATCGAAACCCTAATTTGAGATTGAATCTGAGAAGCAGAGGTAATTTGAGGGGCGTGATGAGGACGAGAGGGAGATTTCATGGAAGTGACAAACAATTTGGGACTCTTTTCTTTCTTGCTTTTTTTCTGTGCGTTCGTCGTCCGTTCGTCTCGCTCGTACAAAAGAAGAAAAACTTTTTTCGAAAAGAGAATAAGGCCATATTCGTGCGCACTGGGAATAGGTTCCCGCGAAACGCGTTTTGCGTCACGTATATAGGGGGAGAGAGAGATTGCACGTTGATTAGTTAGATTTAGAACAAGGGCACCCCATTTGAGGGAATTGGATCCCAACTTTGTGGAGGCCATCAACAATAATAGTGCAGATGGTGGACAACTTTTTGTTCGATATTGACATTTTGATCTCAATCTCATTTGTACAAGAGCATAATTTCAAAAGGTTGGAGGACTACCTTATAACTCACACCGTGTTGTCGATGGATTGTTGTGCTTCAATATACTTCCTTTCAAAAGGTGCAATAACCCAGCGTGTTGGCCATTGTTGGTTGCTTCAGGCACGCTTCCTTTTGAGGTGTACAATAATTTATATTTTCAAATGTTTTCCTGCATAACAAAATTAGTAATATTCAAGATAAATTTTGTTATGTTGAAGTGTTCTGCTACGAGCAATGTATGGATACAAATTCGGAACGTTAACCTAGTTGACATGGAGGTTCGGCAATGTTCTAACTCACTTGGGGCTACCATGAGAAATAATTTATCAAATTTGAAGGGTTTCATGATGTTTATGGGCAAACTATATTACAACAATTTGATTTATTTGATAAACCTAGTTGATGACAAAACTAATTTAGCACTTGAAACACTTGAACACGATGACTTTAAGGAGGTCATGTTGATCAAAGTAAGCATAGTGGTCACTCTAAAGTTGAATTTTACCAAAAATATATACAAGATCCAAGACTAGTTGAGGATCATCCATCTACTAGGCATTTGATTGTGGATGCCGACAACAAAACTTGTTAACTAGTTAGATAAGTGGCATGTGTGGTTTAAATACCATAATTCACTTGTGTCACTATTAAAGCACATCTATAAGCTGGCACACCATTGGAGATATGCTTGAAATGTCAAATGAGTGATTTACATGTTGAAAACCGAGCATGTTTGTAAAATCTAATATTGTTGTATTTTTATTTTTATTTTATTTTTTATTTTTTATTTTTTTGTCTTTTTTTCTCATTCATCTCTCACCCATTATCAGTTTGTCGTGTTAGCAGACCCAACCAAGAGGGCAATCCAAAGAAACTACAATTCGGAGCCCTAGGTAAAATGTGGATTTTTAGGGTCACAAAAATTAAATTTATTTCTTTAATTTTTCTCTTTTTTACTTGGACGTTACTTTTTATTAGCTCAGTTGGTAAGTGTTGAGTTGTTTATCAGCTCAGCGGTAGACTTGTGGAGGAGGGGTTAGGGGATGAAAATAATAATAATAATAATAATTGATGATATATCAAAATAGAGTGATCATCACGAGGATATGGCGTTAAATCAATTGGGTTAGCTCATAAAACCCAAGAAAAATGAAGTAAATCACAAAGACCCAGACAAGGCCCATTAATGATAAGATATAACTGAAGCCCGAATTCAGCCATGAACAAATCAGAGCCCGAATCCAAACTCGACACGAGTTCTTTTATAAAGAAGATGAACGTTGCACCAAAAAGAGTCATAGAAGGAGTTACGCCTCCACGGACGCATCTCTATTAAGGAGGGGACTATTACAATAAATATTTCTTTTTGTTGCGCCTCACATGCTTAAGTCATGCAGAGAATTAACCGCGGTCATTATAAAAAGTAGAGGGAACATTCGACACAAGTATGCAACTTTAACTGAGTTTTTGTCAAAATTTTCTTCCTTTTTCAAACAGCATCAAAATAGATTCGATCATAAAAAAAGGTGGTCATTGGCAGTCTAACATCTATTTTGCAGGTCTAACTCACAGGACGAAGATCTTTGGATGCATCGGTTTGGTGCCATATGTGGGAAGCGACGAGTTTCCTTTCTAAAAACAAGATTCACCGTGACAAAGCTCACCGCAATCTGATAGAAGATCAACAAGCCGTCAGAACAAATGACACATGTTACAGATCCTCAACCCAGTTATGATCGTGGCAAGCATGGGCGGACCTACTAAGGAACGAGGGGGGCAGAATATTTTTAGTATATATATTTTAGTCTTAAAAAATCGATTATATAATGCAGAATACAATAAGTTAATTGTTTATGAAAATATTCAAATATGTCTTTGTTGGTGTAGTGGTTGGAGGGTTATCATTTTTAGTAAAAGACCTGAGATCGATACTCTTTAAGTGCATTTTTTATTTTATTTTCAATGCAATTTTATTAGTAATTGCAAACATTAAAAAATGTTTAGTTTGATAAAAATTTATTAACATTAAATAAATGAATTGTTTTTGACAAGTAATATTAAACCCCTAACAAAAAAATATTTAAAATTAATATCTAAAATAATAACGATAGAATTCAATGAAAATATATACCATTAGTCAACTCGTATAAAATTTGAGTCTCATATAAACTATTTTTTCTTTGAAATTATATTATGATCATATTAGATTCGCAAATTTCAAATTTTTTTTTTGCTTCACCTAGAACTTATCCTAATTATTTTGTGATTCTCAATTCTAGACAACCAGGCTTTATAGCCACTTTTTTGTCAGGTTTTAAATTTTTTACATTTTTATCCCTTCTATAGATAATGTTTGTGATGATATTTTAAAGAGAATGGGTAAATGTGTAAAAATGCTCTAGCTTAGTCAAAAAATGGCTTTCAAGTCTGGTTGCCTAGACAAACTCTTTTGTGATATTAGTATATATTCTACTTATTATGCTTGTTTGCTTTTTGCTAAGGTTATCAATAGTGACCTTATTTTGGCTTAAAATTTACTACACTTGGATCCAATTTGATATATGCATTGTATTTTTTATAGTTGAATTTTTTTATTAGTTACTAGCTTCGGTAAAAAAAAATTGGCTTTACCATTGATAACTACTATTATCAACTAATAAGTATTTTCCATTTCGCCCCCCCCCCTTGACTAAAATCCTGGGTCCGCCTCTGGTGGCAAGTCTCCTACTGGCAACTGTGCATCGCAAACAACTCATGAACAAGAAACAGCCTGGATCATCAGATCGATGGCGTCCGAGAATCCAGATTCACAGCATGCAATACCCCAGACAACCAAAACATCTAGCGACGCCACCACAGTTCCTCGGGTAGACCAAGTGAACTACATACAAATAAACTGGAAAAATCACACAAGAGCACATCCAACCAGCTGACCGTGTTCAGGCACCGCCCCAACAAAACTCTGCCAATCGAACTCAAGAAAGTGACGAAGTCGCAGCAGAACCCCAACAGGAAAACTTCGAAAGCAAAGAACTCCCCCAAGGCAATACTCCACAGTGTGATGGAACGCTTGCTGAAATCTCGTTCATGACAGGAGTCACGAATCCCAACATACTATATGAGTTAGCCAAGCCGCCATTCTCCGACACCCTTACGAAAACGGTTATACCAAAAAAGTTCACTCCACCAAAGTTCGAAGTGTATGATGTTACCACCAACCCAACTGATCACCTTAGACACTTCCACCACATGATGGCTCTGAAGGAAGCCACATAATCAATCTTATGCAGAAGATTTCTGACCAGCCTCACATCCGCAACAATTAATTGGTTCAACAGCCTACCACCGAGGTCGATAAACTTTTTCCAAGCGTTATCCACCGCTTTTATAACCAGATTCATCGGGTGCCAGAGGATGAGGAAATGACCACACTTCCTCCTTCATGTCAAGCAAAACCCCGAGAAACAATACGGGAATACGTCACTCGTTTCACCAACGAACTGACAGTGATCGATGGATGTAATGATGACACGACCACTACGACCTTCATCGTCAAACTGAAGAGAAGCCCATTATTTGACGCCCTTAACTTGGAGTCTTCAAAAGGCATGACGGTCTTATTGAAAACGACTCAAAAACACATTTCTCTCAAAAACACATTCCTTCTTCATCTTTTACAAATTGATGCATTTTGATTTCTTCAATGGAGTTTTTTTTCTTCTTCTCACTATCGTATCACTTTCCACTACTTTAGCAAAACCCATCTTGACGTAACTCCATTGAACAAATTCAAGTTATTTTAAAGACGTGACACATGAACTTTATTCTACTTTGGCAAAACCCATTCCTCTCTCTCTCTTACTAATATGATTTGTTCCCTCAGACATAGGGCATTTCAACTCAATTTATAGTTCATACAAGATGTTTTAATTGTTTTCTACATGAAATTTATTGATACTTACAAATTTTAAAATATTTAAAATTTTCATATATTGGTCCACATGTTTTACAAGTTCAATTCGAGCATCGTGAATTTCAAGGTTGGCCTTGTAAATAAGCAAATAAATAAATAAATAAATGTGTGGTCCTACTGAATTCTAAGTTCGAGATCTACAAGGAAGCTCTACCCTACATGTGCACCTCACAAATAACATTGATAGTCTAAATTACGCGAACAAACCTAGTTGGTACCACGTGATTAAAGATGACCACATATTTATCTCAAATCCTCTTTTGGAATCCTATTTCTTTTCTGAACCCAATCCCTAAAGATAGAAACATCTCGAACACAAAACCATTTGAACAATGGCGGAAAAAACTTGTCCAAACGATTTGCAGCATGATATAACCATTTCAATTACTTGGTATTTTAGGGAAGACAAGTTAAGTTGTCAAGGCAATTTTGAAAGAGCTTGGATTTATAAGCGATTGAACACATTTGACAATTTTCATCTTTCATTCGCAATGGCACAACTACATAAGCAGGTAAAGGAGACAACAAAAATTGTCTTGAGACATAGATGGATGGCTGACGGTGTTTGGAAAAAAGGATGGTATAAACTCTGAAATAACCTCAATATATAATACGAATCAAATTCGAAATAGTTTGTTTTCTTACGATCAGGTCATGTAAAATTTGTCAAATGTTTAATTCTTCTGATCAAGCTATACACTATGGTAAAATGACCATACAATCTTTTTCCCTTGATGAGGTTTTTTAGAATAAAAATTGTTCTTATTACAGTGAAAAAAACACATTGTTTTTATAGGAGGCCCGTGTTATAATTTAGAGAAAATGAAAATATCGTTATTTCAATCCTAAACAAACAAACAAACAAATAAATATTGTAACAATTTTTATACCAAACAAATATAACAAAGTAACCACACTATGGCGGTGATCCCGATTATTTCGTTGATCTCCTTAAGATAATCCACAATAGGCTCCTAAATTTTATTTTTTTCTAAATTTTTTCTAATAGTATTTATGTTTGTGTCCAATTTAGGAATCTTTCAAAAACTTCTTGACCACAATAATCAAATTTAAAAGGGTCAAAACGTGCGTTGACCAAGCTCCAAACTGTGATGTTGTCATATTCCTCGCCATATTGTGTCCTACTCGACCGTGACTCCTCTCTGTGCTTCGATTTCTTCTTTTCCTCTCCAAATATCAGCAATAGAAGAACCCAACCCATGTGGGGATGAGTAGAAACACTACTTGTCACACTAGAAAATCGTGGTGCGACTCCAAAACTCTACGTATTTATCAAAAAGGAAACATAACATTCATACGGACAATCCAAAAAAACAAACTAACTCATCATCCTAAAGGACGAGCATCGACAACTTTGCTCAACTAGCAGCATCACCACTAGCAACAACACCACCTGCACCCTGGTAGGGATACATCCATTTGCCAGAAAATAAGCAAACGGGTCAGCATTAGCTGGTATGAAGAGAACTGAAACATCCAACCTCAAATAAAAGGCATAATTACAATTAAGGCAAATAAAATGGATAACACATGTGTACATGAGATGCAACATGAATGAAATATAATACATAATCTCAACCGCCAAAATTCAAATAATCATAAAAGTTAACAATGCACAAGCACTCTTAATTCCAAATGTTCAATCATGACGCAAATATGCATGTGAAATGCAACACTCAAATGTGTTTTGTTAGTGCTCATTTTTCCTACACAAAATGCCCCGTTTTTCAAGGCTGAGTGTTATTCCCTTTACAGATTTAACGTAGTTTCTTATTTTGAAATGAGTATATGTGCAAATGTTCAACAACTTTAACATCGTCATATCAATGTCACAACAATAATTTTCCTTGGTAGTTTGCCAGCCATATCTCTCACGATGCCCGCCCACCCAGGTTGTTACAATATCAAACACGTGCTCAACAACACCAACAATAGTCTTCCCTTGATAGCTTGTTGATCATATCTCCCCCACTGCCCGCCCACCCAAGGTGTTACATTACTCTCCCCTTGGTAGCTTGTCAACCATATCTCCCCCGCTGCTCACCCACCCAAGGAGGTTACATCAATATACAACCAGGAAAAACATTGTTCAGCAAAATTCCACATGGATTCTCAAATACATTTTATAAATGATGAATTATGCAATTCTTATTCTCAATAACATGCCATGAATGTTTAATTATGCAATCATTCTATGTGTTATTTCACAACCCAACGCAAAAATTCATGAAATATTTTACAATCTCAGCAAATATGTCAGTATACAAGTTTTCATTTCCTAACATGAGCGACTACCATACCACATGGCTTTCAACCAACATTTCCACATCTTTCTTCATAAGCAATATTCAAAACCGCATTCATATATCAATTAACATGCACATACTTAAAAATACCATAATGACAACGTTTTAAAAAGAAACGAGTTCTGTTCACTTGAGTCTGAAACCCAAATCTAACCTGACAAGGCGCCTAATCCATGAAAACAATGATTTGGCGACTCTGAAAGCTTTCCAAAACAAGCTCGAACTTTGACAGGCCACCCAAATGAAAACCAAAATTTCAGCGAAATCGTTCAAAACCCCAAAAATGGCGAAAACTCTCCCCTACACTGAACTGATCATCTCCAAATAGCACAATAGGCTGGAGACTGGCCAAAAATAGGTCAAAGAACAACTAGAACCGTGAATCGTAGCTCACCTATGTGATCACAACTCGGATTCACGCCGGTGAACCTCCTTAACTGACATGCATAGTAGGGGTGGGCACGGGACGGGATGGGACGAGATATACCCATCCCTATCCCATCCCGTTCATACGGGATCGGGACGGGATCAGCGGCATCCAAAAAATTTGAAGCAACATTTGCCAAAAAATTTGAAGCAATATCCAAAAAATTTGAAGCAATATATACCTGTAATTCTGTAAATAATTTGAAGCAACATCCAAGAAGTGAAACTGTCTTCATTGCAGTACAAACAAAATTTGAAGCAATATCATAGAACACTGCAGTATATATGCACAGGTAGACTATCTAACAGGTGATATCCAATCTGCAATGGGGAACCTCTCAGAGCTGCAATCCCTAGACCTCTCACAGAACAGACTATCTGGGAAAATTCTAACTGAATTGACAAGTCTAACATTTCTTTCAGCCTTGAATCTTTAGTGGAATTTTCTAGTAGGAAAAATACCAAGTGGGACTGAATTCAATACCTTTTCAGCTAGTTCGTATGAAGGGAATGCAACATTATGTGGTCTTCCCTTGCCCAAGTGCCAGCAGGATTACACCCCACCACCTAACCAATCTATTTTCTATGCACAGACTGAGGATGGGATTCGTTGGATAATTATCTTCATGGGGTATAGTTCTGGGCTAGTAATTGGTATAGTAATTGAACGTTTCACTCTTTGGAGGAACATGTTTGCCTAACAAAATCTATGAGAGTAGGAAGTTTTTTCTACAATGAAAGTCATATGAAGATCAGGCAGCAAATTGTTGGAAAACAAAAAATCTTGCAAAGGACTTGCATATTTTTTCTCGTCCTCCATTTCAGTATAGATGGAACAAAGTCATGCGTCAATATTTCCTTGTAGAGTGAATTCTTTCTTTTGGCAATGGTAGATAACAAATAACAATATTGCAGGGCAGAGACTCTTCAATGTAATACAAAATTATTTAAAGAAATTTTTTATTACTTAAAATTTAGTAAATGTTTTAAGAACTTAAAGTTTACTGCTGAAGACCTTTCCATCACTAAAATACACCTAGAGGAAGGCTAACATGAACTCAATTAAATAAAAATATTAATAATTAATATTAATAAATTAGTTCGGGACGGGGCGGGATTGAAAATCTCCATCCCATCCCATCCCATCCCATTCTAGATCGGGACGGGACGGGATCGGGATGAAATTATTCAATCCCATTAAGACCCGGAAAAATCAGGATGGGACGGGACGGGATCGGGATGGGAACGGGATCGCGGGATGGGATGCCCACCCCTAATGCATAGCATATTTTTTTTCAGAAATTTCAGCTAACCACAAACCACCATTGCATGTGAGATTTATAGGTTCCAACCGATGCCCCAAACATTACTTAAGTGGCCGATTGGAGCAGCACTGCTCGCTCCGGCAGTGACAACTCCGAGCTCAGACTCTCTAAGACTAAGATTTTACTGTTTTTAAGGCAGAAAACTTGAGCAAGAAGGAAAAGGGAAAATACGAAGAAAAATGAGGAAGATTGGAGAGGATTTAGCGAATAAATTGGCGGTGAAACTGATGGCAAATGGAAAAGAAACGCTCATGCGTCGTTAAGAAAAAGAAAAGAAAAGGATAGGAGGATTGTTTTATAATTGGTGGCTATTTGCCCCCACCAGATCTCTAAGGGAAGCCCACCTAAAAAATCCAGAAAAAAATTCTAAAAATTTCAATTAAATTCCGCAAACTTAGAAATTTTTTTTTATAAAAATACCAAATTAAAATTTAATGGGTGTTACACTACTTCCCCATGTTCCCTTTCCGTCAAAATCCAACCTTTATTGTTGAACCCAAACCATTTTCTTATCTCAATTTAACCCATCTGAAATGCAAACCCTTGATTTCTCATTTAATCCACCTCTGAATCAATTTCGCCCTTCTCGATCTCTCCCCAACTCTGAAGAAGCTTCTAATGCCTCGATTTCCAACCATGATGAATGGTCTTCTTTTTAAGTGGAAGAAAATGAGTGGAAAACCCACAAAGCCCTCACCAACCCACAAAGGAAGAGACTGTGGAGAAAACTTTTTTCGGTGTGACCGCGATCGTCGTCTTAGTTGTACCCATCGGCTTCTACTGAAGGGTTGCGACCATTTTTTATTATTCTTCTTTAAATGTTGCAGAAGTTATTATTTTTAATAAAATTTCCACATGGCCCATTTAAAAATATTTTTACAACTATCATGGACTAACAATGTTCATACGACACTCACAACGAAATTCATTATTGAGCCTAAAGTTTTGATTGAAACAATGCAGCTTCATTGTAGATAGAACATAACTTGAGCAAAATATTATTTTATTGTTTTCCTTCAATAACAGTTCCATGTGGATCATTGTCAAGAGTCCTAGTCATTGGGAAGTAGTTACCAATTTCTAGAATGTTTCCTAGTCTCCAGGGAGGTTGGGCGATCCTAGTCTCAAGGGAATGTGGATTATTTTTAGGAATAGAACATTATTGTAAGGTCTATTTAGGCAGTTGGAATAAAAAGGGAAATGCATCTTATGTGTCAAAAACCTTGTGTTACCCTAGAAAAAACCTTGTTTAGCTCTTATTCTTATTTCAAAAACCAGCAAAATAGCTTATAACGCCATATTTCACTCAAGAACTCAATCTAGAACTGGCCTACTTGAGGTCACTCCTAATAGAGTGGTATCAGAGCCAGAGATGGCTAAAGATAAAGTTAGTCAGCTAGAGGCAGAGGTGGGTCATCTCTCTTTCGCACAAAAAAGAACTCGCCAAGAGATGCAGGAATTGTTCACAACCATGAACTCAAGGTTTGATGTTTTGGAAAGTCAATGTTTGAGCGAGCAAGAAAACAACTCAATTGGTCACAACACGGGAAATATAGCTCCTCGTTCCAGCAAATCGATTGTGTTGAAAATGACCAAACTCAAATTCCCAAAGTACAAAGGTCATGGATCCAACAAGTTGGATATGCAGGGTTGGACAATTTTTTCAGTTTCAACGGATCAATCCTGAAGACCAAGCAACCTTTGCTAGCTACCACCTTGATGGAGAAACACAGTTGTTTACCAGCTCCTAAAAGAGGAGGGCAACTTCTTGAGCTAGGGTAAGTTGAAGGAGGTCCTCCATGCGAGGTTTGGGCTAACCGAGTTCGAAGACTTATTTGGGGATTTGACCAAGTTACAACAAAAGGGATCGGTTTGAAAGTACCAAGGTCAATTTGAGAGGCTATTGAACCGAGCATGACACCTTTATCCATCACAGCAAATCGGATATTTTATAAGTGGACTAAAAAAGATTATTTAAATAAAAGTGTAGGCTTCATGTCACACTTCTCTAGTTGTTGCAGTTGGGTTGGCTTGACTTTATGAAGCCAAATTCAACAGCAAGCATGTGCCATAGATGGAGTTATGAAGGATTGTCCAATCCACCAACACCCATCACCAGAAAAATTCACCCGTGGATACTGAGGAACAACGCAAGTAAGGGTTGTGTTTCCATTGTAATGACAAATACGACCCTTGCAAGGATTGTGATTTCGCTTGTCGAGTTAATTTTGATCTCTTGATTTTAATAAATATTTCGAGAAATATTTCGATGTGTAAAAAAAATGTAAAATTTTCGAGAATACATGAAATATATATAATGAATTTCAAGGTTATATGAAATACGTAGAAAAAAAATATGCAAGTAAATAAATCTATTAAATACATTAAATGAAGCATAAAAACCAATAAATGAAATAAACATGAAATCTATATATAATTAGAAAATTAGGGGGTGGTTTCAAAAATCAGTATACGATAATTAGATAATTAGGGACGTAGTTTCAAAAATTAATAAATAATTATAAGAAATGCTAATTAGAAAAACCTCGAAATTTACAGGAAAAAACCCTAAAAAATGTAACTTTCAGTAGTTTTTTTTTAAACACTTAAATTGATGAAAAAACTTCAAATTTATTTTGAAAAAAACCCTCAAAAAATGTAAAATTACATTTCGCTTTTTTCTTTTCGAAATTCAATAAAACAAAAATATCGGTTAAATTTCGCGAAATCTCATTCCTTGGACCATCGTCTTGATTGCAAACATTTGTTTGTCCTTGAAGCTTGCCGCCCGGATGAATACCAGCCAAATGATGAATCAGAGGCTGAAGACACCGGTGTAAACCAAAAATATGACTATCCAACAATCAGTCGATATGCTATTTCGGGTACTTCCACACCCAAAATTATGAAGGTGCGAGGAACAATTTGTACGTTACATGTGGATGTGTTACTTGACAGTGGCAACACACACAATTTTCTAAGATAGGGATTAGTAAAGAGATTAGGGTCACCAACATATTCTACTGGTCGCTTGGATGTATGGGTAGCTAACAACAAAAAACTTGCAAGCCAAGGCAAATGAGCAGGGTTTCAATAATCTTGCAAGGCAATCCTATCACCGCTGATTTTTTTTTTTTACTTCGTTTTGGGTGCTCAGTGTGGGATTTCTCCAAGCTCACTATGGAATTTACATCCAATGGTCACATTGTACATTTAAAAGATTTGTCTTTTCCCAATAAATGTATTCCAGGTTCGGACATGGAGAAGAAGATTCAAAAGTGCAAGGAAAGTTTATTTGTCCAATTCCATGCCATAGAGGGTGTTCATTCACTATCATCAATACAAAGGGACCCACGTCTTCAAGCTGTGTTAGCAAATTATGAAGATTTATTTGTGGAGCCTCAAGGACAACCTCCCCAATGTAATATGGACCATTGCATTCCGCTGCAACCAGGAAGCACCCCAACTTATGTTCGTCCATATAAATATCCTCACTTTCAAAATAATGAAATCAAAAGTTTAGTAGGAGATATGCTTGCATGTGGCTTCATATGCCCCAACCATAGTCCTTATAGTTCTATAATATTGGTCAACAAACAAGATGGGTCTTGGTGGTTATGTGTTGACTTTCGCTCTCTAAATAGTCAAACAATCAATACGAGCTGCATGGTGTTGAGTATTTATCTAGACTGTACCTTCACTCTAGCTATCATCAAATACAGGTCCATCCATCTGATAAAGAGAAAACAACCTTTCGCACTCATCAAGGGCACTTCGAATTTATGGTTATGCCCTTTGGATTGACGAATGCACCATCCACTTTCCAAGTGTTAATGAACGAGGTCTTCAAAAGGTATCTCTGTAAGTTCAAATTTTTTTTTATGATATTCTTATTTATAGTCGTTCTTGGAAGATCGTATTCAACACTTAGATATTGCCTTGGCAACTCTCCGAGCCCACCATCTCTTTCTTAAATTGCAAAAGTGCCAATTTGCACAAAGGCCATTCTCCTATTAAGGACGCATAATCAGCAATGCAGGCGTTTCGATGGACCAAGAAAAGGTTAAATCTATGCTTGAGTGGCCTAAACCTTTTTCCTTGAAAAGTTTGCGGGATTTCCTTGGTATAACAGGTTACTATCATAAATTTATCAAAGGGTATGGGGAAATTGCAGGACTTCTAACCCAGATGCTAATAAATGACTATTTTCATTGGTCATGCGAATCTGAATCTTCTTTCAAACTGTTAAAGGATGCCATGACCCACACCCCTGTTATTGCATTATCAGATTTCTCAAAAAAAAAATTGGTTGAATGTGATGCCAATGGTAACAAACTTGGAGTAGTTCTTTCTCAAGACAGTTGGCCCATTGCTTACTTCTTTCAAACTCTTCACGGTCGTAACCTTCTCCTTTCTACCTATGAGAAGGAGATGTTGGTTGTTATTATCGTTGTGCAAAAATGACGTCCATGTCTTTTGGGACGTTCTTTTGTTATCAAGACCGACCAACAAAGCCTAAAGTACCTATGGGAGCATCGAAATGCTGCTACAAGTCAACAACGATGGTTGTCCAAGCTTATGGGTTATGACTTTGTTATTGAATACACTAAGGGATCTAATAATGTGGTTGCAGATGCTCCTTCAATACGAGGCTATGAAAAAGAAATACACGCATTATCTCAATGCATTCCCAGATGGGTTCAGCCTATCAAAGAATAAACAGCCTCAGACCCCATGTTGTAGTGTCTAGTGCATCTATGTGAAACCGATAATACCATTTGTCCTTGGAATTACAAAGAAGGGATACTCTTTTTCAAGGATAAAATTTATCTTATTGATCATTCAAGTCTCATACCTCGAATGATCTCCCAGTTTCATGGAATTGCAGACAAGGGCGTTATTAAAACTTTACATAAAATTAAGGTTGTATTCTATTAGAAGAATATGAAACATCAGGTGCACGATCATGTGCTGAATTGTGATACACATTAGCGGAATAAAGCCCAACATTTGCTTCCACCACAACCACTGCCAATACCAACACGAATCTGGTCAAACATCTTAATGAAATTCGTTGATGAACTTTCACAATCAAGGTGAGTCGGCCCTCTTTGTGGTTGTAGATCGGCTTTCTAAATTTGCACATTTCATTCCTTTCTCCCATCTATACACTGCTACCAAGGTCGCTGGAATTTTCTTTGCACATGTATTTCGTCTTCATGGAATGCCAAAGTCTATAGTTTGTGATTGGGACAACACTTTTACAAGTAAATTATGGACTACACTGTTTAAATTACATGGAATAAATTTCAATTTAGCTAGGCATATCACCCATAAACAGATGGCCAAACATAAATTGTTAATCGTTACATTGAGATGTACTTAAGGTACTTGACAAGTGACAGACCACAGGACTGGGTTTCTTTGATTCCATGGATCGAGTATGCTTACAATACAAGCTACCACAGTGCTATTAAAACACACCCTTCCAAGTGGTTTATGGACGAGCTCCTCCAAATCTTTTATCTTATATTCCTGGTACTACCAATTTAGAAGTTGTTGATCAGGCCTTGCAGGACAAAGATAAGTTTTTGGACTTGGTTCGATTTCATATTGCATATGCTCAAAACTATATGAAGAAGACGCATGATCGTAAGCACAAACATGTGGAATTTGAAGTGGGGGATCTTGTTTATCTCAAGCTTCAACCTTATAGACAAATGTTTGTCCAAAATAGAAAGCATTGAGAGATGGCTCCCAAATTTAATGGTCTATTTCCAATCATCCAAAAAATTAGTCCAATTGCTTATAAATTACAACTGCTGAAGGCTCAAAAATACATTTTGTCTTCCACAATTTGCTTGTTGAAGAAATCTGTCCACCAAGAGGCAGAAGTGGCTCCCACAGGAAACGGAAGTTCCAGATAGAGTTATTCGTACCTGAGCAATTTTAGGCACTCGCAGTATAAATGGTCGAGTTTAAGTTCTTATTCAGTAAAAGACATTTTCTCGAGCAAATGCTAGCTAGGAAGACTTTGAACTGTCCCAGATGTGGTTTCCTTCTTGCACCCTTGTGGAGAAGGGTGATTCCAAAGAGGGAGTTGTTACATGTCAACCATCTCTTTTGTTTTCTTTGCCAACAAAATATTGTTTAATTGTTTTACTTCAATAACATGTCCATGTGGATAATTGTCAAGAATCCTAGTCATTAAGAAATAGTTACCAATTTTCGAGAGTGTTTCCTATTCAAACTCCTAGTCTCAAGGGAGGTTGGGCGATCATGGTCTCAAGGGTCATAGATTGTTTTCAGGAGTAGAGCGTTATTTAAGCAATTGGAATAAAAAGGGAAAGGTGTCTTATGCTTAAAAAAAATTGTGTTACCCCTTGGAGGTTGGGTTTCCCTCGAAGAAGCCTTGTTTAGCTTTTATTCTTATTTCATAAAACCAGCAAAATAGTTTATAACACCAGATTCCGCTCAAGAACTCAATCTAGAACTGGTCTACTTGAGCTTACTCCTAACATTGATTTGGGTTTTCCAATGAGTTCTTATTTCGATAACAATCTTATAAGAAACTTAGGTACGATGTTGTGTTACGAGACTTGGTGAGAACTTTTTTTCAATACATATGCATAAATCGATGCATAATGAAGACCCTAGGTAGCATATTAACATCACCATAGTTTATACTTCATCTCTATCCAACATGGGTGTTGACACTAGGTAGCAAATTAACCTTTATGAAAATTAAACGTATACTAAATGTGATATTCACAATGAATATTCTATTTTAAGTCGAAGTTCATACACTTCAAAGGTGTATAGTCAGATAAGACTTGAACATATAAACATTTATTCGTATAAGAAAACTGATAAAAATAAAACTCAAAACCAATAACTTGATGAAACTCAAAACCAATAACTTGATGAAAAGAGTTATACATACAAAATTTATATGTTGTTTGTAGCTAGACTTAGTAAATGAAACTCATAAGTAATTGCCATCGTTGTGGCATGCGCAAATGGATCAGTTTTGTAACTTTGTGTAACGCCCCGTTTTTCGAGGAAAAACGAAATCCTAAAATCCACGTAGGATTATCCGTTTCCCCCAAAACTCGGGACGTGAAATTCAATAACAACAGAAACATTTAGCAGCTATGAGAAAATATAGTTTAGAAAATAGAACAAACTAAAATTTATAATAAAACTCTAACCATGAAAAACTGACGTCGCTAGCCCCACTAGCGAAACTCCCGTAACGCTGCTCAACAGTCTCTGAACCTGAAAAGCTAATCGACTACATTCCCAAAGAAATGTATCGAAGAACCAAAAGCTCACTTGGGTCAGCAATAAAGCTGGTGTGAGAAATCTTCAATCCAAAAATCAATAAAATCGCACGTGATAAACATCAAGCGAAACACAAACAACAAACCATCACACCAATAGGTAGTTCCTCAATGAGGCAAAGGTGTGATGTAAGAAAACACAGTCCAAAGAATTTAGTTCCTCAACGAGGCAATCATATCATCATCATAATATGTAAATATGCATTTACCTGTACTTACCCTATAGGAGTTGACTATGGCAAGTCGGACCTGCAGAAATATTAGTAGACTTGCCATCCTGCATAAAAAGAATTAGAAACAATGCAACGTCATTTATTCTTTTTATTTGAATTAGGTTCATCTTTTTAACGGATTGATCACTTAGACGATACCACATTCGCACCACCTCCGTGCCGAACATACATGCCCGTATGCCTCTCTCATATAAAGGAGGACTACTCCGTCATCCATGCTTAAGTGGGGACATCACATACAGGCATGCATCACGGATACCCCTAACTATATGAGTACCAAAAACCACCATTGGGCTATCAATGCGCATAAACTCACGTCACATTTTTGACGGATAAATATCAAAGCCTATTTTAGGCATACAAACTCACCACATTTCCGCAAGACTAACCCGAAGGTTATTTTAGTTTCTCTAGTAAGAAATGGGTGCCCCAACTCCGCAAGACGACCCGCTGGTTATTTAGTTTCTCTAGTAAGATAGGGGAAATCATAAACAAAAGAGATGTGGTAGTTCTAAGTGATACAAGCCCAAGTGTTATATTTTCAGAAATCAATGTTTACTAATATCATTTATTTTTCATAATTCAGAATTCTCCACGATGACATTTTGTCATACATAAATGGATTCACCATCTATCCACCCACATTTTTGGGGAAAACATAACATATTCATTAATCATGCTATGTAACAATATGGCAATCAAGCCACTCCTTGATTCAAATATCCAAAATCTTTATAATGCATAAACAAGTCAACATGCATGATAATACCAATCTCCACATTAATCACAATGCATTAATATTCACCAACCATTCACATCTCAAGCATCACTATTAACTTAGAATATGAAAAACATAGTTATGAGCTACTAACTGTAGTTTAACCAAGTCAAACAAATCCATATCTAATAGCCTTCCTTAAACACTGATTTCGGTGTGAGCTAACTTAGCTTACAGTGCCTTAATAAGAAACGACATTCAATATACCCAAATACTCGACAAAATGTGGGAGATTGTCTCACATCATAATCAAGTCCTACTAAGAAGTAATTGTAGAATAGAAAACTAGCTACACTTTAGTAGTAGCCATTAGAAGATCTAACCACTTACCATGACCTTGCGACATGATGACAATGACCTACACTATAATATTGATCATAAATTAATAAAAATAGTAAATAGAATTTTAGCTTCAAAAAACAACGTGTAATCTTCCTCTCTGTCCCACTCCTATCCTTATACTAAATTACTTGTTCACAAACAAAACTTACAAACGAGCGACAGGTCCTTGATTACGCAAGAACACTGCATTGTGACTATTTATCAAAGTTTATCCAATGACTTACAACAAATTTATGATCATCGATAGATTCATCAAGTATTGACTCATATCAAGGGCAACCCTTCGTAACCCATCACTAATACAAACACTCTATTCGATGTTGCACATTCCAAAACCATAAATACCCATCACAGAATTCAAACACAAACATTGCAAAGAAACACGAATAAAATGCACAAAGAAAATAAACCCATTCTCACAGGCAAAACCCATTCTATTTTTGTAAATTGGGGATATTCTATTTTCAAGAAAACAACGTGAACTAGCCACCCAATCAACAAATCAAATAATCCAACAGATTATCTAAAAAAAGTACTATTTAATATATACTTTACTCATCAAAAGACAACAAGTGGAACAAGAAACAAGTAACACAGCTAGCATAGGCAAACTGATAGAAAAGAAGGACTCAAAGTAGAAGAGAAAGAAATGAAGAAACTCACAGTAAAAGAGAAAGAATGAAGAAAACTCACTGAAATTGCAAATAGCAAAGGATTTGCGCAGCCAACGCTATCATCCCATCATCCTGCCGCCTGAACAATTCCCAGTCATTCTCCCTCCATGAGTAGAGATTCCATTTTTGAGGATCGTCATCAACCACCACAAATCACAAACTGATCCCCACCTTTGCACACAAAATAAGTGTCGAGGGAAACTACTTAACACCACTTGGTGGTCACATGATAATAAAGCTTGCAAGAAATCACAATCCTTTTCCAAGCTCTGCAACCAAAAAGAATGTAGCAAGTATTCACTTCCAAATCACCTCTTTTACCCCTTTTGTTTCTCTAATATTTTTCTTCTGTGAACATCATGGCCACTTGAGAATTGAAGTCAAAGCTGATGATAAGACCTTAAAGTAGATAACTTCTCGATCAGCTCTCCTGGCGTCATTAGCTACTTCAGCCAACATAGCAAGAGAAACACAAAAAAGGCTTGGTTCAGTCTGTCCCGTTCCAACATACTGTCGAAAGAATATCCAAGTAAAGCAAATGTTATGAATCAGTTTGCTGATTCCTAGAGTGGACCACGTTTTCTTCATGAGTTCCAACAGCTCATTGACATCATCAAGGACCATTGTCTCGTCTTTGAGGTCAAATATGGATTGCAGCAGAGAAGGGTAAATGTGGATGTTTAGAGGGTAATCGTCGGCCCAGTGACAAGCATCAATATCCTGTACATTCAATGCAGCACCCCCATTCGCATCCCTCATATCTTCATCATCCATATGAAACCCATTCCACTCATCATTGACAAATCACAGCTACCTCTCTTAATAATATCATTGACGATTGGCAATCGATCATGCACAGACAACACTGATAGTTCTGAATAGATTTGTGCAATTAACCATTAAGCTAGTTCATTCCCACTTTCATTAAATGTGGGGCATTGAACCTGTAGCAACTCTTGACAGAGTACCCTTGGGGAACCAAACCAGATCTGTTTGTCTACCTGTCCATTCCACCAAATCAATCTCTTTTGCCTTAATCGAGATCAGAACTGAACTGGATTGCTTTGAAGGAGATGTGCCTTTCAAATTCTAATTTCCAGTTAATGATCACTTTTATGCAACAAACACCCATAAGAAGATGTAACAATAGTGTTGGTGTACCAATAGATCGAGTGGAACCGTGTGTTTTCTTTGATGATCTGCCCTCAATAACACAACTTCCTGAGAGCCATATCTCCACAGCAACTTAGAAGAGCTTACTGAAACATTTTGATTTGAACCCAAATCTCCTTCACGCCCATGGAACAGCCTCAAAACAGCCCTGGAACCCTGGAAACAACCCTGAAATATCTCTCAAAACAGCCCCTGGAACAGCCTCAAAACCACTGCAACAACCTCACATCGCCTCCACCTATCAACAACCATCTCGCCTCCATTTCCAGCGCCGCCAGAGAAGAAGAAATCGTGAAAAGAGGGAGAAAGAAGAGAAGAGGGTTTGCAAAAGAGAATAAAGAAATAAGGGTATTGGTTTTATACTATGGGTGGTTATTCGCCCCCACTAAAATTCAGAGGGCATCCACCCTCTAAACTCACCAAATAAAACCCTAATTTTGAAATTCACATTCAATTAAATGTAACCATATTTTATTTAATTAAAAATAAAATAAATTATCTTTATGAAATTTAGGGGTGTTACACTTTGTTTGAAACTGGGGTTGTTAGCACTCAAGTAATGTATTAAGATATCTGAGTCAAACATTGACGAGCACTGAATTATCCATGAGGTTGAGAGCCCTTACATCTAGTCATAATGACATAATTACTAGGGGAAAACTTTACCACTGATCCAATAACTCCTCGAGCGGGGCTCTACCCTTAAATTTTGTATAGATCATATTTGGTCATCTTTGATACCCAAACCATTGACATGTTATAAGAGTTGTCGAAAAAAAAATCAACAAGAAACACCATATTTGACTAACCACGTGCATACTTTATTTTTCCTTTTCTTGATAGGGGAGCTCCGCGCCACATACTAGGCTTTTGGCGTATATTCCTGCCTTGTCAACAATTTTTGTACTACATATAAAAAACAACTCGTAAAGGGTAAAAAGATTATATTTGGTAGGTGTTTCAAAAATAATGCTTTAGCCATAATCAAATAGCCTATTTGTTTAAGGGGGTGGGAGGAGGGTGAGGAATATATTCACCAAAGCATGATGCATGGACGGGTACGTGAGCGAGAATAAGAGCCCGAAAGAGCTCAACTTCAAAACTTGTTAATATTCAAAGCGTTTGAGAGCGTCTATAAATGCAATGTAATTTTATAATTTTATTGTTGTATATTTTAAAATGTTACCTTCTATTTCATCAATTTATTAATATCAAATCAACACAATAATTATTTAAGATTAACAACATGCATAAGATAATTAGTTAGATTCATGGTGAATTTTATTTTCAAAATCCCATAGCCCCTCCTACCCCAATGGGGCCTGCAGGGTTCGTACCTTGATCTTATGATACTATCCGCCACAAGCCTGCCAGTAAGCTAGTACTCCATTGGCATTCATGAAAACTAACTGAGCTGGTACTACTCAAAACTTGAAAACTATTATGTGCACAAAATATTTTTAGTAATATACATCAAAATATAATAAACATAAAAAATCAAATAATTGATGAAACAAAATCATTTTGTTGATTCATCGTCGGCGTGGAGATATAAGTTTTGAAAGCGGGATTTGTTAAATGATCAATGTTCTAAAATTCGGCCTAGGCCCTAGGCATTAGAAAAATGCCCATATTAATGGCTGGGCGGGTTCTGGGCATTCTAGGCGGGCCGGGCAGCCTAGGTGGGGTCTAGGCAGTTTGAGCGATTTTTTTTAATTTATTTTTATTTTTATTTATTTTGTAAGGTTGAATGTGTTCTTATTTATTTTTCTTTCATTTTTTTGAAATAAACAATTTAATTGTTTTTTTTATTCAGTATATGTCTGAATGTAATAAATGATGATTACTTAATATAATTCTCAAAGGATCTGCCGATATCAATTTTAGTAATATAGATTTTCTCAAACATGACTGACTCTATTCATGCAATTTGAAGAAAAATAAAAGAGTAGGTTTCGATATTTGTCCACAAATTCAACTTTGTATAAAGTACCCATCATGACCAATTTTAGTCATTTGACTTTTAATAAAATTTTCATGTTTTTAAATTTTGCACATGTATTTTGGCATTAAATTGGATGTAATTGATAAGGTATTATGCTTAACTTTTGTAAATTATTAAACCTATAATACAAAATCTAAGACCGCCTAGGCCCATTGTCACCCCCTATTTTCGAAGAAAATGAAAATCCCAAAATTCATGTAGGATTATCCATTTCCCCAAAACTCGAGACGTGAAAATTCAATAACAACATAAACAATTAGCATCAAAAACTAAAACATGATTTAATTACTGAAACAAATTACAACTCTAACCCGAAAAGACTGACGTTGCTAGCCCACTAGCGAAACTCCAGTAATGATGTTCAAAAGTCTCTAATCCTGAAAGGCTAATCGGCTACATTCCCAAAGGAGTGTACCCAATAAGCAAAAACTCACTTGGGTCAGCAATAAGGCTGGTGTGAGTAATCTTCATCCCAAAATCAATAAATCCACACGTGATAACATCAAACTAAACAAAACAATAAACAACCACACCAACAGATAGTTCCTCGATGAGGCAAATGTGTCATGCAAGAAAAACACAATTCAAGGAATTTAGTTCCTCTACGAGGCAATCATATCATCATTCGAATAAGTAAGCATGCATTTACTAGTATTTACGCTATAAAAGTTGACTATGGCAAGTCTGACCTGTAGAAATATGAGGAGACTTGCCATTCTACATGAAAAGGTTAGAAACAACCGGATAATATTTATAAATTATCAATCCTCATAAATGTAATTTATTTTCAAACTACGATACAAATCATAGTCATATCAGACTATTATTAAAATATCAATAAAACACATTTTCTACCTTTAGGAAGACATATAGTTCTCATTCAATGGTTGAATGAGCATTTAGTTTCTTCCTTTAAGGTATTCATGTACATACATAAAAAGAAATCTCGCTTCTTTTTCACAATCGCACTATTCTCCTTGTGTCGAACACACCTCACCCAAGTGTGATTCCCTTGCCTTCGAAACCACTCGAAGCGTACATGTTTCAAGTGGTGTGCCACATCGAGAAACATGTCATCTCACCCGAAGTTCGATCCATGGCAAACATTTCCTAAATCTATACGTACAACCAAACTCACATGGAACGGTGCACCGATATGCAAGCAAGTTTGCATACCCATAATTTTATCACACGTGTCTGTATAAAATCACATTTTTCATTTTTTTTCTGGAGTTGTGGAAAAGAGCATAAAAAATGAACTAAATCTAAAATGTAGCTTAACAAGATAATTTGCGTAGTACTCACATTCAAGCTTAAAGAGGGGATCACGTACTAGCTATTTCTTTCAAAATAAAATACATAATAATGTAAATGCCAATTCACATATCCCCCTTCTTTGCATCATATGAAAAACAATATGCATACCAATTCACATAAAAATACCAAGACTCAAACCAAAATAAGGGCTTAGTTAAATTCCAACCAATATCTAATACTAGGAAAAGTTATTCTAGACCAAAACTAAATAAGGGTTTAATCATACATAACACTAATACAGACAAGACATTATCTCATTACAACCCAATTTTTTTGTCGAAATAAAATAAATTTTGATAAAAACTGATCCAAGCAAATCAAAGCATTCATTCATAATACATCATTGTGTGCGGGTATCAACAGATTTCACTAAAACAGTGATTTAGCTTGATATTAAAATCTACTATTGCAAAACAAGATGATGGTGTACAAAAGGAATTCATTCAAATTGGAAATTCAAGCCTTTGCCCCCTTCGAAAAGGCAGAGTCACTGATCTTCAAAGGCATGCAACTCCTATCAACCAATGTGGTCTTACTCATGCATTCTTAATTGTCTGAAGGATAATTTGTCTACATCATGCCCACATTCTAAGGTGGGTAGCTAGATTAATTATATTGTTTGTTTTGAAAGTGGAAATCAATATCTAATGGATTCTCCATGTTCACCATAGAGTGCTAAAACATACTAGTTCACATTGACCATTAGAGGAGCATCAAAGCATCTATAGACTATATGCTCCACAATTTACATAATGGGGTTCTAAGTTAGATTCCCTTGAGAAGTCTGTGATGTAAACATTTACTTTGGAACATAGTGAAGAAATAAATCATCAAAACCAAAACATGGTACTTTCCCTAACACACTCTTTTGATATGATCTGGAATGTTTTCATCTTCAACCAAGTAAGCCTTCGGCTTGGTTATTTATAATGACAATTCTATCAACATGAGTGGAGGTTCCCCTGTTCTCACACCCCCCACCCCAATAAATCCAAACCTTTATACAAAAATGGTCCATGGAAATTTATCATTCATAAATAAACCCAACCCGTCAAAATTGAGAAACAATGCATTAGGAAAACAATAAACCCTTGAATTCCAATAAAATGGAAAATCGTAAAAGATAAGGTAAAAAGAGAACTCACCCATCAAGCCATCAATGACACCCAGTGTAACACCACCTCCCAAGGAAACATCATGCCTCCACCACCACCATCACCTCCAAAAGCACAAGAAACGTGCCCAAGTGACACACTCAAGCTTGGAGCATGTGTACAATTGTTGGGTGGTTTAGTGCACATTGGAATAGGTAGTAAATCTAAGGATACATGTCCGGTGCTCCAAGGACTTGTAGACTTAGATGCTGCACTTTGTCTATGTAACACTATCAAAGCTAAGCTTTTGAACCTCAATATCATCATATCCACTGTGCTTGAGGTCCTCATAGACTGTGGGAAGCACCCACCACCTGTTTCGTTTCCTCTTCTTCGTCAAATAGGAGGAAGATCGCCTCCTAGAAGCCCTCTTTATCGCAGCACCACACACCATTTTCAGCGCCGCCAACAAGAAGAAGAAAACGTGAAGGGGAGAAAAAATATGAAGGAAGAGGAGAAAATAAGAAGGAAGAAAGAAAAAAAAAGTTTATCTTTATAAGGTGGGTGGCTATTTGCCCCCATCGAATTTTCGAAGGCATCCACCCTATAAACTCACTAAATAAAACCATAAATTTTGAAATTTAAATTTAATTAAACGTAACTCTATTTTATTTAATTCAAAATAACATAAATTAGTTTTATGAAATTTAGGGGTGTTATACCCTTGAGCCCTAGGCACCTACTCGCCCACCGCACAACGCTTTTTAAAACACTAATTTAAGAGTGGGAATTTGAGAAGAATCCACTCAAATGCATCGGAATGAGAATTGGAAGCATGAGCGTTACTTTTAACATAAGGTTTATCTATGCCAATGACATGACAACTCAATGGTTAGAGCTTGGCGGATGGTACCACTAGGTCATGAATTTAAACCTAGCTTGCGGCATCTTTATGAGTTTTGTGATCCTATAAAAACCCTACTTGCCTTCTTCGATCCCCTTTTTTCCTCATCCCTCTTCCTTCCTTTCTCTCTTTGCTACCACCCTACACCTCACTTCTTCTTTCCTTTATGTAATTTTCACCTCTTCACCTCCTCTATTTACGTGCACATAGTGCACTTCCACCCCTAGTGTGGCTAATGTGAGGAGACGTTGCTGCTCATTTAGTTATTCGGGTGCTAATAACACATCGCACTCTGATTAA
Source organism: Berberis thunbergii (assembly GCA_003290165.1). Taxonomy (NCBI): domain Eukaryota; kingdom Viridiplantae; phylum Streptophyta; class Magnoliopsida; order Ranunculales; family Berberidaceae; genus Berberis; species Berberis thunbergii. The sequence continues at coordinate 76,381 of QNQO01000923.1, read as the reverse complement.
CCTGAACCGGAGGAGAACACGTGTTCGTATCTTGCACGTCCGTCATTACCTACACCGCTTTACGAGGCCCGTTATTATTTCTAGGTTGCTTTATAAATTAGGGCGCTCCATCATTGCCTCTCCTTACGTCTTCTTATTCTTTGGTCGCCAATTCTCTACGCGCTTCTCGTGGATTACTCCAGATCTCCTCTTCTCTCCTTCTACGCTTTCGTTTTCCTCGATGGATCGAAACAGACAAATAGACACCCGTATCCCTCTATAGATGAATCGTTGTCTCCATAGCAGCTTTCATATCTGTCTGAATCAAAGATCCTGTATGGTAACCTCAATTCAATTTTTTTGATTCGATATTTCTGTGTGTGTGTTTTTTTTGTTTCGGTTTGTATGCAGGACATATGTTTTGTTGAGTTTCAATTTCAAGATGGATGAATTTCAGCCAGAGGAAGGAAGAAGGTTGAGCGGGAGGTAGTCGATTTCTTTGCAGAGGAGGAAAGAATGCTTTGAAGAACTATGCGGTTGATCGTATCTAATTTGTTACTGTAAGTTGAGGTAGTTCGTAGAACAGGTTGTCCGAAGATTGGAACAAGAAGACATGTATGAAACACCAATGTCATCGGGCCTTTGCCATGTCAGGTGCGCTTGCATGGCAGGTCAAAACATCTTAATGAAGTTATTGTTTTGTTGGTTTAGGGGAGATCGCACGGGTGTTTTGTTTGCCCCGGGGTCTCCCCTTTGGTGTGTCCCGTGTCGGTGTTACTTTCTTCTCTTTTTCCCTTTCGATCAACACAGCAGCGTCACGTCCGCAACACGATGAATTTGAACTTGACAAGAGGCAATTTCAACCCCAAAGGCACAATTAAATATTATGATTGAAGCAGTATTCATCACATTAAACCCATTAGCACAAAACAATAAACACTAATCTGCATGTTAGTTATAGCAAATTCCAATTACGACAGGGCATGAAGTTTTTAGAGTCGATTATGACTTTGACTTGCTTGTTAGAACCATTGAAGATAGTTTATGTTGAATAACAGTTGCTTGCAAGGAAATGTACAACATCTCATTCATGCTTCCCTGTATTACAATAGGCAAAAGTGATAACAATTCTTCTAGAATATGTATTACAATATGTTGAATAACAGTTGCTTGCATGGAAATGTACAACATCTAATTCATGCTTCCCTGTATTACAATATGCAAAAGTGATTACAATTCTTCCAGAATATGTATTACAATATGTTGAATAACAGTTGGCTATCATTTGAACCGTGCTGCGTGCTGGTGATTCTTTGAATGGCGCTGGTGATTAGAGAAGAAACTACTTGCCTGTATTAATAGTTGTCTGGATGCAGTGCTGCTTAGTTTGTCATGGCCGGTTTGTAATCTGAAGCGTGATGTTTCTTAAAGGAGTTGCTGTTGTGCCATGCTGATGATACTCCAGTGAGGAAAGACCGAGGACCACGCTTTGATTTGGTATGGACGTATTTCTCTAATTAAGGCTACTGTATGTATATGGTTATATGCTGCGAGGTTGGATGTATTTCTATGAAGAATAGAAAAAGGATAATCAATCACCTTTGCCATGTCAGGTGTGCTTGCATGGCAGGTCCTATAATACACGATATTTATTGTTTTGGCTTAATGGGATGATCCAGGTTTTTGCCCCTGGGTCTTCCCATTTGTGTGCATCAGCTTTTCATGGTTGCTTTCCGCTTAGTTGATCAACTTGTGTCATTTAGGCTATTCCAACCTCGAACATTCTCTGGATTACAATTGTTCACTCAAATGCACATGGGAGTCAATGTTAACCTCCAATCTTGATTCATAGGTACGGAGATTTGATATTAAATCGATACACCTTTTACCCCTACCACAGCCTAGTGTATAATATGTTTTACTTTGCCAGTACTCCCCCCACAAAATTTTACTATGACATTGGCTTGTTGAATTGACATTTTCCTTCGCTTTTAAATGGCCAATGTCTGCAACATGTGTTCCTTGGTATTATCCCTCACAGGTAGGAGTAATGGATTAACACTTTTTTGTTGAAGCCGGTTTTCTTTTTGCTGCAAGCATGAGCCGCATTTAGCAGATGAAGTAATGTTCTTTGACAGAGATATGGTCGTCAAATTGGTTCCTACGTGAGCTGGATTCAGGTGTAACTATGGTCATGATGTCTTTTAAGGGAGGGACATGGATGTCTGCTAGGTGAAGCACATTTAGTACTTGAAGCATTGATCTCTTGTCTATGCTTGAACAAGCAATTATGGCAATTGGACAAAACAATGTAATGATTAGTAGTCAACCATGTTGGAAGGGAAAGTTTCTTGAAGAAATGTATCACGGTTCTGGCCAGTGTAAGTAGTCTTTATGCCTGGCTTTGTTTTTACTATTGTTTTGTTTTAATGTGCAATTTCCTGCTTTCCTACATCATTTGGATTACAGTTTCTTGTTTCACTCTTTGTAAGCGCAAAATGGCTAGAGAGCTCGTGACCTACAATGGATTGTGGGAAGATAATGGTTCGAATCCATTCAGATCCTTTTTTGTCATGTGTTTGATGTTCACTTTTGGGTTTTCAATTTTTTTTAATACCTAAATGTAGAAGATTCTCGTTCTTTCTCTCTTCTTATTTTCTAATTCTTATTTTCTAATCTTTATTTTCTTCATCTATTTTTATTTATTTTAAAATAATCTATGAATATTTATTAGTGTATATGATGGAAAATATGGAGTTTGTGAAATAGTATAAATATGAGATTAGATTAATTTAGATAAAAGAAAATACAATAATATAAATAGTTTAGTGGTTCTTATTATTTGTTATTTTGAATTGAATTTGGGTTGAAAATTAAATCAACGGTTCGGTTTTTAATCTTAATTGTGAGCTGAATTGTCGATTTTGAAAATTTCAAATTGAAATTCAATAGACTATTAACAAAATCGAGTCGAAACTGATTTGATTATTTTAAATATATTATTTTATATTTGGTTTTGTCGGTTATAATCATATAGAAATCAAAAATTGAATCGGTCACTTTTTTTTTGAATTTTTTAAAACAAAATCGATCAAATCGAACTTAAATTGAATCAATCGGTTTGATCGGCTTTTTGTTCAACATTGAAATTCAATTTATCACAAAATTTTATTATATATTAACATTTTTTGGGAACTGAATCGGTTTCCATAACTATAGTTTTGTACTGTTGTAATTCGTCTCGATATTATTGAAGTAATAAAGCTTTCTAGAATTTAAAAACATTAACTGCTTCTCTTTTATATTCTTTACCTAGTAGTCAGTGTTCTTCATTCTTCTATGTTTGTGAATGTGGGGTTTGAGAGTTTGGGTTATATTAACACCCCGTCAACGGTTAGAGCTTGACAGATAGTACTACTAGGTCATGAGTTCAAATTAAGTTTACGGCATTTTTATGGGTTTGATATTCTATAAAAATCCTGTTTGTCTTTAAAAAAAAACACCAAATAGTCATTGTAGTCGTACACATGATACAAATCATCCCTCATTAGGGACATGCGGTTCAAACCAAATAAGGATAACATGTTAGTTACTAAAGCTCAAATAGGCATTTAGTAATGGACTACGATTAAGGTTAAAACCCAAATGTTAAGCCCAACGAACATCTCCATTCAGAGGGGACAGACATTACGAAGGAGACAAGTTATGGTGAGAATCTCTCTCCCAATGACGTATCTCAATGAAGGAAGAGACAATTGTGAAAAAACATCCCCTTTATAGTGTTGTGCATGATTAAGTCGTGTACAAACTCACAAGATAACCCTTCCATTGGCGAAACTCAACTACTAAGTGGATACATTCCTAATACAGCATTGGGATGATCAGTTGTGCAAAGTAGTGAATTGCCATCGCGAGATATGGTGACTCGCACCATTCAACAAGCCCCTACTCTTGGGGGAGTGATAATCCCAGTAAAACTATGCTAATCGTCTTCAACCGAGAAACTCCTACAAAGTTTCGAAGAATAAACCTATGATGAACACTCCCTGCTCAAGAAGTTCAATCCGCCAAAGTTTGAATCTTATGTGTAGAACCTTCCGAACCAACCTCACATCCATGGCGATAAAATGGTTTCACAACCTCTCATCACGATCGATAGACTCCTTTTAGACACCGGCCATAACCTTCATCACTAGATTCATTGAAAGTCAGTGGATTAGAAAGGGTCCTCACTATTTCTTAATAGATTTACGTTAAATCTAGTTATCGTCGGGAAATCATGATTTTATCAGTTTGACAATTCAAACTTTGAGATTACAATGCACCCAAGCGCGCAACTTTAAGTCTCAAAGTTGCTGAAACTCTGCAATTGTTTAGGCAGTACCATGCTCATCTTCTCCTTTTTAGATAACCTGCTTGCGATGTCCTCAATATCTCTAAGATCCTTTGGTTTCAGGTACGTTTAGATCGAGAAGCTGTTGCTCTCTTCATACTTTGGGCTCATTATCTTGTTCCATGCGGTCCATCCATGAAACCCAGTTAAGTAAAGGCGCAGGCCACGATCGAAATTTGGCCGAGGTCCATGGTCCTGGTTCAGGACGGGGTTTACGGATTAACACCAAATTGAGGTTAAAACAAAGGCTATGGTAAGACGATGGTGGAGTAGCGACAAAACTTGGGCCTACACAGGTCTGGTTACCTAAGTTGAATACTGAGTCCATGCGAACACCACATCTACCAGAAGTTTGGTTCGACACTCAGGATTTTGGGGACAGAAGGGAGGCAAAACGATGTCTCGGTTGCAACCTTAAGGAATCATGCGATGGTTAAAGAGAGAGGCGTCAGATATGAAATCTTTTTAAGACTTACTCGAGGATTGCTCGATCATAAAGATACGCAGATTGTTCATTTTCCTCATACTGACGCCCTGGTAATATCAGTTTCAGTAGCCAAATGGGAGGTCAAGTGAGTACTCTTCGACACAGGCATTCAACATGCTTCTAGGGAGACCCTGATTGCACGATATGAGCGTAGTATCCTCCACCATGTACCAATGTCTCAAGTATCACATCTATGATGACGTTGGGGTCATCAGAGGTGATCAACCAGCTGCTCGCGAATGCCTTTATGCAGCAATGGAGTCTCCCAATAAATATCAATTACACACTACACCGAAATAGAGTATTCACAATACTAATATTTTCAGTTTGTAACTCATGATCATGTTGCAAGCCAATGGCGGAGCCTCATACAAGACTTGGGGGGCATTGCCCCTTCCTAAATATTTCAAAATTTAATAGTTTTATATTGAATTTAGTGGGTCCCATTTGTACACTTAAGTAATTGCCCCCACAATTTTCTTATTAATTTCTTGCCCCCCATTTTCTTGATATTAAATATTTATCCCTGAAGAGACTTATACTAACTATACTACATATCTACACACGTCTTTTCACCTTCTCTTCTTCTCAATATAGCAATACTGACATTTTTCGCAGATTTCTGTTTTTATCTTCTCACCTTTTAGGGTTTAGTCAATTTTCTTCCCTGATTTTCTTCTCCAAAGGTACCAAAAACCAAAGGTTTTCTAATCTCTAAAATCGATTGCTTTGTCATTTCTCTCATGCAATCTATTGTTTTGTTGTTTATTTTATTTGTCTGACAACATACACTTGCTTATTTCTTTTTTTTGTTCTTCTCAGTAAGATGATGGCATATAAATTATAATGAGATAGTATGAAGTATGATGCATTGCAATTGGATAGTAGACTAGTAGTACATGGTGGCCTGGTGGCTTGTAGGCTAAAAGTTGTAGCTTGTAGGAATGGAAGAGAATTGTTTCTTTTGTACTTTTAATATTTGTTTCTATTGTACTTTTAATAATTGTAGGAATGGAAGAGAATTGTTTCTTCCATCTCCATTGTTTCTTTTGTAATTTTAGTATTTGTTTAAGCTTGCCTTTATAGGAATTAACATTAAATTCAATCTTAAAAGGGGAGGATGGTGTTGTTGTCTTGTTGATACGATAGGGATGCATGTGAGATGTAACCAATAACATTGTAATGGTAATGTAAATGAACCCCTTGATTTGGACAATGAAGGGAGATCTCCACCCTTTATTTCCAATCCACAAAGTAATGCTTATGACCTTCAAACATGCTAACCATGTATAACTTTATTAATAATAGTCTTAATCCTTCAACATGAGCATGTGTAATCTATCAAAGTTACGCCTTTCATATTTGTCTCCTTATACATGTTTAATGGATATTGAAGGGGGGAGTGTGAAGATTAAAGAGTGGATATTTGTGATTTGCATTTTTTTTATTGAAGCTCTATTCTGCTCCGACTTTTGTGATTTCTATACAAATCAAGTGGAGAATTTCAAGTATTCTACTTGATCAATTAACCATTATTTATTTCCCTTTGCAATTGTTAAGTTGTTATGCAATATTGGGTGGTTTTAAAGTGTTCTCGTATGACTATATCTTTAATTATTCATTTTCATGTCCATAGTAATAAATTTTGTATATAAAAAGTAACATTGGTAGTGATCTTTTTTATTTTATTTTTAGCTATAGATAAGTATATTAAAAGAAAACAAACGCCTCAAGTTCTTCCTACCCAAGAGAATGATGATTATCCTCAAATGGAGTCTACCTCAAACATGAGTCGAATAGAACGTGACTTATCAGATCTTCCAACAGACCCCAGATTAAGAACTCGAATTTCAGGTTATAACTTTAATGCTCGAGATAAAATTCGAAGAGTATACTTGCTAAAGGGACCGTGTCAGCCTCGTAATCATATTTTTGCTCAAAAGAAAATAGGAAGTGTGCTAAGACGGTTTAACCCATGTTGGTATGATGACTATGGGAGTTGGTTGGAGTATAGCATAGCAAAAGATGTTGCATTTTGTTTGTGTTATCTTTTTCGACCAAACATTAGGGAGCAAGGTCGTGCTGATGCTTTTATAGTTGAAGGCTTTACTAATTGGAAAAAGGGTGAGAAACTTCAAACTCAAACATGTTTTATTAGGCATTCAGATCGAACAAGAAATGACTATCCCATTCGTCTAAATACATCCATTGATTGCATCCGTTTTCTTTTACACCAAGGCTTAGCGTTTCGTGGCCATGATGAATCAAAAGAGTCAAAACAATCAAGACAACTTTCTTGAGCTATTATAGTTTACCGCTAACCACAATGAACGCATTAAAAATGTTGTCTTCCAAAATGCTTCAGAAAATCATAAATTGACTACTCCTGAGATTCAAAAAGGCATTACAAATGCAGCTGCTGAATAGACCATCAATGTTATTCTTAAAAATCTTGGGGAAGAATGTTTTCTATTTTGCTTGATGAATCTCGCGATATATCAATCAAGGAGCAGATGGCTGTTGTCATACGCTTTGTGGACAAGAAAAGATGTGTGATTGAAAGATTTATTGGCATTAGACATGTTGAAGAAACTGCAACAGCTTCACTTAAAGTTGCCCTCATGAAATTGCTTGTCGATCGTCAATTGAGTATTACGAGGTTACGAGGTCAAGGATATGACGATGCTAGTAGCATGCAAGGTGAGTTTAATGGACTGAAAACGCTTATTCTGAAAGAAAACAAATATGCGTTCTATGTTCATTGTTTAACCCATTAGTTGCAGTTGGTATTGATTCACGTTGCAAAAAATCATGCCCAAATTGCGTTGCTTTTCAATTTAGTCACCAATGCAGTGAATTTTGTTGGGTTCTCTTGCAAGTGTCGTGATATTCTTTGCAAAAAACAAGCTGCTAAAATTATTGAAAAACTCAAGAGTGGTGAACTTCAAAGTGGGCAAGATTTGAATCAGGATACAAATATTAAGCGTTCTGGGGATACGCGTTGGGATTCACATTACGGTACACTAATAAGTTTGATTTTGATGTTTTCATCTAAGATTGATGTGCTAGAAATTGTGGTTGTAGATGGCTCAAGCTCTGAACAAAAGGGTGAAGCGTATGCTTTATTGAACTCGTTGCAATCTTTTGGTTTCGTGCTAAACTTACATCTAATGAGGAATTTACTTGCAATTACCAATTCTTTGTCAAATGCATCGCAGCGCAAAGACCAAGACGATGAGAGAAGATGGATGTGATTCACTTCTTAATGAGGTTTCTTCATTTTGTGTTAAGCAAAATATCGTAATTCCTCGCATGGAAGATCCATATGTCGCGTGAGGGCGGTCGAGGCGAAGATATGAAGGGTTCACGAATTTACATCACTATCAAGTGGAGTTGTTTTATACTTGCATAGATATGCAACTTCAAGATCTTAACAACCGTTTTGATGAAGTAAATACATAATTGCTATTTTGTATGGCTTGTTTAAACCCAAATAACTCTTTTGTAGCTTTCGAAAAACTAAAGTTGATTCGTCTAGCTCGATTTTATTGATTGATTTCTCCGAAATAGATACTGTGGTACTCAATGACCAGTTAGAGCCTTATATTATTGATGTGCGCACGGACGATGACTTTGCAATATTCGACGGAATTAGTGGACTTGCCAAGAAAATGGTTGAAACAAAAAAAAATCGTATATCCATTAATTTATTTGCTAATAAAGTTGACATTACTTTTCCCAATTGCCACAACTACAGTTGAGAGAGCATTATCTGTTATGCATATAGTGAATACCCGTCTACGAAATAGAATGGGAGATGATTGGATGAATGATTGCCTAATCACATACATTGAAAATGATATATTCAATAGCATTGAAAATGATATATTCAATAGCATTGATAATGACATGATTATGCAACACTTTCAGAAGATGAGCAAGCGAAGAGGCCAACTGTAAACTTTCATTTCTTATGTTTGAGAAATTATATAGTTTGTTGGTAACAATGTGTTTATGTCACTAAAAACCATTCTTATTTTGGGATATATGAGAATGCGTTTTTTTGTTTTATTTTGATAAAAGTTAATTATGTACATGTCATTTGTATAAAGTGTACATGTGTTTTACTTAATTTATGATGAGTTTTGCTTTATGTGTAATCGATATATATCGCTACTTTGCCCCCCCCCCTCCCTCCCTTGGTGAAAATCCTGGCTCCGCCATTGCAACATAAGCTTGTGTTACAAAGTTATGGAAAGTTGAGTAATAAAAGAATAAACTATTTTCAAAATTAGAGATTAAGCATTTCAGATATATGCTCTCATCTCTCTCACTCTCCCTCTCCATCTCTCAAAATTCTTCAGATTTCTCCATCTCTTGCACTCTTCAGATGTCTCTCACTCGCTCACTCTTATGATCTCTCACTTTCCATCTCTCTCACTCTCCCTTTCCATCTCCATATCTAATCACTTCTTCGAAGAGGTAGTTAAAGCTTCATGAAATTCTCAGTGAATTTCGCTCTTACCATTTTATTTGTAATTTTCATTGATTTGATATATATTTTTTTTTGTTGCAAATCTAGCAGAAGAAGGTGTTGATTTGGTCGTGTTCATTACAAATCCAGTTAAAGAGAGCGTTTTTTAATGATTCGCTCACCATTTGTTTGTTAAAATTGAGTCTCTTCTCACTGGGTATTTCTTCAATCTTATACATTTTCTTCTTCTTTGCTATAGCTACTTCATTCTAATAGTATTAGATTATCTATTTGAATTCTAATGTAGAATAATTTTCAATCAAATAGATCAATTTCCATTAAAGAGCCATTTTGTAAACATTTCCAGAACCACCCTTCCCAATTATGTTATGTTGGTGAGTCGAATTCAGTACTTATATTTGACAGACTATAGCTGTTATTCGAGCAGGTCATGGTCTTTTACAGTTGGGCTCTTGCAAGATCGTAATTCATCATTTTAGTTGTTTTGATTGATTGGTTGCTTTAGTTTATATACTGAAACACATTTTTGTTAATTTGGGGACCCATCGGATCCATATTAGTCAAATTAATTAAGAGATAATATATTCTTCAGATTCCGGAGGACTTACATTTCGTACTCGGAATGAGACATACCTTGAATCACATGGGTATCAGTCCGGATTCTGTATGTCACAGTTCTTTGCATCAAACAAGACATCTTCCCCTTGTCCCTTTGTTCCTTCAAGCAATTAACCGGAGGTTGATTAATACAAAATTATAGTATGAAAATTCAAGGCAACATGAACTTGTTCACTCTCATTCACAGACTCCACCACCAATACAAAGCCCTTGCTTCCTCAAACTCACTTTCCCATAACAGATTCCATGCTATCGATGGGTCTTACGACCAGTGGCTTAGTTTTAGCAAGTGAAGATGTAAAGTTTGGATCTTTACGTGGATTGTTACCATTCACTGACTCTTCTTATTCTTCTGAGGAGCTCTGTTTCATTGCTGGGTTGCAAAATCTTTGCAATAATTGCTTCTTGAATTTCATTCATTAGGTAAATTTTGAAAATTTGATGTTTTTAGAGTTATGGGATTGGGTTTTCAATGATTGATGTACTAAAGTTGGAATTTTGATTGATTACGCCGTTGCGAGTTGCGAGTCATTCAATGAGTTTGTACAGAGTTTGCTTGAGGAGGATTCTTTTTTAGGGTTGAGAGGTTGCCTCTTACTGTAGCTTTGGTTTCTCTATTTAAAGGTAATTACTTGGTGTAAATGGGAGACATGATGGTCGATCATGACTCTGACATAAAATGGCCAAATGGACTAATCCTTTTTCAATGTCCTCACTAGCCGGGCAGATGATGCAAAGCTTCTATTTGGGTCTGAGAACTTGGGAAACAAACCAAACCAACAACACGATTCACTTGTTCTTGGAGGTGAGAATCAGCTATGAATATTTCCAGCAGTGATGACGAGACTAAGAACCTGACAGAAATTTCAAATTCACATCAGGAAGCAGATATGTGAATAATGGTAATGATAAGACCAATGACTACTTGAGTTTGGAGAGTAATGTGAACAACGTAAAAAAGATGGAAAACAAATTTAAAAGGAGATTCACGATGCTTGCAGGAATGACTTCTTCATCTTCATTTTTTTTTGGATCATCGTCAACAGCACCCAGTGGACTACAGGGGCACTGAAGCGGGAATATACTCGGATATCATGAAAACCGTCACATTGTACTAATGATGTACTTGATACATAATGTATTTTATTTATTTATTTAAATTCTCATAAAATATGAGAAATGATGTTTTAATTAATTGCAACCATTTTACTTTGTAATGGTTGCAAAATTATTTTAATTTGGGTATTAACATTTGTATTTGAATTGGATTTTATAATCTCATCGGATGTCATTCATTTGTTGATATTTTTATTTATATAAATAAATAAAATTTTACATATTGATTTTTGTTAGAAAGCATTTGTAACACAAACCCTATGTTGTCGAATTTGAATATCATGACATGCTACAATGCCATTTGCAACTTTGACAACCTGTTACAAATTTTGAAGGGTAAAACTTTGAGGTGTTGCTAATATTTGTAATGTCCTGATTTGCAAGATTTTTGAAGTGTGACAAATACTTTTAGGAACAAGCCTAGTGTGTTACAAATTGTCTTTTATGGTGTAGTGACATCAGGACTAAGGAGCCATCACAATAGCCGCCCAACCAACTACAGATGGATCAGTCCTTCCAAGACAACGATGCAACTCCAACCAGTCCATGGGGACGACTTAACACTGGCCAATCGTAGGAAGAGTCAATACCAATTCACCTAGATGGTGCAGAAGGTTGCTAAATTATTCAGATCGGGATAAAACTTCATCTGGAGTTGAGCAAACAACTAATCCAACTGCTGAAAAACAACTAGGACGTATTCGCTTGGACAATGGATGACCTGGTGGGTATCACACATAGGCTGCAAGTCAACCCAGATAAAACCCAGTATGAGAGAAAAGAAGATCTTCGCCTCATAGCTCAATCAAACTACCAATGAGGAAGTGCATTGCTTATTGAATGCAGGAATGATCAAATAGTCCCACTACCTGGACTGGCTGACCAATATAGTTTTGGTGAAAAGGAAAAACGAGAAGTGGAGGGTCTGCGTGACTATACGAACCTCAACAAAGCCTGCCCAAAAGACATCTTTCTACATTCGTGTATAGATCATATAGTGGACATTACCTCCAAACATGAACTCCTTAGCTTCATGGATGCATATTCTGGTTACGACCAAATAAATATGCATCCATCAGACCAGAAGAGGATGTCCTTCATAAAAGAAAGAGGTGCATACTGCTACCATGTGATGCCATTCGAATTAAAGAACCCGAGAGTAACGTACCAATGCTTGGTCAACAGAATGTTCAGAAAATTAGATTGGCAAAAACATGGAGGTATTTATTGATGATATGATAGTCAAAAGCATACACAAAGATAACCACATCAAAGACCTACATCAAGCCTTCTCCCAAATTCGTAAGTACAAAATGAAGCTCAATCTAGAAAAATGTAAATTCAGAGTAGAGTCAGGAAAACTCCTCAGGTACATGGTCAACCAAAAAGGAATCGAAGCTGATCCGAAACAGATACAAACGCTTTTAAACATGAAATCGCCCACCAACATCAATGGTGTACAAAACCTTAACGATAGGGTATCAACCTTGAATATGTTCATCTCCAAATCGTCAGACAAATGCCTACTCTTTTTCAAGATTTTGAAAGGCAACAACAAACATTCAAATGGAATGAGGAATGCGAACAAGTTTTCCAAAATTTGAAGGCATACACGGGGAGTACAAAACTACTCTCAAATCCAAAGCCAAGCGAGACATTATATTTGTATCTGTCAGTATCAGAACACACAGTCAGCTCCGCTCTAATACGTGAGGAGAAGGGATTACAGAAGCCAGTCTACTATGTCAGCAAAACATTTGTGGACGTAGAAGCTAACTATCTAGCCTTGGAGAAATTAGCACTAGCACTGGTTGTATGTTCCAAAAAGTTGCGCCCCTACTTCAAGTCCCATTCCATCATTGTAATGACCAAACATCCATTTTGATCAGTATTGCACAAGTCTGAGCTGTTCGGCAAAATAGTGAAATGGTCGATAGAATTCGTTCAGTTTGACATCAACTATGCTCCCAAGACAACAAAAAAACTCAACACTGGTGGACTTCATCGTCGAATTCATAGGTGGAAGCAAGCGTCGGCCAGATCAATATAAGGAACAAGAAGCTGCTAAACCCCATACTCAAGGATGGATCCCGCGTTGTGTGGAACATCCAACGAGAAGGGTAGTGTGAGACCTGCGTTTAAAAAAAAAAATTTAGGGCGGGGTGTACTCAGCAAAGATGGTGGGGGCACATTAGCCACCCACCCCTTAAAATGAAACGACCCCCTTCTCCCCCCCCCCTTTTTTTGGTTTCTTTTCGTTCCAGCAGCGAGCGACGCTACGACTTTGTCGCCTCCTCCAACTATTTCTCGACGGTGTTTGGGTGATTTCTTCCCTAGTCTCACCTCCTCCTCCTCCTCCTCGGTTCTTCCTCTCCTCTTTCCCCTCTTCATTTCTCAGTTGTTTGTTTTCGAAAAAAAAATCAGTTTTCATTTGGGTTGGGTTTGATCGGTTTCCATAGCTCCGATCAACCGTGTTGGGGCCTTGGTGGCGTCATTGGGAGCCCTTAGAACCGACATGCAAAGTTGTTTTAGGGTTGGCCAAATTTTTTTCAAAAATATCAGGGTGCATGTTTGTTTGGAGGGTTCCTCGACGTGAATCCGGGCTTTGGGTGCGTGGGTGAGCCTCATTTTCGTGACTCCGAGTGTCCTTAAACTCTTTTACGGGCTGTTGTACAGTTTGGTAGCGATCAGACTGGTGTATTGAGGGTTTCAACGCGTTTTCGCCCAACTTTGGGTTTCGGCGGGGTGGTTGCCGAATTCCTATTGCCTGTAAGTTTTTCTTTCAGTCACGCGCCGATTGTATTTATTTATTTATTCTAGTTTTCAGCTAGTTTACTCATTTTCGAGTCCGCCTTGCAGTTTTAGAATTTTTGTGGTTTTGCGTGTTTGGAGCTTCGACTGGTAGGAATTGGGTTTTGAAAATCCATTCCGCCAGGTGAGTGGAACTATAATTTTTATTTTAAGAAATAAGTATTTGAAATCCTGAATTGAATTTTTATATTATACCGTCAATTGTGTAGAATTGAATCCAATTCCGAAATTCGAAGTTTTCAGATATTTCGAGGATTGTATTAGTTATGTGTGAATGAATTATGCATTGGATTTTCGGGAAGCATGTTATACTTGTATGGAATCGAATAGTAATTTTGGTGTGATTAGGCTTTGATGTAATGACATGAGACTTGTATGCTTTGTTGTCAAGTTTGCATAGTATATCATGTTTTACCGTGGATTTTCGAGTCTCGAGCATGTATGATAATCGACTCGAATAAATTTATTGTGGTGATTTGGGTCATGTTGGGACCCTGGCATAGTCGTGGTTTTATAAAATTGCCGAATTGTTTATGATTGCACGTTTGTACATTTGGTTATGTACAGACTTGTCATTTGTGCATGTAGATAGTAGTATAAGTGTCTTTACCCTGCTATAATGCATGTTGTGCTGATGCTTAGGAGTTTGCTCGCATCGTGAGTTGGATGGTGCTTGAAATGACTCGCACCTGACATTGTGGACGCTATTGCATGTGGCAAGCTTGCTGAGGTGCGGTGAGCTCCCGCACACACTTGCCACTATAAAGTGCAGTAGGACGGGTCCCAGAGGACGTGCTTTGGAGATTACTCGCTTTCCCTCCCAGCGCGCTTGATTTGATTATGTTAGGTTGGCCGTGTTAGGCCAGTCGTTCGGGATGTTTGAGTTTGTATCCTGGCAGATGGCACCCCATTAGGATACAAACAAGCCCGAAGTGGTACTGGTGCACGTTGTGGGATGTGTCGGGGTGAGACACATTCGTAGGGTATGCGGTTACCTACGATATGAGACACTTATACAGTATTTTACAGGATTTTTGGTTTCAACCTAATTGCTATACCTAGGAGACTAGGAAGAATTATGAGATGATTTTTATTTCCATTGCTTGATATTTACCATGTTTGAATCGCGTGTAATGACGACATATATTGAAAACTTGTAGTTATTGTGGAATCTGAAATGTTTGTATTGTTGCTTGAACTTAGAAACACTATCCTTAGAGACACGGTGTGATGTAGACTTTAGAACTTGTTGTTTATTTATTGTTGTCTGGCATGAATTTTTCTTGTATAGTATTCCATTATTTGTATTTAGTTCGCTCGCACCAGCCAGCTTTGTGCTTTGCTGACCCCGCAAGGGGTGTGCTTCTATTGGAGTGCAGGCAGTGTTGGCGTTCCTGCTGATCGTGGCGCGTAGGCCCCGGTTTTCGTTGTAGGCGCGTTTTGTGCTTTTTGGTTGTGTCCACCCTGTACGGGTATGTTTTGCTTCCTCTGTGTTTCAGATGTACTATATTGCTAAACTAGATGTTTGTATACTGGTTTTGTCAGTATGACTCTGGTGGGGCGAATCAAATATATATTTATTTTGTTCAAACTTTAGCGTAGTCTTATTTTTGTTTGTTTCTCGTATCAAGAATGTGTTATTATGATGTTGTGGCCGGTTACGATTCGCTTGTGTACGTGTTAGTTCACGCATCAGCACATTGCGACTCCCGTGGCGGGTCGGGGCGTGACAGGTAGCAAAGCTGGAATAGTTTTATACACCCCAAATGTGATGACTTTGGAAAAGACTATCAAATTCAGTTTCAGTGCCCTCCAACAACGAAGCTGAGTATGAATTATCAGACTACAATTAGTTAAACACATCAAAGGAAAAGAAATTAGTGTTTTCACTGACTTCAAATTGGTGGTCAATCAATTGAACAACGAATTCCAAGTGAAAGACGCATGAATGAAAGCATACCATCAAAAGGTAAGAGACACAGTCATTGTTCGACGTTGTGCAAGTGGGGATAACCACGTAGTAGACAACATGGCGAAAAAAGATCACATGCAAAAGAAGTCGATAGTCCCCTTATCATAGTGCAAGAAAGTTCAATCTTGGAGAACGACGCATATGAAATATGTAGAACAAATCAGGAAAATAGTTGGATGACCTCAATTCAGGCATACATACAAAATGAAACTCTGCTAACATACAAAATGGAGGCCTGTAAGCTGCGGAACAACTTAACATGGTACAAGCTGATAAGTGACAGATTGTACAGGGAGATCCACCAAACGTTCGCTGCTAAGATGCTTTCACCCAGTGACGCCGACTATGTTATTCGAGAAATTCTTTTCGACATATGCAAGAATCATTCGGGAGGCAGAACACTAGCTCACAAAGCCCTAACATCAGGTTATTATTGACCAACAATGCAAAAGGATGCAAACAAACTTGTTCGATTGTGTGATAAATGCTAACGATTTGCTCCATACACGCACATGCCAGGGGATAATATGATCCCGATGAGCAGTCCATGGGCCATTTTCACAATGAGAAATGGATATTGTAGGTTCACTTCCACTATCCGACAAGAAGAAGTACCTCCTTGTAGCAGTTGACTACTTCACCAATTGGGTAGAGTAGAACCACTGTTGAAAATAAGAGAAGCTCAGATGGAAAACTTCTTATGGAAAGAAATAATATGCAGATTTGGAATACCCAGAACATTTGTCACTGACAATGGGTCCTAATCCGAAGGAAAAAAGGTCAAGAAGTTATTTGAAAACTTGAGCATCAATCACGACTTTTCAGCACCTGCTCGTCCGCAAGCTAACGGTCAATTAGTCACCAACTAAACAATCTTGGAGGCTATCAAGAAAAAACTTGAAGTAGCAAAAGGATTATGGGTAGTTGAGTTGTCAGACATTCTCTGTGCCTATAGGACGACAAAATGAAATTCAAATGGAGAAACACCATTTCTCCTAATTTACGGGTTCGAGACAATGGTACCGGTCGTGATTGGCATGCTAACCTTCAAAGCTGAACAATTTCAAATAGAAGACAAAAATGAAGCACTGCGTGTCAGACTAGATCTTCTCGAAGAAAAATGAAATAGAGCCTCAATCAAAATGGCGGCCTACCAATAGATAATGGTCAGCTATTACAATAGGAAAGTCAAACCCCAAGAATTTAAAATAAGTGACTGGTTACTGAGAAAGATCCAGCTGAACACAAAAGAACCAAGTGCGTGGAAGTTAAACCCAAATTGGGAAGGGTCATACAAAGTGGTAAAAATCAATAGACCAGGAACATACTGGTTAGAAAATCCAAACGGAGAGCAACTCAAGAAGCCATGGAATGTATAACACCTGAAAAGGTATTATCCGTAAATTATTACATTATAGTTAACTTCCATTTCCCATTCCAATAATTTCAGCTAGTAAGGATAGCCAAGTCAGACTAGAAAATTACTTAGAAATTATGCTTGTTCGATCACCAAGTCGGACAACAAAATGTATTGAGCTAGTCAGGATAACTAAGTCAGACTAGACATATAAATCTTTTTTTTTCTTCTGATCACCAAGTTGGACAAGGAAGTGTATTGAGCTAGTCAGGAAAACAAAGTCAAACTAGACATAGAAATCTTCTTGTCGGATTACCAAGTCAGACAATAAAGTGTATTCAGCTAGTCAAGACAACCAAGTCAGACTATACATAGAAATCTTCTTGTCCGATCACTAAGTCGGACAATGAAGTATATTGAGCTAGTCAGTACAACCCAGGCTAAACATAGAAATCTTCTTGTCCGATCAACAAGTCGAACAACGAAGTATATTGAGCTAGTTAGGACAACCAAGTCCGACTTCTAATCCGATCACCAGGTTGGACAACGAAATGTATTGAGCTAGTCAGTACAACCAAAGTCAGACCATACAACTACTCATAAATCTTATCTGGACACCAAGTCAAACAACAAAGTTTATTAAGATAGTCAAGACAACCAAGTCAGACTATACATCTACTTAAAAAATATTTTCGCCGGACCACCAAGTCAAACAACATAGTGTATAAAACTAGTCAGGACCATGAAGTCAGATTAGATGTTTAAATTAAAAAAACTTCTTGTCCGACCACCAAGTCGGATAACGAAGTGTATTCAGCTAGTAAGGACCACAAAGTCAGACTAGATATTTTTATTCTAAAGTTCAAGAATAAAGTCGAACAACGACGTGTGTTCCGCCAGGCAGGACCATAAAGTTCGCCCTTACAAAATTTTATGTCTAAACTATCAAGTTAGACTAGAGTATCTATGAAGCCCGAACATCAAAGTCAGGATACATCTATTATATTTCTAAGTCTAAACTACCAAGTTAGACTAGAATATCTATGAACCCCGAACATCAAAGTCAAACTACATCTATTATATTTTCTTAGTCTAAACTACCAAGTTAGACTAGAGTATCTATGGATCCCATACATAAAAGTCAGATTACATCTTTTATATTTTCTAAGTCTAAACTAGAGTATCTAAGAACCCCAGACCTCAAAGTCAGGCAACACTTATTACGAGTGAGGAAGAAAAAACAAAAAGAGACAAAAAAAACAGTTGAACAAAAAAATAGAAACTTCACTGATAAGTCAATTGATTACATCAAGAGAGGAGCTTACATGAGAAAAAATTGGGGGGTGAGGAAGCTTTATCATCATTAGTAGGGTCAGCCAGAGGAGAAGAAGCTTTCTCATTATTAGTAGAGTCAGCCGGAGGAGAATAAGCATTATCATCGTCAACAGGATCACTCAGAGAAGGCGAAGCAAGATCTTTGTTGTCTGCAGAATGAGTGGAAACATCTTCAAATATGTGGCCAGCTATCACAAAATACTTGACGAGGTCTCACCCCTCCTCTGCTTCCACATATTCGAGAAGTTCGTCTGCCAGCAACAACTTTACTGAACTCAACTACATCTGCATTAGACTTAGACTGCTCCGCAGGCACAAACAATTCATGCTTGACTCGAACAAGTTCTTCTTCAACTCCGGAGATGCTTGCTCTTTAACGCTTTTTCTCCACAACAAGTTATTTTTTAATAGAAGCGAGCTCTGCAGTAATTAGTTCCACTTGCCTCTCAGTGGTCTCATGGAGAGCAGACTGAGAGTCAACAAAAGTTAATGCTTGATCACAAACTACTTTCGTGATGACCAACTTACCCTCCATAGTAGATAACTGCTCACAAAGGCGATCCATCTCCTTCTTCGCAGAAGCCACTTCAGAAGCATACTTATCCCTGACAGCCTCAACCTCCTTCAGAGTATCCTGAAAAGCATCAATCACTTTCTCATGATAAGTATACTCTTCCTTCAACTTATCCACCCGAGTCAGAGCATTAGAAAGTTGTAGCAGTTGCTGCGCGTACCTCTTCTCTAAGGCATACACCTATTCACGGGCAACCTGATACTTAGACCCATAATCCCCCGTTCAGAGCACAGAAAAAATTTAAAAAAAGTTAACTCTTTACCTCCATTATTTGCTTCACACATTTTTCAAGGTGATCTCCGATAGAACGAATAGACATCGGGGCTTTATTCATCAACCATTTATGCCATGAGTTGATATGATTACGTGTACTCTCCTGCATGTCAACCTCCGAATGTCAAAAGAACCTACCATCCGTATTAATACAGATAACACCAAGAATAGGCTCCTTCCAACTGACTTGTGGGTAGAGCACAGATGAGTCAGGAATGATCAAAACACCACCCTTGGTAGCCCCAGCAGCGTCAGAACACCAATAATGAGGGACACATCGCCTTTTCCTCTTCTTGTCAGGAAAGGCAACAAAAGATATTGGACTGAAATTAAGAGAATTAGACAACACCTTCGTACTAGGACAACAAGATGAGGAAGAGAAGACTTGGAGCTCTGACCCCGATCAACAACAACCTCATCAAAAGCAGAATCATATTCGAAGTCGTCCAAAGACAGCTCCGTATTCGGATCCTGAGACTTCTTCAGCGCAAGCTGTGTCATTTTATTCGAAATGATACGAGCTTCCTCATCCGAAACCTTGATGAGGTCTGCCACACCAGCAATAGCAATGAGGTTCTTCTCATATTCACTAAGCGAAACACGAGGACGTGGAGCTTCCACCCGACTCCTCGCCATAGCCTGCTTCATTTCCTTTTCTCTCTGAGCAGCAAGGCAAAGGTCGTCCTCATGGCTCTTCCCAACAACAACAAGAGGAAGGGCAATCATAACATCACTCATCACAGAGACAATTCTAGTAGCAGAACCAGACCCAACATGCCTCTTTCACTTTGAAGGCCGACCAGAATCGACCAAACCACTTGACCTTCGTTTTGGAAGGACTAATGGATCTCGAAGCCATCCTCTTCATCGTGGTAGGACAAGCACCACCAATGCTAACACGAGTCATATTTTCGTGGCCAGACTAGCATCACTAACGCTAATAGGAGTCCTCTTCTCCATGGTTAGACTAGCATCACCAACGCTAACAGGAGGACTACTCGCCCTCATGGTCAACTCTGCACCCTGACCACCAATGCTAACAGGAGGACCAGGTCGAGCAACAATGACACTAGATTCACACTCATAAACAACCAATAATCCCTTCTAAGCATTAAAGTCGTTAAGGCCACTATGGTCAATAACCTCCGACTCGTGCACATCTTCAATAGTCGTTCAAGGAAGTGAAAGGAATCGACCTTTGTATCCTTCTCCTCTGAAGTAAGTTGCAAGTTGTTTAGGTTCCTGTGGTCCTGAACGACCTCAGAATGGGTTTGCGGTCAAGATTGAAATACCCAGACTCCATGGAAGCATAGAATCAAGTCTTCTGCCAGAACTTGAAGTCATCTTTCGACTTGCCTAGACAAGTAGGCGATAACAGATAGTAGATAACATTCCTATTGACCTTCAATGTCATCAAAGAATGCAGTACATTCTCGTACAGATGGATCCCAGGCCGCATAGCCTTTACTAAAGTTTCAACCAAAACCCTTCAACCACTCAGACCCAATTAGGTAGGAGGAACACCAACCAGATCCAAGTATGCCTAGATGATCTCCTAAACTGGGAACAGATACCAGCTCTGAACATTCCAGGTTACAGGGCTATGTAACCAGCCTTTGGCTGGATAAGGCTATCACTATCTATTGGAAACATGAGATGCAAGTTGGACGAAATAGAATATGTCCAACGGAGGTCATCCGAGGTGGCCAGCATAGAATCAAAGAATGCCACACAACGGGCCAAATTATCATCACTCAAAGATATCTTTAGAGCCATGGCAAAGAGTTTGATCACTTAGAAAACAATAAGAAGAAGAACAAACTAGCTCTGAAAATGAAAAATGGCATAAAGAAGATAACACAACCCTCCAACGCCCTAATATAGGGTTGGGCAACGAAAAAACATCCAGTAAGAGATCATGCAGGAAATGATGGCTGCACGAAACCCTAAAATCTCGCCAAAATGAGCTGATTGATGGCGTAGTGGAATAAAAGTTGAATCTTGGCCTTTGAGTAGTTCTTAACAACATTAAATGCTACGCAGAAAAGTAATAATGAACCTCGATAGCCAACCGTTGAAGGGTTAGTGGCCATTCAAGCGAGCCTACTAACTAGGGAGAGTAGTTGATGATACATCAAATAGTCATTCGATTGTAGTCGTACACGTGGCACAAATCATACCTCATTAGGGACATATGGTTCAAACCAAAGAAGGATAACAAGTCCAGTACTAAAGCCCAAAGAGGCATTTAGTAACGGGCCACGATCAAGGTTAAAGGCCTAAATCTCAGGCCCAACAAACCTCTCCCTCAAAGGACAAATACGTTACAAAGTAGATCAATCATGGTGGAATTCTCTCCCCCAAGGACGTATCTCAATGAAGGAGGATACCGTTGTGAGAAATGTCCCCTTTCATTGTGCCATGCATGCTTAAGTCATGCATAGAGTTAATTCTCTTATTATATAAGGTAAAGGAGGGAGAAGAGGAATGGGGTACGAAAAATACATCACAACTATACTCTATCTAAGTTCACTTTCTCCTACAGTTAACTGACTTGAGCATCGGAGTGCAAGGCCAACAAACAGGTGGTCTTTGGCAATCTAGCCTTATTTTGTAGGTCAGACCTCAAGGATAACAAATTTGTAAGCATCAGGTGGTTGGAATAGAGATGAATGAGATGTACCGCAAAAATGGTAGTTGGGAGATTTTAACAGAGATACAGTGGCAGTGGTGGCTGGAGAAGGGAACAAAAGGAAGAGAATTTCGGTGGTGGTTGTTTTTAAACAGGGGGAAAATGGCGAAGGTGGGTTGGAGAAGATGGGGATACGGTGAGAAAATTGAAATCTGGGAGAGGGCAGTTGTGGAATTACAAATTGTGGACGGATTTGAGGAATCACTGTTCCTATGCCCATTTTGTGTTTTAGGTGTAAGATGAGACTAGGGATCATGAGATATAAAAAGTTTTGACATTATAACAGGGACGTGAGAGAAAAACTTTTGACATTATAATTTAGATAGACTAGATAATTGCAACATCTATTTTGTTATTTCCATTTAAGATTATAACTACAACATTTATTTGTTAGTTTTTTGCCCTTGTAATATGCTGTAGATTGGAAAAATAGTTTTTTACGATATTGCATGGATTTCAAGATTGTTCTATAATTTTGAGCGAGAGGACGATTGAAAGTTGCACGTAAGTTGAAACCCAAAACAATGGCTTACATAAAGAGAAAATAAAATAAAATAAAAATTCAATAGGAAATATTAGAAAATACCATTTGTTAAATTCGCTCATGCTCATTTTCTGGATTTTTTTGCTCCCAAGTGAGCAGTAGATTGCTCCGAGCTATGAACTTTGAACATGAATGACAAATTTTGGCATTTAATATTTAGTTACATGTTATATAAAAATTATTTGGTTAACACTAGCTAGGCAGATAGAGATCGTCACCTTGAGACATGGCAACTATTCTATTTTATATCTTTGAAGTTTCCGTTGTCGGACTTTTGGTGCTCGTTTCTATGGTATATTGCCATCAATGTCACCTACTTGTACCGAATAAAACGTAATGGATATAAATTTTTTTGTATGCATTTCTAAAGTAAAAGCTACTCGATGAAGTTGAATTGAAGAAAGTCCCCTTATTTATGTAATTCTCAGCCATATCGATAACAACAACATTCTTATGTAGTGAATGTTATCTAAAACAATATTCTCCGTCGCAAATATAGGAATAAATGTTCTTAAACATCATGATACACTTGCACCACGGACATAATAAAGAAACAAATGGTCATCGTGCTGGAATATATCACGCTACCCCTACCTTATTCTCTCTCCATTTTGTTCTCTATTTTTTAAAAGTCGTGTGCTCTAGATTTGGGGATTGTGTATGTCGAATTGAGAATCACGTGAAGAATACCAAGTTCACGCCACAATGTTTTATGTAAAAGAAGTAATTAACTCACCCATTGTGATCAATTCTAATTTGGGTTTATCCACCCTTTGAACAAAAATTGTAATTTTGATAATGATGATAGAGCTACAGTAGAACACCCATTTGGAGATAGCACTCTCTCATCTCATTCTTCTACCATGGAACTCAGATCTTCGGCTTCCATCGATGTGTTGCAGAGGAGTTTGGCAACCAGGTTAGGGAGAGAATTGGCGAGAAGAATGAAGAATGGTTTTAAAGCCCCAAAAAAGGGTGAAGTAGCCAAAGTAATTGGCATTCTAAAACTTGTACAAAAACAATACAAGAGCATAAACATAAATGGCGGGAGTTGCTCATGAGAAGAGAGAAGAAGAAGGAAGGAGAATATGGTAGGAGAGAAAAAGGTGGGGAGCGGTGGTGCGTTTGACGACAGGGTGGGGGCTGTCGGTTGCTGTTCCTATAAAGAGAGAAGAAGAAATGAGAAGAAGAGGAAGAAAAAAAAAATGAAGAAATGACCATTTTATTGGTGGTGTCCTTTAGCAAATCCACCCAAAAAATGGAGGGATGGGGGGGTTTCAAATGGGAGAATTGGTAGTGTCAAAAAGTCGTAGCCTAATTTTTTCTGTGTATTTCCAAAAGCAAAAGCTACTCGATGAAGTTGAATTTCAGAAAATCCCCTTATAACCTTTGGGATTGAACCTATGACCTCATGCATTTTGCAACAATATAAAGAAGAAACTTGAATGTTCGAAACCGACTGGTGGCATATAGTCATGGAATTCTCGGCCATATCAATAACAACAACGTTCTTATGTAGTGAAAGTTACTTAAAACTATGTTTTCCGTAGTAAATGTGGGACTAAAATGTTCTTAAACATCATGGCACACTTGCACTGCAAAATAATAAAGAAACAAATGGTCATCGTGCTGGAATATATTGTCATTAAATTTATATATTCTTTTTGAAATGATAGTAAAAAAACAAATATTCTTTCAACAATTCTAAAACACACTGGGAATTTACCTGGGATTTCGCCTGGATGGTGCTAGGCACGTGCCCATCCAGGCGTGCCAGGCACGTGTGATTAAAGCGGAAAAAAAAAGAAAAAGTGAAGGAGCCAAAGGGAATCCATCACAAGAAAGAAGCCAAAGGAACTCGAAGAAACTCGAAGCTTTTGGAGTTGCAACTTGGGGTTGGTGGGTATAATCATTCGCAGCTTTTGGTGAATGATCCTATGGTTAATGGTGGGTTACTGAGAGTGAATTCAGATGTTGCGTGGCAAACACCCTCCATAAGGAAGGGGCAAGCAAGGCAGGGCAGAGTCACCGACCGACCAAAGTGAAGCAAGGACCACAAACTTTTCTTCTTTCTTTGTTGCTTTCAGTCGAAAATACAGATTTTGCTGAGACAGCTAAGAAGAACCAACAAAGTTTTTAAGTTCTATAACTGAAACTAAAATCAGACCCCACCGCTCACTACACTCTTTGCTTTCTCTCATCATCATCCTTAACTTCAGTTATCTCAACAAAACAAGTCCTCCTCATCCACTATGTCCACACTCCACAAGCAACTCATCCACAACCCATCCAGCATACAAACACACCCAAAACTCTTATCTTCTCTTCCCTTCTCCCTTTCTTTATTTGTTGCTTTAAAAGTTCAAAAGAACCCAAATATTAAACAAGAACAAATTTAAACAACAAAATAGAACAAAACCCAAAATTGAACCCTGGATTTGCCAAATCAAACACTATCTCACAATTTTTCTATTAAAAGAGCAAAATTATACAAAACCCATTATGAGAAATCACCTTAACTAAGAGGGCTTGTTACAAATAAAAAGAGAGAGAGAAAAGAGAAGAGAATCCTGTGTTTTGTTGATTTTCATCTGAGAGAAAAAAAAAAAAAAAAAGATAAGAGAATCTTGTGTTTCGTTGATTTTCATCTCATCTAACTCTGAACCTGATTGAACTCAATCTTCATCTGAGCTATCAAGAGAGGGTTCCTGATTCAAGTCTGGCTTCTTAGAAGGCCTGCAAGATGTGGGTGGAGAAGGAGAAGGATGAGGAAGATGTTGATGGCCAGTCTCAATTGCATCAACTCTAGCACCAACCTCAGTAGCTTTTTTCCTTATGGACTCTGCAGACAAGCCATGTAGTGGGTCTCTTCTTTCTTGCACCAAATATTCTAGAAAATTGAGTCTTGCAGAAGGACCTCTGAGGTAGAACACAGCAGTATCATAGGCTCTAGCAGCAGCATAGGACCTCTGAGTGAAAACTTCTTCTCCGTCGATTTGGGTTTCTTGTTTTTTTTTTTTTTTTTTTGCTCACCTTTGATTGCACGTGCTTGGCATGCGTGGATGGTGCACGTGCCTAGCACCATCCAGGCGAAATTCCAGGTGAACTCCCAGTGCGCCCTAGCATCTCTCTACACATTCTTTTGAAATGCTCGATTATTAAAAAGTACAAAAATCATAAACCTTTTTGTTGTTAGCCAAACAAATTGTTAAATAAACAAATAAATGAATCTAAAATTAAATGAATGAGATATTTTAAATAATATTTTAAAAGTCTTGAGTTTTAAATTGTTTACGACATAATACTTGGAAATTAAGTTCACATGTGTTACTAAGATTTAGGTCTTGGGACAGCTCGAGCATGAGTAATCCTAATCTCCCATTTGTTTACTATTAATACAAG
Source organism: Berberis thunbergii (assembly GCA_003290165.1). Taxonomy (NCBI): domain Eukaryota; kingdom Viridiplantae; phylum Streptophyta; class Magnoliopsida; order Ranunculales; family Berberidaceae; genus Berberis; species Berberis thunbergii. Next base: position 50,333 of record QNQO01000923.1, on the reverse strand, counting down.
TATTGTTATTAGCGAAAAAAAAGTTCGCATGTTTCATTTGTTAGATAAATCACTCAAAAATTTTTAAATAAATCTAAACTACTATAACGTGAGTTCTTCTTATGAACAGTGAAACACGTGTCTTTGTCTTGATTTTCAGGTTGCCCAAAATGCCTTCCCAATTCTATCATATTTTCAAGAAAAACCAATAGGTAGGTGAACAGTGATTAGGGGTTGGCATCCCATCCCGCAATCCCGAACCCGTCCCGATCCTGTCCCATCCCGATTTTTTGGGGTCCTTTTGGGATTGATCAAACTCATCCCGATCCCGTCCCGATATAGAGTGAGATCGGGATGGAGATTTTCAATCCCACTTATCCCGTCTCGTCCCGTCCCGATCTAGAGTGGGATCGAAATGGGGATTTTCAATCCCGCCTATCCCGTCTCGTCCCGAATTTATTTATTTAATATTTATTATTATTAATTTTAATCAAAATACTCTTATAAACTAAAGTTTAGGATGTGTTGAAATTAAATCAATGTGAGATGAAATTCTATATGAAATCTAAATTAACTGAATCATTAATTCTAAATGAAATTTAATATTTATTTGCTTTTCAAAAAATTTAATATTTATTTAATATCTATTATTATTTATGATGTAAGTTATATATATATAAATTTAACATTATTAGTGTATGAGTAATGTAAGATAAAACTCTTTTTGTTATTTTTTATTGGAGGACTATTTAGTACGTGCTCATCCTGTCCCGATCCCAAATAAACAAGATGGGATAGGGATGGGTCCATCTCGTCTCATCCCGTCCCGTGCCCACCCTTAACCGTGATCAAAAGTAATTTTGTAATTTTAAATGAAAAAACTACTACATATATGTACCATTTTACCCTCTCAAATTCAGATTAGTACGATCGAAACTCTCCTCAAATATCTGTTAATTATACCTAAGTCTCTAATATAATTTATTCAAAGCCCCTAATTATTTATAAACTATACATAAGCCCTTAAAATTATAAATAATTATTTTGTTTAGAATTTCAAAAATATTTTTTACTTATTATTATTATTTTTTAAATGCCTGTGACCTAGTGATACCACCCGCCACTGCTCAACCACTGAGCCATCACACCTTTGGCTTTTACTTATTATTGAAATATTGTAATAAAATAAAAATGTTCTGAATATTTGTGCAGGTAGAGCGAGTCAACACCCTAGTTTCAACAATAGTATATATGAGCAGGGGGCGAATCTACTAAAGGGCGAGGAGGGCAGCTACCCCCCTCAACTTTCAAAATATTTTTACTATATATTAGTCTTATAAAAAATATAACGTATAATACAATATCAAAATTATTCATTTAAGTAATTTGAACATATCTTTGTTGGTGTAGTGGTTGAAAGTTCATTAGTTTTAGTAACGACGATACCCTTCGAGTGCAATATTTTTTTTTCAATGCAAATTTATTAGTAATTGCAAACATAAAAAATTGTTTAGTTTAATACAAACTTATTTTCGATCATTTTGGTGCGTATGATTTCTTTATGGCTATTCACAAATTACTACTTTTGTCATTGTGACCTGCCCCTATTTTTTTTCAACGCAATTTTATGTAATTGCAAATAGTAAATAAATGAATTACTTGTTCACAAGTGGTATAAAACTTCCAATGAAAAAATATATTTGAAATTAATATCTGTAGAATTCAATGAAAATATATAACATTAGCAAATTCGTATAAAATTTGAACCTTACATAAACCATTTTTCTATTAAGTTGTATTATGATCATATTATGTTCGTAAATTTCATATTTTTTTTGTTTTAACTAGATACTTATCCTAATTATTTTATGATTTTAGCTATATATTCTACTTATTACACTCGTTTGCCCCTTGCTAAGGTTGTCGATATTGATATTGCGACCCTATTTATGCTTAAAATTGGACTACACTAGGATTCAATTTGGTATATGTAATGTATTTTTATAGTTGTATTTTTTATTAGTTACTAACTCAAATAAAAAAAGGATTTTTTGCTCCACTCTTGATAAGTACTATTATCAACTAATAATTATTTGCCATTTTGTTCCATTGACTGAATTCCTGGATTGACCACTGTATATTGAGTTACTTGTTAGATAAATCACAAAAAAAAAGTGTACATGTTTTAGTCATGGAGCTTGTTGTTGTAAGCTAATTGTTCTCCAAATGACCAAAAGAAAAGGACAATGTTGATTTTTGTTTTATTTATTTATTGAAAATGAAGTATAATTTGACAGAGCCTTTCCAGGGAGTGAGGGTTTGGGGGCGAGGGAGGCGCAAGACTCGCCCACCACCGCCCATCCTCTTCGAGATGCGCTCTCAGCCCCTAGAATCAGGGAATTTGACGTTAACAAAATATGAAACGCATCGTGAATGGGGGCAGATCCATGCGTTAGAAACCCCTGGCTGTAGACTGGGGTATTTTTTTATTTGAAAAAATATTATATAGTATAAATTATTAAACATCAACATTTTAAACTTCTCCATGGTCTTATCCTACCTTGGCTCAGTGGTAAGTTTCAAAGCCTTTTCAATTTTAGCCTTGGTGTTGAGTCCCAACTCAAGCATTTATATCATAGAATTTACTACATAGCAAAATTTTTTGGAGACATTTTGTATAGTGATCCCATATGTGATGAATCTTGGATCGGGTTCAAAATCATTATGTCAACTCCTCGTACAAACTACTCGAAAAACAAAGAGTATGCCTATGTTACATATATCAAAGCTGCCATATACCCTTACCCTAGCCCTCAAATCCTAATAATATTAAAAAACATAGACTAAATTAAGGGTGTGTTTGGTTGTATGGAATTTTATGCCATGAGAATTTATGAGAGGATCACTTAAATTTAAGCTAATTTGATGGTCACCCACCAATCTGTCGTTTGATTTCATGATCAATGATGAAAATGAAAGTCTTATGAACATGAAAATCACTCTTAGATCCCCAAAATATATGACTCTCATATTCATGAGAATTTCATTTCGACCATTGATCACTAAATCAAACGATGAATTGATAAATATCTCTCAAATTAATTTAAATTTAGGTGATTTTCCGTGAATTTTCATGACATCAAATTCCATGCAAACATTACATGTTTGGTTTTGAACAAACACCACTACTTACTTAAAAAAAGAATAATTGTGGGATCCAGTTATTATCATTCCTATAATAATGGCAATAATTAACAAATAACAAAGGATCACTTGACTTTAAAGTTAAAATTTGTGGGTCATGCTGAGACCTTATTTCGATCCTAGATCCGCTTTGAAGAGATCCATCAGGTCCGATTGACGCCTTTATAACAAAATCGAATCTCCGATCTCGCGTTGTGTTGCGTTCTCACTGCTACAACCTAGAACAACAGATTGTGGCCGAAAGCATTTTTGTTTGCTTGTTGAGGTGGCAGATGCTGCCTTTGCAAATAATGGACGTGGGTCCTTTACAAATCTCTAGGATCGAAGATATTGTAGCAATCATCTTCATTGAGATCCACTGTTGGATCTTTTTCTTCGTCTTCAGCTTCATCTGAACAAATTTGAGACATGATCTCCATGAGTTGAGCTCTGGTTGGCTTGGCCAAAATAGTCTTCATGATTTGTTGTTTCAGAAGTTTGGCATTGGAAGAGGATTCTGGTGGAGGGCTAATTTGCAGTGGTGACTGTGGTGGTGTAGAGGACACCTCTTTTTTGGATAAGAAGGCAAGGACGCCTTCCTTGGTAACCTTTGAATGATCAAAACGTTGCCACCATTTGACTTTAGTACGGCGGCAAAGCATTGAGGTTTAAATTTTGATGAGCTTAGAGATGATAACAGATATAATCCCAACACATAATCCAAGCAAGATTGAATCTGATAAAAAATCAGACTGACAACACCTGTTCAGTAACGGGTTGAGGAGGCTGGTATTTGTCTTTGAAAATGTTTCATCATTCTTTGACAAGAGGAGGAAGAACATCAAGAACTGGACCGAAAAAGCTCCACCAAATATGTTGGAACCAATAAGGGAGAACTTTTCGATTGAATTTTTTACAAAATAGGAAGAACCAAGAATGACTACTTGCCTGAGGATTGACTAAAAATGCACGAAGCCATGCATTCTTATAATCAATATAATTGAAGGAAGAAGGGGAATAGTTTTGAGAGAACTTCTTGTAATAACCGGGAAGTTGTCCCCAATCTGCTTCAGTCAAGATCTTGAAGATTTGACACTTGGAGAAAGTAATCTTTGAATGAAAATCATCATAATGATTAGTGACTCCAATTGAATCAGTATCTACCAGAATGAATTCATAGAATTATCTGGTTTTGAGAATATCTGCTTCTTCAAACTGTTGGTCTGAAGAAAAAAGGTTTATTGCAATGCTTTGAGGATCTGGAATCAAAGCATGAAAACATGGCTCAACCATACAGATATAGTCGAGATATGTTTTGTTGACATAGGAAATGGGTGCCTGATTAGGCTTTGGAAAGCTCGTCATGAACAAACTTGACTCAGTTTGTTGTCCTAAGGGGGTAAACATTTGGGACAATTGAAGAACATAAAAAAGAAGGGCCAGAGGCTGAGAAGCAGGATTGACTTGCTTGGAAGATGAGTTTTGAGAAGAACTCGTGAAGCAAAATCCATCATATTTAATTTATCATCACATTCTTGGCTTTACAGGTTGTTCGCCTCTTGTTTATTAGTTTCCACGCCCAAACCCCCTCCTTCCCCAAATCATCCCTCACCAAGTCCCTTTATCCCTCTCAAACCCTCACCCCTTTCTTCAAACACGTAAAGGTCATTATCGTCCTTTCAACCCTCCCACGTCAAAACTCCCCTTCTCACTTTCTTTCCGTTTCTCTTCCATCTCTCTCTCTCTCTCTCTCTTTTCAAACCCTGTTTTCGTTTTTCAAATTGAATTTGCAACCTCTCTAGATCTGACGACTAGATGAGATGATTGTCACTCTCGATCGATGGTTCCTGCATTGAAGAACTTCAATAGCCTATCACGAACCCATCGATTGATTTGTTAAAAAATGGGAGATTTTAACCTAGCTTTGGTGATAGTAGCGATAGTGGTGAGCGTACTTGTTTTCCTCTTCAATGTCTACCTCCTCATCAACTACCAACACCCTGACGACAAGAACCAGGCTTACTTTCCCAAGTTCGTCGTCGTCTTCGGCCTCTCTGTCGCTGCAATCTCCATATTGATGCTTCCAGCCGATGTCGCGAATCGACAGGCATGTCGTCGCGCGATCTACAATGGCGCCTGTAATCTCACCCTCCCAATGAAGCAGCTCTGGCTCGTGATTTACATCGTTGACGCCGTTCTTGTGTTCTTCGTTATTCCCTTTGCGATGTTTTACTATGAAGGAGACCAGGACAAGTTCGTTTTTCTACGGTTTTTGAATTTGCGTGTTTTAATTTTTTATTGGTTTTGACGGATGTGAATTGGTGTTTTTCTTGCAGGACGATAGGGAAGAGAATAAAAAGCGCCTTGTTGTGGGTTGTGACCACTGCCATTGTATGTGCTCTTGTGCTTGGTATCTTATATGGTAAGCTTTCTTTCTCACATGTTTTTAACATTATGTTGATGGGTTGTGATTATGTATTTTGATTGGTGTTTGCGGAGTTTGAATTTCCCATGGAATGCTTCTATTTATTTTTTATGTTCAACTAAAAATTGTTGAAGCTGAAGCTTGTCTTTGAAGAAAGGGTCATATGAAAGAAATGGAAACTGGTAATTTATAGATAATAGTAGTTTAATTAATGTATGTTGGTTGCTTAGGGTCACATGGCTAGTTGTTGGGGCTGTTTGGAGAGGATGTGAAGACTTTTTAAGTAAAAAAAGGGTCTTATTAGGTGTGATTTGTAGGATGATGTAGTGAGTCTGGTAAGTTCTTTCTTATAACCCTGAGGAAAGGAAAAAACATTAGCAAGTGTTAAATGTTAGATGAAAGTGAACCTTCTTTTACTTATTATGCTAAATCGATTAGTTTGATTGATATTGCTACTTGATACGTGTTCCATTGAACGTTGGTTCTTTTGTCAAAAAGGGCACACTTGGGCATTTCTTATTGACTAATGCTACACTATACTGTTTTATTATGAGATATGTGACCATTTAACGAAAATTATAGATACATAGCACAAAAGCATAGGGATGTGAAATTAACACCCATGTTTGCATCAGTCTCCTTGTGCAGCTCTTGTTTAATGTGTTTGTTGCCATAGTAGTTTACTGATATCCATCTCAAGGCACCTCAGTTATATGGAATGTGAATTCTCTATACCTAGTCTTCATATCTGGTATATGGAATATCTTGCAATGTTTTTAGTTTACTATTAGTACTTGTTTCATAATACATGCTCCTCTTTATTGGATCAGGCCTTGTCGGAAAGGTAGATTTCTCAGTTAGGCACCTGTCTTCAACCACGACGAGCTTCCCATCTACTTGGACTGATTTCTCAAGTAATCAACCATGTATTGGCGCAAACATTCATCAGGTTCTGGTCTTTTGCATTGTCTATATATTGAGCTTACTGTTTTCGATATTTAAAACAGCAGAACACCGATATCTATAAGGAAAAAAGAACCAGTGGTTTCTCTGCTGTCTTATAATGGTATGGTTAACTGACCACCTATGTCTTAACAATTGCATTTGCTATTTTTCAGTGCTCGGCCTATTCAGCGAGTCCGACTTCAGAAAAGACATGGACCATGCGCACCACCTTTCCAGAATATGTTGTTGCGCTTGCTACCATTGTTGGATCTGTCTTATTTGCTGTATGTTCTTTCTTGTGAACTTCAGACCGTTTTGTTGAACTTATTACTTGAAATCAATGTTGTATTTAAATGCTTTCTATGGTGGCATGCTGTTTTCATTATAAGGGTTTTTTTTCATAGACTTGGGAACTTGATACCAGCTAAATTTCTTGTAATTCTTGCAGATATTTGGTGGTGTTGGAATAGCTTGCCTGCCTATGGGACTTATTTTTTCGTTTATTCGTCGCCCAAAGGCTGTTATCACTCGTTCACAGTATATCAAGGTTCTCACATTGTCCATTATATTTTTATTATATTTTTTTGACTTTTGTTTTGCTACAATGTATGTATTCATGGGCATTTGGTTTTGGTGCCACGCAGGAAGCAACTGAGTTGAGTAAAAAAGCTAGGGAATTGAAAAAGGCTGCTGATGCACTTCATCAGGAAGAGAGAAGTGGTTCTAAGGGGAGAAAGTGGCGTAAAAATGTAAAAGCTGTTGAAAAGGTACATTCTTGTTTTACTTCTTGGATTTGGTCTTAGTATGTCCGTAAGGTTAAATATTAATGGGAATTTGGTGGTTCATTGCAGGAGCTACTTCTTTTGGAAGAAGATGTGAAGGCTTTGGAAGAGATGTATCCTCAAGGAGAAAAGGTGATGGTTTTATAATGTCAACATGCTGTCTTTTTTTTCTTTCTTCATAATTTACTTTTTATTTATTTATTGATTTCTTCTGATTTTGATAGGCGGAGACTTCTTGGGCTTTAACCGTTCTCGGCTACTTGGCAAAACTCGTATTAGGAGTTTTGGGGTAAGTGCTATTTAACTTGTATTTGCTACCTTTGTTTTTACAGTATGATCTTTGAGAAAGGCGTTTGCTTCCTTCAAATGGTTATGTAATGAATAGATCTTTTTGGTTCAACAGTTAACTCTTTTTGGTTCAACAGTTAACTGTGACGAAACATGATGAATGTCAAATCTTCTTAAAAATACATTTGTGGCCTATGGCATCCATGTATGCCTCAGTAGATGGAGGCATTATAAGTCACTACCTCAAGGAAAATAACTTGTCGAAATGGCTTCTAGATTCCTTCTTGGTTCCGTCTATTATGCGACCTCTGGTTCCAGTTCATGAAGATAACAAGAATTAATGAGTTGCAACCTTCCAGAATTACAAAATTATTTCACTTCACAAATTTGATTACTTGCTCTCTCACAATTAGAGGATGTGAGAGTACATTATTTTTGTAGTAGGAAACCAGCTGAATGATCAGAATGATTGACATCTCAGCCATTTCCATGTTAGTCTGCAACATCACAGATCCCCAGATACTTTTACCTGAGGGTAGGTAGGATGAGCGGTAGAGCACCAGAGGCTACGACATGTTTGCTTCTCAAATATGATAAATGCCACATGGATCCCCTTTCTTTACCAAATATGATTTGGCCGGGAGTTGTCAGAATTCTTTCTGTTTGAAATCCAAATCTCCGCAGATCAAAGGAAAGCACAACCTGCCATAATTTGGTAAACTAAAGTTCAGTTCTTTGTGTCGCCTCCCCACAAGATGAATTTTTACCTTGCCCCAAGTTGCATGCACATAATAATATTCTACAATGACCTTGCCACCGGTGTCAGAATCTTAGCTTGAACAATTGCCAAAACCTTCACAAGCTCTTCTCTTTGAAATATTCAATGCCTCAAGATCCTTTGCATTTTTTTATATTTCAAGTTTGCTTTTGTTGGATAAGGCAGCACATAGTGTTAGTAAATGTATCCGTTCCCACTTGACAACACAGTCTATATATGTGTATTCTAATTGTTCATTTACCTTCTCATCTTCATCTGTCACGATTCTACTAATTTATACTAATATATACTCGGAAATTATACTAATTTATACTCGTAAATTATTTGCTGAAACATTTCATCTTTTTCATAAAAATTTGTTTGTAAATATATGTTTGTTTTCAGGTTGATCGTATCAATTGCCTGGGTTGCACATATTATTATTTATTTGTTGATTGATCCTCCACTTTCTGCATTCTTAAATGAAGTCTTCATCAAACTGGATGATGTCTGGGGTAAGTATCTTGATATCAGGCAGTCTAATTCCCTTGGATGTGGAACTCATCCATTTATTACCCTTTTTAGAGGTTTCTTGTTCTGATTTTGAAGTATTTTACGCAGGCCTTCTGGGTACCGCAGCTTTTGCTTTCTTTTGCTTCTACCTTCTGATGGCAGTGATTGCGGGAGCAATGATGCTCGGTTTGAGATTAGTCTTTATAACCATCCATCCTATGAAGTAGAGCGTTGCCTCAGTTACCCAATTGAATTGTTTACTTATTTGTCCATCATATACTGACATTTTGTGTTTGTTTGATTTATTTCCAGGTGGGGTGCTACTCTAATGAACTCTTTTCTTTTTAACGTGGGACTTATTCTCCTTTGCTCAATCAGGTCTGTGAATTTTCCTAGAAAAGAGCTAGGTCATAATACTTTGACCTATTACTTTCAACACAATAGACTTGTTAGGTTTTACCTGATCCAACTCACTCTTCCTGGCCTGTTGGTGTCTATCCAGGGAAGAGTATTATCGTATCAAAACTTTGCTACCTAATGTCACGTCTGATAGTTTATATTATCCACTTAGAAATGTCAAGAATAAAATATTACATGCTCCATTTAGACCAGTGCTCTGGATCCTAACAATAATTGCATTGCATGGATGAAAAATCTATGGCTTATGCTGTAGATCTTTAATACTGGTTTAAGTGATATCAATCATGTTGCAACTTGCAACTGTAACTTATACATTTGAAATGATAAATAGTATTGAATGAGGTACATTACTAAATATATTATTTCATGCTATTTGCACAAAATCTTATGTAATTATGTACCCACTATTGAGTTTTTAAGAGGACATAAACTAGTGTTCATAATCTGAAATGTCTTGTAGTAGTACTTTTCCTTGCCCAACACCCTTATTTGATGTTTAGTTGCTTCTGAATTGTTCTTTTGCAATTTCAGTGTGATTCAGTTCTGCTCTACCGCATTTGGCTATTATGCTCAAGCAACAGCTGCGCAGGAAATCTTTGGGCATACTTTACAATCTCTTCGTGGAATAAAGTATTTGTACAAGTTAGTAACTCCAACCTCAAAACTTCCTTAACTCCTGACACTTGTCTTGAATTTTTTTGTTCTTACTGGATTGGCCTTGATGGTACAGGTACAACGTGTTTCAAATTGCATTTGTTATACTTGCAGGGCTGACTTTTATCTACTATGCACTTTTTGTAAGTTCTCTGATCCTGCCACAAGAATTTGAAACTTCAAATAACCTTCTGTCTTTCTCATCCTATGAATCATTTGCAGGGATGGAAAAAGAGAAAATCAAGTGGAAGGTTTCAACTTTCTTCGTGAACCACGTGATTCTAAAATAGTATGAGCTGGGCAAGGCCTTTGGGATTCTTGAAGCATATACTTTTGGGTGAGGCTTCAGATGTGAGTTTGTATGGCCGAATTTTGTCTATGTAAAATCAAGTCCTCGAGTGAAGCGGGCCATATCCGACTTAATGTAAATTAATTGTTGCAGTTGGCATAGTGTGGTGGTGAGTGTCGCTGCTGTTGTTGGCAGCTTCTGGAGTGTCATGTCGACGTTTTCATATGTTTAATTCCCCTTCATATTGTATTATTTTAGGTTTATTCATTTATAAATCCAGGGTCTACTGTGTTGGAGGGAATCGGGGTCTGTCAACTGCAACTACTGTAATTTAGAACTTTCAGAAAACAGATTTTTTTTCTCCTTCATACTTACAGACATTCACTATATTCATATGACACTCAATTTGGTAGACTCGTATTTGTAAATTACACTCTTTAACATTGCATGTGTGCTATGGGTGATTGAAGTCGGTGGGAGTTGCTGAGTTTTAACTTCTTGTAACTTTGACATTCTTGCAATTTATATAATATCATAAACAGGTCGCTGTAGGATTTGATTCTGGACTCTCGTCATTTGTGCTGGTAATGAATTGATTCCAATCACTTGTGCTATGGGTTATTGAAGTTGGTGGGAGTTGCTGAGTTTTTTCAATGATGTCTGTTATTCCAGCTGAGTTGCAAGAATGGTCGTATCAATTATGGAAGTGGGCGCTTCATGAAGTGGCAAAATTTTTGTTGTGGTTGATGGTAACAATAATGCTCGTGTAATAAACCCTCCAAATCTAGAGAAAGGATTTTTCAGATAGAATTGAGCATTCTTAAACTTTCTTTTTGTTAGATATAAAAGTTTATTCTTTTGTTGTAGTTGATGGTAACAATAATGCTCGTGTAATAAATCCTCCAAATCTAGCTATTCCCATTTGACGAGAAAGGATTTTTCAGATAGAATTGAACATTCTTAAACTTTCTTTTTGTTAGATATAAAAGTCTACAGAATAATGCGTGTGACTAACTGTTTTCATCGATACTACAATAAAAAAGAATTTAATCAACCCATTCTCCACAATGCATGGTAATAATGTTGCCACCAGAAGGGTACATTGACATGAAATAGAGTTGATCTTTATATGGCTTATCTGAGATTCCATCCGTTATGGTTTAATGTTGCTACAATACACTGGCATTGGATAGGATCTGAGTACGACTTAGTCCCACTGAATTGCTCTGTGAAAAGTCCACTCGGAGGCATTTATGGTATCCTTTCCATTGGCGGCAACAAGATCATAGGGCGAATCCTCTGAAAATTCAGTTGGCACTGATTTCCAGTGTAAGCTGGGGTTCCATTCAGCTTCTTTCAGCACCTCTAGTATCTCCTTCACCAGTATCTTGCTCCCCTCCGCAGAAAAATGAACGCCATCTCTAGAAAAGAGTTATATAGAAGGATGTCAGCCTAAATAAACAAGGCATCTGACTATAGAAGTTGTGATACTTGCACAAAACTTAAATACTAATTTTTTTTTTAAGAAAACAAACAAAAACAATTGTCTTTTTAGTCCCTCCTCACAGGACATCAGTCCTCATATAAGCCCGAACTCACTCCATTTGAGTCTAATGGCAATCCCAGTACGAATCAAAGCAGAGACGGATACTGTCCAAAGTCATCAACTAGAACTACCTAAACCCATTCCCCCCATACCACCCAAACAAAAAGGCAAAGCAAAAATATTTTCTGTAGTCAAGCACCAATTCCTAATTGTAATTGTCACGTGAATAGCATGATATATAACCTTGACACAACATTGCAAGGGGTTCAGACTTATTACTTGATGGGTGCAAGTAAAACGTATGTTAAAAGATTATCAAACTCTTGACTACTATTTGCTAACATAGGATTTCGTGGAAGCTTTAGAATCTCAAACTATAGACATCCACCAAAATAATAAAGTAAAATAAAGTCAACTGCTAAGACATACAGAAAAGTGAAAACTTACGTAAAACACACATTCTTCCAATCTTCTCTTGTTTGTATTGCATTCCAAAGATCAACAACCTTCACATCCAAATCTCTGCATAGATCTATACATGCTTCTGAATACTTATGACAGGTCTCATTTGTTCGGACAAGCTCGCTAAAGTAGGTACTGTGTTGCCACAAAAAAATAGAGAGAGAGAGAGGAAGGGGAATAAGCAGCCATTCCCTAAACACTGAAAAGTAAATGGGAAAACAACAAATAATAAAAAACTGGGCATTAAATAACCTTGTTGACTCCCGAAGTTTCTCCTCATTGACAGGAGGGCAGCTAAGAGCAATAATCCTTATTTTATCTGAAAGGGTCTGATATCAACTATTTTCATGTTAGAATGCAACATGGTAACATCTTCAGCTAAGATAACTTAGCATGCAAAAGGATGATTTCATTGCATGAAGTTTCAAAAGTGCATGTCCATGCCGTGCTTCTATGTTTCTCTTTATTGCACCAAGAAATTGTGAAACATACACTATTACCTTGAGGTGATTTAAGACCTTTCTCATGTTTTCAACATATTCTGGAAGTGGCACATGAGGACCTAAGCCAGATTCATGGGGCCCCATTGAATCATTACCTCCAAAGTACACTATCACCAAATCAGGCTGTACAGCTGCATCCTGGAACAAAAACAAGTGCTCCATTTGGTGCAGAGTTGTAAAAGTATAACAAACTGAAAAGTTTGATTCTAATCTTTCAAGATCAAGCAGAATATAGTCCTGTCTTGTGCTGTACCACAGATCGGCAAGATACAAGAAACATGTGATCCTACAAGAAACACTAAAGTATGCTAGAGAGCAGTGCAGCATCACCCAGACACTCATAAGACCCCACGAAACACTCATAAAATCCTACAAGACGATCTAAAGGGTGGTTCACTTAAAAAAAAGTTGGTATTTGAAGGTAACTATCATCTACAAATTAAATGTAGATGCACAGGCAAGTTAGTGGCGTGTGAGACTTCCAATTAAGGCATCAATCCAAGAGGAATCTGTTGATGTCTAAACTTGGTTAGACCGATTACAAGCTTTTAATTCCATCAGGTACGTTGATCAGCCTAGTTAAAATAGCAGCTTAATGATTATCAACCACTAATTGACTTTTGACATTGATGATCTCCACTATAAAATTCACAGAGCAGAGAATGCACCCATTATTTATATGGTCAATGTTCTAATTCTGTCCCTAAAAAGTTTAAACTGCAATTAAATGCTAAAAAAACTAGACATGTTATTCAGTCATTACATTACAAAAGACAGAAAGGATACAAATGAGATATAGGATAGAAGAGGCATTATACCTTTGGGAAAACTTGATTGACAACTTGGAGAGCACGCCTCGAATTCCAACCAATATATCCTCGTAGTAATATATCTGCCTGTATCAAGTACATAAAAAATCACAAGTTGCCCAACAAATAATCAAAGCTATATAAGAAGAAAATATTGTGGAGCCTCTTGGTAAGTTATGTGCTTCAGTTATTGGAGAATGTAGTAACTATACTAGAGGGTAACTGAGGTTCACTTTAATATGCATCAAGGAATGCTCAAGCAATAGGTTCATTTCTTTGCAGGCTACAAAACCCAAAATGGTCAAGAGTCAAATTTATCAGACTCCATAGGATTACATATATTTGGAAAATTTTCAAGTTCAGAGTTTTGAATGTTTTGGACAATGAGGCCCTATTTATATTTTTTTGACATAAATTCCGTTGCACGAGAAAAAGAAGATAATAATATTATGTAACAAGAACGAGGCACAAGATTTTCATGACTGGGCTAGTTCATATTGGTTTAGCAAGGAAGATACTTGCAATAAGAAGGTCGTAGAATAGAAATTGGTAGAAGTGAGAAAGAAAAAAGGAAAAAGGTGAAATGAAATATGGAACATACAAAACGTGATGCTATATACACTTTTCCAATGGGGTATAGCTGAATTCATAGCATTTGTAGGAATGGATAAACAGTTAATGGTATCAAAAGTCTAGGGTTTGAACCCTTCCAAAGGCATTTTATGGTTCAGGCCGGGATCCGTAAAAATCCTTTCTCCTTCAATTTTTTTAAAGATAGTGAGGATATCAAGCAAAATTCTCAATCTGGAAAGAGGAGGAAAAATCTTCTCATTTTCCTAATAAAGAAAATGTATAGACAATTACAAAAGTACGGTGATCTATTTGCACAAAGTTGGGTATGCTAAAAAATGTTTTGAAGTCTTTCTAATGCTAATAGTGGAAAACACTGACTATCATGCATTTTGATATAAAAAAATGTTTTTGATCCTTAAAAAAAATAGTTAAATTGAATTTAGATTCTGCTCGATATGATTTATTTTTAATACTCATCTTTTGTTGAAAAGATAATATACATTAATTGTTGCTTGACGATTTTAGTAACATATGGATTTGCATATGCCACCTCTGTAGTTTCTAACACAAACAAAGTGCCCTTTACCTGAGTTAAGGTGTTCCAGAAGAAGGAAAATGCAAAATTAAGAGCATTGTAGGACATACTCGATGGGAGTGTCTGTCTACTTACTATGATATAACTTAAATATAAAAATGATAGTGTCATAAACTCCTGTGACTTCTTTAACACTGGAATTTTAGAACTTAAAATTACAAGAAATATCAACAGAAGTATATACGTTGAGAAAACCTACATGTATTGACAGAAGCTCATGAAAAATGTACAATAATATTGATTACATTAGCTTAGACATGATGACATGAATCATCATCCTTTCGTGAAATTTTTTTTCCACGGAAGTATGTAACACTTCAAGGCTTTGGCCTTTAACTGGGTGTAGAAGTTCATATCCAATCTCACTGTTGCCATCAAAGCTATTTGTATTAATTTTTTTTTTTTTTTAATTTAACCAAATAACTAAAAGAATTTGAACACACTGATACCAAACAAGCACCGGATACTGGAACAATAAAGGCGAATGTGACTTAACATAGCAATTAAAGAAATGTGAGAACACCAATTCTTCTCACCAAAGCTGAGGCTAACCTTTTCAATTCTATAATTGATCCAACACTTAATGTGAACCAATGGCAACACAAAATATTCACCAATCGTCCTAATTCGAATCAAAAGAAAAATTTAACCTCAACTAGCAAACAGAATTGATTCTCGACCCATTTGGCCCACTTTAAAGAGGATAATTTGATCATGAATCAACCAAAAAAAAAAAAAAAGGCAATAGTGGCCGTCAAATCCTAAGTAAAATTAGAACAAAAAAAGCCTAAAAGCATGCGTGGATCCCACCGGAAAAGATGTCTCCATTTCTCATCCTTTGTAACAAGAATCTTTTTAAAAGCCCAATAAAATCAAGATCTTCAACAGAGTCTATAAAATCAAACAAATTTCCATTACAAGTTCAATTTTGTTAAACACTAAAGAATTTCCGAACGACGAGAGATAAAGAAAACATACTTTGCGAGCGTAGACGTCAGCGAGAATGGCACCCCATCCGTCATTGCTGTAGCTGTACTGAACAATCGAGGATCCGAAGAGCACGAACAAAGGTCTCGCCGGCCCTACCATCTCTCTCCCCCGTCTTCTCTGTGCTTCTTTCTTTTCTTGATTTCTTTATAAATGGCTGTGGCTTCTTCGTTTGTATCGCTTAAATGGCGAAACCAGCAAAGGGGACGGAGTTATGAAAGGAGAGAGAGATGGAAAGTGTTAGGTCGGGTTCGCTGTCAAAATATAATTGTGGTGTGTGGGTAATATAAAAAGGGCTCTGTATAATAAATTTGGGTGCCTGCAGAGTATCTGAGTAAATGCTAATACCAAACTCATCAGCATCCCATAAATTAGGAAAACATGGCACCGTTGGAGTAGGGTGGGCGGGTTTTGATTTGGTTAAGCTAATTCGCAACTTTTTGGAGCTAGGATGTAACCTTTGTTCTAAGAAATATGTCTTTTCATTTGTTTATGTTTACTTATCTTTTATCTTTTAATGTATATTACCTAGAGGCTATTGTGTTTTTTTTTTTGGGTTAAAGCCAATATATCACTAAATTAGCTGGAACGGGTACACATGGGGAGACCAAGATCTTGAGCAAGTTTGTGAGCCTCATAGTTGAGATCTTGACCCTGTATACTTACAAACCCAATTAATGTTCAAAGCTAGCAGTTTTTATATTGCAAATTAGAGGTTTCCAGAGCCATTCTTCAAAAACAAAGTACGTGGTCTGACTGAATGATGGAGATCAAAAAACTTGAATCGCCCAAAAGGAGTCATTGCATCCATCGGTTAGCGCAAATCAAAAGGAGATCAACTTCATCTACATGACATTTCGCCATTGTACTGTTCAATACTTTCCCTGCGATTTTGAACGCCACCTGAGCTAAACTTCGCCCATGAAGATCAACCGCCATCACACCAACAAATCCCTGTTTGAAAAAAATCATAAAAGTTGGCATCAAACGTGACAATCACAAAGGAAAGATCAAGGGGAGTGGAAAATTCAGTTGGGCCAGGTGTTCTCGTATTAAGATGATGATGAGTAGCCACATGAATTTTAGTTTTAATATGTGCAAGTTCGGGTAACAGATCGAAAGTAGCCTAGGATCTAGGGATGGTGGGGGTTGTGTTACTGGAAAAGGATAAAGGAAAAAGTTGCATAAAGGGCATGATTTCTAGGATTTAGGGTCATGGATAGGGTTGAGGGGCAAAAAGGATAATCTTTTGTGGGAAACCAGTGTTTCTGCCATTAGGATCAAGTGAGGTTGAAAGTGTTTATGAACAGTTGAGGAGAGGGTTTAGCATTGCGAAAGATGCTATTGTTGCGAATACGCCAAATAGTTGATAAGATGGTCGTGAATTGGGATAACATTGTTTTGCTGTCGGAAGCATGAGTTTTGACAATATTCCACATGAAGGAGAAAAAAAATAGATGGCAAGAGGGGAAAATTTTCATTTGTCCATTCAATGGGCAGTGGGGATATTTGTCACCATTGAATGACAACTGGATAGGTAAACAAATGTGGGTAGCATTCTCTGAAGCCTGGTGACAGAGAGGGTAACTATCCTCGATGAAAATGTTGATATGGAAAAGATTGGCAAGTGTTGGAATATTATTTTGAGAAATCTTCCACAAATGAATAAGGGCTTTAAGGGAGCTTTTATTCTCCAAAGTTGTTGGAGCATAATAGCTGAAAGGGGTTGAGAATTGGATTGGGAGGAGGCGAAGGTGTTCATATGATCATGAATAAGAGCTTTGGTGGCAATTTTGACTGAGAAGTTTCATTTTTTATCAAACAACCAAATAATTCTATCCGGGTCAAAAGACGGTCGGATAGTGATATCCAAAATATCAAGTGCCACAAGAGCGGGAAAAATAGAATGGATAAGGGATTCATTTCAGTGGACAATATGAGAGGAATCAAAATGCCACAAGTCAGCGATGACAGATGGCCAAAAGGGAGGAACATGAAAATTAGAACCCATCACACATTTCGACAAAATTAGCCCTAGTTTGACCCAACTATCATTCCAAGATTGATCTGTTGGCTTGAAAAACTTTGCTAAAAGAACCAGTGTTTCATTTTAAACAGAGCTGAGAGACAACCTCGCCAGGCAAATGAGCCATTGAGAAAAACACGAAGAGAGGCGGTGGATATGCATTGTTGTATCATACGGATCCAGTCAGGAACAAAACACAATTGATTGCGAATGTTGAGTAAGAAGGACCATTGTTTGGCCATATCAATCTTGATAGTCATCCAGCTTTATTTCTTCTTACGATTGTGTTTCATTTAGAAAAAAAATTCTCATGGGCGATGCTCACATTATTGACGATAGATCGGCTTTTAAGGAGAACTCATTGGTTGGGATAGATAAGAGAGTCCAACATGGGTTTTAACCTATTAGCCATGATCTTGGATATGACTTTATTACATAAACCAATAGGTCAAAATTTATCCAGAGTTAGAGGGTTACTAGTGTTAGGAATTAGGACAATGAAAGTTTGATTGAGTTTTTGATCCATGTGTTTGGTGATGAAGAAAGCTTGGATAACTTCAATCACATCCTTTTTTTTAATAATGTCCCAACAATGTTGGAAAAAGAAAACATGGAAACCATAAGGTCCTGAAACTTTGTGACTACCCATGGAATGAAGGATGACAAAAATCTCAGCCTCAGTAGGGATCTCAAGGATAGAGACATTTTGTTCACACCCTAAACCCCGCAACAAAGATTCGAACGATTAATTGGATTTATCAATCCTCCTTTCGTAGTGGAATCACTTCGCAATGGTATGTTTCGAGTTCGTTTAGATAATGACGATATGATCCTAGGTTATATTTTTGGAAAGATACGGCGTAGTTATATACGAATACTGCCAGGCGATAGAGTCAAAATTGAAGTATGTCGTTATGATTCAACCCGAGGGTGCATAATTTTTAGAATAGACCTTAAACCCCGCAACAACCTTTCAAACAATGAAAGGATTTCAGGGTCCAAAACCGGGTGGGGCATTTGAAAGATGTTGTTAAAGTAGGTTTTAAAAACTGTCCTCACCAGGAGGGAAAAAATGCGAAGCTCTAAGGTCATCTTTGATTTGAGGATCAAATTACATTTTCTGCCGAGCAAGGTAGCCAAATAAAAGAATTTGGTGTTTTTATCCCCATCAGCAAGCTAGGAGGATCCTGACTTGGATTTCTAAAACAACTTTTCTCTAAGCAATAACACAGAAAGTCGTTATTCAAGGATTGAGATAGTTGTGACATTAGAATCGGAGGGGTGAGTAGTTTGGAGATTGTGAAGAGCCAGAAGAGAGTTAGCTATGGATAGTTGGACATTGCGAAACTAAGTTTTATTCCAACTGGTAAGTTTGTAATTGGATGTTTGGTTTTCCGGTGAAAGTTGATGGAAGGGATCCAACGGAAACGAGAAGCCCAATGATTGGAGATGATTTGTTTACATTCAGGGTCACGTGACCACATATGAAAAAATTTGGACTAGAGTTATTATGGGAGAAAAGAGAAAGGGAAAGAGCTTTATGATCAGACGAAGAAGTGTGTATGGTAGTGGTTATAGCTAAGGGGAAACTTGTAATCCAATCAGTAGACACCAATATACGATCAATTTTGGCTTTGATGTTGTTACGATCATTTCTTTTGTTATTCCAGGTAAAGTTGGAGCCATTAAGAGGAAGATCAATTAGGTGATTCAAATCAATAAAGTTGCACAGGTGGACTAAAGTGGATTGTTTGGGTGGGGGACGTCCCAGTTTTTCACCAGCATGCAAAATTGCATTGAGATCGCCTATATAGAGTCGGAGAAGGGAATGATTAGAACATAGATTAGTGAATTCTTGCCAGAAGGATGTACGAAAAAACATGGTTAAGTTCACCATACACAAAAATAACAGACTATCTAGTATTGGTAATATTGTTTTCAATAATGCAATTAAAAAAATATTTGTAGGAAGAAATATAAATACCGATTTTCCAGAAAAGTGATAGTCCTCTAGACAATCCTGATGTCGATACATAAGCTCCGTGTTTGTAGCCAAGTTTCTGACGACTTCAATCCATCTTAGCAACTGAGGCCTTAGTTACGTTTCAGACAAAAAGAGAACGTCACGCCCCGATTTTCAAATAAACAAAAATCCCAAAATCCACGTAGGATTATCCGTTTTCTCCAAAATTCGGGACATGAATTGTCATTCACGAAAAGTTACAGTTGGCATCTACGAGGAATAATCAATTGCACAATTTACCAAATAGAGGAAAATAAAACAACTGATCTGAAAGTCCATCCAAAGGAAGAAAATTTTAAAAGTCGTAGAGCCAACGCTAACAAGTTCAACAATTTACGAATGTATCTCTTCCAGAAAATAATAAATAACTCCGAGTTCTAATTACAAATAAAAATGATCTAATCTTTCGAACAACGTGCAACTCCCAGCAATGCTCGTCACGTATGGTACAAAATGCTCTAAGCCCGCCCGAGATTACTAAATCCAGAAGGAATGTACCCAAGAAGCCAAAGCCCACTTGGGTCAGCAATAAAGCTGGTGTGAAATTTGTTTATTCCCAAAAGTCAATAAAGGAAATTGCAGGGCATGACCAAAAAATGTAGTACGACAAAATAACCAAAACAAACAGGTAGTTCCTCCACGAGGCATTCATATCTTCATCCTAATAAGTAAATATGCACCTACTTGTACTTACCCGGTAGAAGTGGACTATGACAAGTCTGACCTGCAGAAATATTAGTGGACTTGCCATTCTGCATGAAAAGGGATTAGAAACAATATAAACGTAGTTTATTCATTTTTATTTGAATTTGATTCATCTTTTAACAGAATGATCACTTAGCACCACCTCCGTGCCAAACATACATACCCGTATGCCTCTCTCATATAAAGGAGGATTACTTCGTCATCCATGCCCAAGTGGGGACATCACATACATGCATGCATCGCGGATACTCCTAACTATATGAGTACCAAAAGCCACCCTTGGGCTATCAATGCGTATAAACTCACGTCACATTTTTTACGGATAAATATCAAAGCCTACCTTAGGCATAACAATAAACCTCATTTTCGCAAGACTAACCCAAAAGTTATTTTAGTTTCTCTAGTAAAAAATGGGTGGCCCAACTCCGCAAGACGACCCGTTGGTCATTTAGTTTCTCTAGTAGGAAAGGGGAAATAATAAACAAAAGAGGTGTGGTAGTTCTAAGTGATACAATTCTAGGTGGTTTATATTTTTAGAAATCAAGGGTTACTAATATCATTTATTTTTTATATTTCAATTTTCTCACAATGACACTTTGTCATTTATAAATCGATTCACCACAATCTCGGCCCATTCAAATTCATAAACAAATGTCAAACTTACAATTCAAGCAACCCACTGTGCAAAATCAATATGACATTAAAAACCACATAATTTTTCCACACTTGACAATTGAAACCCAATTGCAAGTATAACTAGGGTGCTCATGATCGTCACAACATATCTTCCAATTTGTGTAACACACTGATAATCCAAATAGGGAAAATTAATACAGACTACAAGCCTACAAACACTGAATGCAATTAGCAAATTGTCTGCATAACAACACAATGGAATGGTTAAATACTATATTATATTTGTGTTTGACCAAAAGTACACAAAGAAAGGGTTAAATACTATATTATATTTGTGTTTGACAAAAGTACACAATGAAAGGGTTAAAATTTCTCTGCAAATGTTGTATGCAATCAGTTCTCAACTAAAAGGTTCTCAGGTCTCAATCAGTTCTATCTTCTTCTAGTCAACTAAAAGGTTCTCAAGTCTCAATCAGTTCTATCCATCAAGTAGTAAGCACGATTATATCAAAACAATCCAATCTCGATTAGAACCTAAAATCTCGTGATTAGAAATACAAATAAAGTTGATTATCGATCAAGAAAATCATTGAATCTATAGCAAATATCAAAATCAGATTCAACACGTGATTCAACTCAGGCACACTATTCTCAACTTTATGCCAAAAAAAATCAGAAAAAGGACAAAAAGAAACAACTCACAGTAAAAGGTGAAAGAAATAAAGAGACTCACAAATCTCAAGCTGATAAAAAATCAACGAAGAACATAGAAGAAATATGAAATAGTATGAAGAAAACTCACCTTTAATCCAAGAATCGAAACTCAATAAACACGCACTAACCATCTCGCCACAATCCCTCACCATCTCCCCTTTGTTTTCTCTCTTCCTTGCAGACAGAGAGCACCAACGCACATTCTGTTCTTCCTCAAATTGCAATAACTAGCAACCTCACAGCCATCAACCTCCTTCCTCTCGCCACCCCAACAACCAGTCACAACCTTGCTCACACCTTCGCACCTATCACCGCCACTCTTTTTCTCCATCTCGACATCAAGTGATAGACACCTCACCGCCACCATCAAGAAGAAAACACAAATAAGGGAATGAGAAAGGAGAAAAAAAGGGTTTGCACAAGAGTAGAAAGAAAGAAGGGTTTTGGTTTTATACTATGGATGGTTATTCACCCCCACTAAAATTCTGGGGCACCCACCCTCTAAACACACTAAATAAAACCCTAAAATTTGAAATTTAGATCCAATTAAATGTAAATCTATTTTATTTATTTCAAAATAAAATAATTAGTTTTTTTTTTAAATTTAAGAGTGTTACATTATACACACATTAAATGAAATCTCGTCCCGAGATTCGAAAGGTAAGGAAACTTAAGCGAATTTTGAAAAATATAACTTGTCAAACGAAATAAGATTTTAAAAATAAAATTTCAATTGATTTTTATGAACATAAATATTTATTGTCATTGAAAAAGTAGGGGTGTTACAGAGAATATTAGGGTTGGATTTGCGGGGACGAGCCTTTAGATTCCGAAATTCACAGGGATACCCCATGCCCTTTGCATATGATCATGTCAACTGAGGCAATCCATCTTTGGCAATCGCTAGAGCCTCGCTGGTAGTAAGAGAATATGAAGATTCATCAGAGCTGGTAGGGAGGACATGAGCCATGATCTAAGGGTGGGGGGAGTCCAATAAGGGGTAGGATCCTCGACCGCAGTCAAACAAATGGAAGATGGATGTCTAGTTGCATTAGAACCAATGGTCAGCTTACGTTTCATTAAGATTGACATATCATCAACCAAGTCATCAAAATGCACTTTACGTTTTCCAATAGCGGATGCCCTAGCAATAGTGCTTTGGAATGCCTAGTGGTCGGATAATTGTCCTGACCTTGGGCCTATCCTACCAGGCCCAAATTAAAGTGAAACATTGCCAAGCATTGACTAGGTCTGGATTTGATAGTGAAATATCCAAGGGGAATTCTAAATGTCCAAATATGATCTCTGTAAAGCTAAGAGAACTAGGACCCACTGCAGGACAGGAATCACTTGCAACAGAGATGATGTGGAAAATGTACTAGTATTAGATTGAGAGGAAGAGGAGTATTGAGGGGGGATTATGGGTGGTTCAGGCATGGAGGGTAGACGATTGAAAATGACAATAGAAGTTGTGTCATATGAGTGAAATAAGCCAACAATGAGATTGTCCCCTAAGCCTAGGGTAGGATGCATTATGTTTGGAGGGAAAGAGAGCAAGAAAGCAGTGGAGGAGAAGCTAAAGATGACATCAATTGTTGTCGATATCGGGAGAAGATTAGAGAGAGGGGAGAACTGATTGTGAATGGAGAAGTTGATGCAAAAAGAGGGCCACTGATTGAAGGTATTAGGGAGAGTATGTTCCAGGGTGGTCTTCTGAACCTCAAGGAGATTGTAAAGCTAAGAGGGATGATATTATCAAGGAGATTGTAAAGCTAAGGAGATTGTAGAGATGCAAGAGGGATGATATTATCAAGGAAAAACCAAGAAATGGTGGTGGGAGTATGTTTGATGGAATGAAGGTGGGGAAACTGTGAGAGAAAAACTTTGTGGCGGTGGTTGGTGGTGACAGGGAATGGCAATGGTGATCGGGACGAGTGTGGAGGGTGTTTATAGCCACATTAGTGAGGGACTGTGAGCTGAGTTGATTGATAAGGGAACAGTTGCAGAGGTGACGATCATTCGTGGGGTTGATCTCTGTGATGGAAGTGATACCAGACATCATAACCTGTCTTGGTTGACTAATGGCAACTGTAGCGATGGAATGGTGAGCCGTTTGATTGTTGTTGAGATTCACCTTAGCATGCTTCGAGATAGGGCTGAACAAAAAATCGATCAAACCGATCGAACCGATCAAAACCGAACCAATTCGGTTCGGATCGGTTTCGGTTTAAAAAAATGCAAAACCGAAGTGGTCGGTTCGGTTTTCGATTTCTATGTGATTTAAACCGACCAAACCGAATATTTAAATATATTTATATATAAATAATATAATATGTTTAAATATTCGGTTCAGTTCGGTTTTATTTCGATTTTGGTTCGATTTTAGTCGGCTCGGTTCGGTTACGGTTTGTATAAATTGGAATCGGTTCGGTTTCGGATCGGTTTTGTTAATGGTCGGTTCGATTTCGATTTGAAAATTTTAAAACCGACCTAAGTCGGTTCGGTTCACGATTTAGGTGAAAAACCGAAAATCGGTTCAATTTTCAGCCCTACTTCGAGATGAAGCTTGAGTGGTTGAATGCACTCGGCATTTGAGTGGGTCGGCTCGACCTGGTTGATACAAGTGATTAGGTGTGAGTCATGTGAGTTGACTCGCCTATAGTTTTAATTATGGCAGATCGCTGGAATGGAAGACTGAGATGATCATCGTCGGTGATTACCAATACACACATTTGATTGTATGAGGGGCATGCATGGCCAATGATATGCCCCATCATGCCACAACATAAACAAAAGGTAGGGGGATTTTCATAGCAGAACTTGATTGTGTATTGTCTTCCTCCCTTAATGTCAAAGTTCATTTTCATGGCACATGGAAATCTTTTTGAGATGTCGAGCCATATTTTGAAGCGCAGGTATGGTACCAAGGGATCAATGATTGCATTGAAGTCAATTTCAATGAAAGGGCCAACACATGCATCGATAGTGTTGACATCTTGAGTGGATAACTTGCTTGGTGGGAACTCATGGAACCTAATCCATAAGGGACCGCAATCAAAATTGAACAAATGGTATTGTGGATTCCAACTTTAGACAGAAACCAGCCAGCCGAACAGTGTCCAAGGACCGGAGTTGAGGACCTTATATTTGTCACCGAGACTTTCAAATTGAATCTGATAGAAGGTATGTTGTTTGTCCACCTTGGTGTACGATAGCTCAATATGGAATGGTGAAGAGAGTTGCCATTAGGAATCCATACGTTGAGCAAAAACAACCTCTTTGAGGCCTTGCGATGATAGTTTTTGGCATCTGCCAAAAGATGAATATGCGCCGTTGATGGATTGTACATGGAACGAAGAGAGAACTGAGGATGATAAGGTTATTCTCCAGTTGATGTTCTAGGTCGTGGATCAATTTCATTATGGACGTAGGTTGTGTCAACATTGGGAGGAGAGGGTAAAACCAGTGGAGCTGAGGGGGAGAGATAATGAAAATGTTGTTGTGGGTTGAAGGAGATGAGGGCAGCATTGATTCGACACCAAATTGTTCAAATATTAGTGGATCTCTCTCCCCCTCCCCACTTTTGGTCAGCCGTGGTTTCCCCATCTTGATTGTTATCTTTCGCATGTGTCGTGCAGGTGCCTCCTCGTACGTTTCATAATGACAAAACTGTGTACAAATATGCACCCCATTGTTAATAAATAAATTAGCGAAATTCTAAATGTCGAGGGAAAGAGCGAGGAAACCAGCGAGGTTTTTGAGGTGGCGGGGGGTGAACCGTTCACCCCCCTCGAGATGTGTTCCGCGCGCGCATCTCGAGGGGGTGAACGGTTCACCCCCCGCCACCTCAAAAACCTCGCTGGTTTCCTCGCCCTTTCCCTCGACACATAGAAAAGCTCAATAAATTAATGTTACCCCCTAATTTCAGAAAACATATCTCAAGGATGATCTTGAAGGCTCTAATCAAATCCTCTCATCCATCTTTTCAAACATTCGCTTTCTTTGAAAATGAACCACCATGCCCCTTTACCTCCATGATCCTCCACTACGACCTCCAACGGCACCGACCACAAACACATTTAGTTAATTCAAACCCACCACCATTTCATGACTGTCCCACTACCAAATCTCTACCTATTAAATCCACAAGTATATTAAGGAGGGTGTATTGTATCTGGATTCTTATGGAATTGATAAATAATTTGAAAAGTCCACGGACTCTTTAAATTGTCCACAGACTCTTTAAATTGTCCACGGACTTCTGCTGATTTCTTAAATCCATAGACTTTTGCTACAGACTTTCTAGAGATTTATGAAAATCCACGGACTTTGTATAAACGACTTTCTAGAAATTATTGCAAGTGTACTGTGGCTGCTCAGAGAGAAATCGGGGTGCCAATAACTCATATTCTTTAAACAGTGGTGACATACAGTTAAAAGGTGGGGTGCAAATAGCACCCCAGCCTTTCTCTTTCGATTCGAACAGAGAGCGAGGCGGGAACGATCCCACTGCAGCAGGAGCCCAAGAGAGAGAGAGATCAGCAGATCCTCCGGTGATCCTCTGGAGGAATCGACCGAGATTTGAGGATGGAGGAGATCCTCCGGTTCTGATTCGCGACGTTGTGACTGCCCCGCGAGAGTGAGATCAGCAGGTGGTATTGATGCAGGAGGACGACGTGCTGGCCTGTCGCGGTGGTTGTGGTTGTGTCTGCGCAGGCGTGGTCGGAGGACGAGCCGAAGAGAGGCCGAGCTGCTGGATTCTGTTCGCGCTGCAGCGTGACTGCTCGCTGTCCGCTTGTTTCCAGGTGGCGGAGAGGAAGACGGCTGGATGGTGGTTGTGCTCGGGTGATGGCGGAGAAGGTGGTGATGGCGGAGTGATCTGGAGAGTGGCGGAGGAACAGATGGTGGTGCTCTGTGGCATGGTGGAACAGGGAGATTTGATACGAAACAGGGTTGTCACGCCCCTATTTCGTGGTGGTGGTGGTGCTCAGATGATGATGGTGGTGCTCGGGTGATGGTGGTTGATGGCGGATGGAGGTAGTGATGGTGAGAGATGGATAGAAAAAGAATCGAGAAAACAAGAGGATGGGAACCAACCTCTTCGCGGCTGGCACAAAGAAGAACTTTGGGAGACTTTTTTTCACGTTGAAATCTTTGATATGGAGGTTGGCAAACTATTGAACTTTGTTATTTATACCTAACACTATAAAGTCCATGAGAATCCATGATTTTTGAAATCCATAAATATGAATGATATTTTGAATACCCTAAAACTTTTGTGGACTTTTTGAAATCCATATTGAATACCCCTAGACTTTGTGGATTTCAGAAAGACTTTTTAAAATCCTGATTGAATACCCCTAGACTTTTGTGGACTTTTTAAAATCCAAATTGAATACACTTGGATTTTCAGAATCCATGGAATTTATTAAATTGCCCACAAAATCCAGATACAATACACCCCCCTAAATGTACAATACTCAACAACACAACTCACTTTACACATTCCCAATTCCATTTCTCTCTGTTTGCCCACTCCACTAAATCCAAAATAAAACAACATGCATGGCCATATACATGGTTGATTCCACACAGTTTTGAAAAAAAATGATTTGATGGATAGATAGAGAAGAAGAAAAACACAAAACCAAATACAAAACAAATTAAGCAGGGATAAAACCACGCACCCCATCTCTCTCTCTTTGCATTTTTTAATTTCATCCATCTCTATCCTTCTGGTATTTGTTTATTAAATCTCTCTCAAAAAATTGATAAAATATAGTTAATGATTCACATGTCCCACCACCCCAAATCCTGTCTTGAATCAAACTCCACCAAATCTCAAATTCCATTGCTTGAAATCTTTCCATTTCATGTAATTTTGCTTCAAAGTCTCTAATTTTGATCCAATTTTATTAATACTAAGACACCATGACAGAGGTCCTGCACTTCCCATCTCATTTTCCTTCTTCTCCAAGCTCCTTGTCATGTGTATCTACACCCAATGATGGCCAACCGCAGACCCTTATTACCAATAACAACACCATTTCATATTCTTATGTAGAGGAGAAGGAATATGAGGTGGGAGATAGGAAAGATTGTCACAAGGAGGGAAAAATCAGACCCATTTAATTAATACGATTAAAATGTTTTTGTTGGGCATGCAATTAACAACGCAAACCAGAACAACCCTGATGGAATCAAGTGTTCCAAAAATACCACACCACTGCTTACCATGACCACACCATTTGAGGTTGGCACAAATCGATGAGTCTTGTTATGGCCACGAATGTAACTATGTCCATGAAAGATAGTAAACAGATTGATGGAGAAATATTATAACAAGGAAATAATCTGGAACAACCCCATTTGAAAAGGTTTGTAAATTTTGGGTCTGTAAAAAGAGATTAGTAGAAGAAGAAATTGGGGTAACACTATTTTTTATTTTATAACAGTGAGGGTGCATATCTTTGGGCAACCTGCCATTATGAAAATATGAGGAGGAATGTGCACGACACATACAAAAGACAATAGTCGGGATGGGGAGACCAAGACTGACCAAAAAATGGGGGGGGGGGGTACTTTTCTATTAGATTCTAGAGCTCGGACTATCAAAGATTCCAATCTATGTTTTACTATTCACAAACAATGTAGACAGTGTGTATGTCCTATGTGGCACAAGTTATCTCAGTGGCAGAAGTTAAGTGAAATTTTGAACCCCCGATGCTTCCTCCAACTCTTTACACTTCCACAAAAATCACGAAAGTTTCCTGCTATTCCATCTTCTTTTTCTCCACAAGGCTTTGACTTTCTTCATCTTACTTTGCCAAAGGGAGAAGAAGGGTTTCTGGGTTCTTTTTCGCAACAACCACCACCACTAATTCAACCCTTAACTCTCATTCATCTCCTCGTAACTCTCTTATTCTCGATTCCTGCATGGCGACTTCTCTAATCTCCTCTGCAACTGCTTTTCCCTTCCCAACCATTGAATCTCAAACTAGAGAACAACTGGATTATTCTTCCTTCATCTGTGATGGTGACAACAAGCACCACTCAACTGGGTTATTCTTCCTTCATCTATGTGCTAGAAGACCAATCAGGAAGAGATTCATCTCTCCTTCCACCTCCAACCAATTCAATCACATAGCCAAATAACTTAGAAATGAGAATCTCCCAAACGGATGTGAGTTCCCCCAATTTCAAGTTCACTTTTGTATCCTTTTTATACTACATTTTGCAAATTTTGCTCAATGGGTTTGATTAATTTGGTGTTGTACAGGGATTCAGGCAGAGAATCTCCACCTCCGAATCCATTCGAATCAAGCTCCTCCTCTGCATCCGCCTATTCTTCACTGGTCACTTAACTTCTTTCATAAGTTGGAAGCACCGCGAAATTGCCTCTCCTCAAGGTCCCTAAGCTCCCAAGTATGTTTTAAAAAACCCCTTTTGTTCAAAATCCAATCTTTTGAGTTTCTGTGGTGTTCCATTAGTTCAGATTGGAAGAGATAATTTTGAACTTTTTCTTATTAGAGTCGATTGGTTTATATTGTTGTTCTTGATTACATGAGTTGGGTTTAAGAGATCTAATTAGCTTTGATAGAATAAAAAATTATGGAAATTGCAGTAAAGGAATAATATTTTCTTAACTGTAATGTTGAAAGCTCATATTTGATACTTTTTTCAAATGGTTCTTAAATAGATCTTAGTTATGTTCAATTTTGTGTTTCAATATACCCATTTACTCATTTGATTTGATTTAGGGTTTTAGCTCTTCGAGATTCTCCAATAGTAAGCTCTGATTGGTTATGCTCATAAAATTTTCTTCTAAAAGAACAAATTAATTGGTTCTTCTAAAATGTTTTGTGTTTTGTTTTTTGTTTTCTTTGTCGGAAGAAAAGGCCAAAAAAGTATCTTGAATTTAGGCCAATTAAGTTACTAATTTATCTTTTTTCATGGCTATAGTTTTCCCTAATCTACCATGTTAGTATGAAACTTTCTGGTCTTTTGATAGTTTGTTCTAATGGTTGTTAATCATCTCAATCGACCCTTTTAATTATGTGCATATGGTTTGTTTTACAAGCACCAGAAAAGGGACACTTAGTTTACTAGATCATTCTTCTGTGTGCTAGAAAGGATATACCATCGTAATGAGCACATGGAAAAGAAATGATCTTTTGAGGATATTTATTTCTCACTATATAACCTCCCCAGGGCTCGATTCAATACATATTGTGTGGAGTGAACCAGATCCACTATCACCATCTCTTCGGAGATTCTTACAACGTGTTATACAAGCAAACTGTAGAGTTGGCAGAGATGACGTAGATCTGAAATTTGATTTCAACAAAGAAGACAGTTTAAATAACAGATTCAAGAAAATCAAGGATTTGAAGTTAGTTGCCATATTTGTAATTGATAACGACGTTATATTTCCTTTTTCTTCAGTTGAGTTTTCTTTCAATGTTTGCCAGGGTGCCCCAGATGGCATGGTAGGATTTGTACCCCGTGCTCATTGGATGATAGATCAATTGGTAAGCATTTATGTCTTTCTTTTTTCCTTTTCTATTTTTTTTTCCTGATTGTTACTACTCCAAGAAGCTTGCTCTATGCACAAGTTCTTAACATGAGATTTAAATTTTTTTTTTTTTTTGGTTTTTTTCATTTTCCAATGGCTTATTTAGCAGTAGTTAGAATTGTTGAGCTTGGACAACATGCCAATATTATTCAACAATTTTCAAAAGGGTTTCTTGGGGAAAATTTGATTGCAATTTATCTGCCTAAACATGTACGCTAAGTCTGAGTACATGCATCCTCCAGTCACATCCAAATCATGAGGCATCAAAACTTTATGGAAAGTTGGGAAATTTTTAGGACTTTGACAATTTGCATTTTAATCAAAATATTTTATTTTATGTGTGACACAGTGCATGTGCAGGAGGCATGAATAAGGGTGGCATGCTGGAGAAATGTGCATTTTATTTTTGGCAAACTTGGTTTCATTGAAATGTATTTTTGAAGATTTTCCCAATGAACCCAATTATCAATACAAGCTCTAAAAATTTAAATCGTTAGTATTTTTCAAAGAAATGAGACATGCATCTTAATGCACATTTTTTACGACTTCATTTTTCCCCATCTGATTCAAATTTTGACTAAGTCTAACCCTAAGTGTATAGTATATATTTTTACCTTAGAATAAGATTGCACTTCAAAACTAATTGAGGGTGAAAGTAAGGATGGTAGTCCGGGTGTTAATTACATTATATTTAGCAAAAATATGTATATGGAATATCAAAGTCGTGTTTTACTATTCATTGTTAACAGGGACAAAGTCAAATTATAAGGATTGGAGAAAAAATGCTAGGATTGAAAGTTGGGAAATGTGTTGAGATTCATTTTCTACGTAACATGTTTGTAAATATAAAACATGGAAAATGGCAAAGAAAATGAAAATTTTGTGAAAAAAGTTGGTAAAATGCACATGTGGCGTAGAGAGAAAATAGTGTTTTCCTTTTATTTTTTTAAATGAAAATTATCATAACTATCTACCTAGTTGTTGAATTTTGGTAAACTCAGTATCATTGAAGTGTAATTTTGGAGATATTTCCAACAAAACTAATGATCAATATAAAAACTTAAAATTTCAAAAGGGAGTTACTACGTGTACCCGACTGTTTGGCTCAATATCCCCAACTTTATTTTTAAATTTAATTTTTTAAACTTGCTTGGTGTACACAACCACATTTGTTAACCCTTAAGCAGAACACCGAGAGAAGAACATTACTCATGTTGATGATTGAAGACTTTGAATGAAGGAGCATAATATAAATTTTTAGATGTAGAATTATTAGGTTGTAAATGCAAATATTTTAATATGATCTAATAGTTGCAACAATTTTGAAATTTATGTATGAATTTAATTTATTTAATTTTATTACATAATGATTTTTTCAACCCCTTTATGGTTGATGGACACATTAAAATTTAACGAATGTGTGACCCGATTTTAGTTTAATAGATAGTTGATATTTTTGTTCTTTCATACAAGAGTCAATTAACGCTCCTAAACAAAATAAAACATTAAAAAAAATCACCATCAAATGATTTTTTAAAAAAAAATGATAATTCGGTGTTACATACTTTAGATTGGTGTAACAAAGTCGAAATATCCCAAAACAATAGTGCAACAAAGAGTTGGTGCAAACGAGCCAAATAGTCGGGTTCACGTATCAACTCCCTTTCAAAATATGTACTATATTATTAAAAAAATGAAAGTATTTTTAATATTTTCAAAGATATAGATAGACTTTTTAATAAAAATTCAATCAATTCTAATTTTAACCGAGTTTTATTCTAAAATATTAGTATTTTATCATAAAATAGGCTTGCATCTAAAAAAAATTAGTTTGCATTGTAAAATATGATTTTTTTTGTGTGAAACTAATTAAGGGCAATAGTGGGGATGGAGGTGAGGGAGTCAAGTGTTGGATAATTAACAAAAAAAAAAAAAGTGCATGTGGAGTGTGAACGACATGAGTTATATGCTAGTTAGTAACAAAATAACAAATGGTATTTCTTAAAAAAAAATTCTTTATGTAGAAACATTACAATCATTGGAAGTACACACAAAATAGTGGAATCAACCACGCATATAGTTCTTAACTCCTATCACTTGATGAAAAACCATGCAGAGCAACAGTTAAGATTACAAAGTTTTCTAGTTCATTTTAGAAGGGCAATGGCTTTTTGACACCACAACTTTTATTGTCCCATACCACCAATAATAAAAAATTAAAAAATTAAAATCACACATTCTTCTTCTTCTATCTTCTTCCCTTTCTGTCATTTCTTCTCCGTCAAGCATTAGTATCCTAATTCGCCCCACCACCATGCCATGCCCCACCACCACCACCATCAGTATCTTGGCAACACCACCACCATGCCATGCCCCATCATTGTCGGCCACCCCGCCACCTTCGTTTTCTTCTTCTCTATTTTTTTTCCTTCCTCATCGTCCACGCCGCACCACCGCCGACCACCCGCCTCCTTATTAGTTTCTTATATTATATGTTTTCCCCCCATCACCCTCATAAAGGACTCCGTGAGGATGAGTTCCCTACTCGTAGTTGCCTTTTCGAGGGCAAAAAAATTTGGCCCTCGCGAAGGCTCCTGCGAGTAGAGAACCCCATGCACATAGGTCTCCGCCAAGGCAATGGAGAAAAAAAAAACATAGAAGAGAAGAAGAAAGGAGAAGAATGAGGATATGGTGGGGCGTGGCATTTTGGTGTTGGTAGCATGGTGAAGGTGCTTGATGGAAAAGAGAAGAGCAGAAAGGGAGAGAGGTAGTAGGTTTTTTTTTTTTTTTTTTTTTTTTTTCAGAGAGGAGAATAAAGGAGATTGTGTGGAGTATTTTTTTTTTAATTGGTGGTGCGGCTGACGGTGACAGGGCATGGTGTGGTGGTGCTTGATGAAGAATGAAGGAGTAGAGAGGAATGAAGAAAGGAGAAAATAAAAAAAAGAGTGTTTGATTTTTTTTTATTGGCAGTGTGAAACAATAAAAGTTGTAACATTAAAAAGTCACTGTCTGTTAAAAAAAATTATTGGTTATTCGAAGTCATAGTTGTAGCATTGTTCAAGTTTCTTTTTGTTGCAACTGTGGTCTTTATTCAAATGAGCCTTAATGACTTGGAGGTTGAAGGCCACCATCTAGTATTTGTTACTTTTTCTTATATATATTTCGATTATATGTATAATTCATGGTAAGAGCATATACAAATTAATTATGTACCTGTAATATTGAAATTGTGTGGGCAAATTTTCCTACCAAAAGATGTTTCGAATGTGTGATGACTCTGCACCCTAAGAGGCCCAATCTAGAACAATCAAGGAGAGAAGAGAAATTAGATGAGCACTCTCGCATTTTTGCCACGTTTGATTCTAAATGTCGAGGAAACAGGCGAGGAAATGGGTGAGGGATGCGACGTGGCGGGGTGGGGACCGTCCACTCCGCTCGAGATGCGCGCAACCAAAATGACGGCACGCATCCCAAGCGAAATGGACGATCCTCACCCCACCACATCGCGTCCCTTGCCTATTTCCTCGCCTGTTTCCTCGACATTTAGAATCACTCTTTTGCCACAGCATGGAACTTTTTCTAGAAAAGCACATGGAACATTCCAAAAAAATATACAATAGCCAACTATATCTACACATATGACAAGAGTTCCTTCACATGAATAATTGATGCGTCTTCAACCTGATTTTTAGTTCTAGAAATGCTTTCCAAGCTTTATTGTATTTTCAAGAAAAAGTCAAAAGAGAATAAAAAGTGAAAAGAGTGTTTATATTTTAAATAAAAAAAATACTATTAAATATTTTTACTATTTTACCCTCATATATTTAAACTATTTATATGTATATATTCATTAATTACACATAAGCTCCTAATATAATTTTTTAAAGACCTCCAATTATTTATAAACTATACAAAAACTCTTACATTTAACTTTTGTACTTCTCATTTTGCTCTCCATATTTTATACTTTTACAATCAAAACTAGTCATTTTATAACATTAAGTAATTATACTTATGCCCATAACATAGTTTATTTGAAGCCCCTAAAATAATTATTTGAAGCCATTTATTTATTTATAAACTATACATAGGTCCTTAAAATTATATATAAGTAATAATTTTTTTAATATTGAATTATTGTAGTAAAAAAATACTTTTAATATCCATACACGTAGAATGCGTCGACTCGGTCGGGAATGATAATCTCAATTCTCAATTGACTTACTGTTGTATTATTGTTATCATCTTTCTTATTTCTTCCATGATTTGATGGACAAATTGGTTGAGGTCATGGGCGGACCTACTAAGGGGAGAGGGGGACAACTGCCCCCCTCCCCCTCCCCTTCCCCCCCCCCCCCAATTTTTAAAATATTTTTGTGTATATATACTTTAGTTTTAAAAAATCGATTATATAATGTAGAATACAATATGACAATTGTTTATACAAATGTTTGAATATGTCCTTGTCGGTGTAATGATTAGAGGTTTAATATTTTTAGTAAAAGACTCGAGTTCGATACTCTTCGAGTGCATTTTTTTTTTTCAATGCAATTTTATTAGTAATTGCAAACATTAAAAAATGTTTAGTTTAATTAAAATTTATTAACATTAAAGAAATGAATTTGGTATAAAATCCCCAACAAAAAAATATTTAAAATTAAGATCTAAAATAATAACTATAAAATTCAATGTAAATATATACCATTAGTCAACTCGTACAAAATTTGAGCTTCATATAAACTATTTTTTCTATGAAATTGTATTCTGATCATATTAGGTTCGCAAATTTCAAAAAAAAATTAGCTACACCTAGATACTTATCTTAATTATTTTGTGATATTAGTTATATATTCTAGTTATTATGCTCGTTGCTCCTTGCTAAGGTTATCGATAGTGACCTTATTTTGGCTTAAATTGGACTACATTGATTCCAATTTGGTATATTCAATGTATTTTTATAGTTGTATTTTTTTTATTAGTTTCTAATTTAGATAGAAATTTTTTTTAATTTTACCATTAATAACTACTATTATCAATTAATAAGTATTTTTCATTTTGCCCCCTCAAGTAAAATCCTGGGTCCGCCCCTTATTGAGTTACCATATTATATGAAGTGATAGGTTGGCCGTAATGTGAATCTACACAGTTAGGTTCAGATTGACTTATGATGCTGATAACACTTGCTGCACAATGTAGTTAGACAAGAAGTTGCAACCATCTTGAACAAGTCCAAGTGAATTTACAAACGTGATTTATATTCTTCACTTATACGAGAGAAATAAAATCCAGTTAATACAATATACTCTAAGCACCTCTGATTACTTTCAGATTACATTGAACTAAGCTACCAATACTACGAGGACACCAACCCATTTTCTTGCAAAATATTTTGGTGAGAGCCTTTCCACGAGTCAATGCAGCCCCAAGAATACCCAAAGCTTCATATTCCCCAACACTAACCACCTATGATCTCACATCATCGGCCACACGATCATAGTCACAATTTTCAGCACACATGTTGTTGCATCCAAATCTCGTTCTTATGTAAGTTTTACCTGTAAAATAGATGTTAAATTGCCAAAGACCACCTTTTTGGTGGCCGAAGTCACTCTGATGCTTAAGTCAACAACTCTGCTTGAATAAGAAAGTAAATATGGACAAAACTTAGTTAAAGTTAAATACCTTGGTCGATTGTTCATTTTACCTTATATAATGGTCGCGGTTAATTCTCTGCGTGACTTAAGCATGTGAGGCGCAACGAAAGGAGACATTCCTCGTAATAGTCCCCTCCTTTATGAAGATGTGTCAGTGGAGGCGTAACTCCATCCACAAATCTTTTCTTATGTAATGTTCATCTTCTTTATGAGAGAACTCGTGTGGGCTCAGATTTGGGCCTTAATTGTGTCTTCTTCTGATGGGCCATGTTTGGGCTTTTATGAAGGATATTTTATCCTCATGATAGATGTTTCCTGCCACATGTATGGCTGTGATGATGGTCTATTTTGATGTATCATCAGGTACTCCCCCTTAGTTAGTGCGTATGCTCATGCACCCACTAATTATGTGGCGGTTGGGTTTTCGATTTCAACATTACGATGCATTTAATGTTGTTACTAGCTGTTGTTGTTGTTGTCTCTCCGATTTTCGTCCTCCTGCTCGTTTCAACATAATTCATGAGATTTCGTGCGAATGTCATATTTTGCACGTTCTCCCAAAAGCAGACCTTTCGCTGCTCGTTGTTATAAAATGAGGAGTTGAGTTTTGGGTTTTTCTCTTTAACACCTTTTTTTATTTCCAGTTGTC
Source organism: Berberis thunbergii (assembly GCA_003290165.1). Taxonomy (NCBI): domain Eukaryota; kingdom Viridiplantae; phylum Streptophyta; class Magnoliopsida; order Ranunculales; family Berberidaceae; genus Berberis; species Berberis thunbergii. The sequence continues at coordinate 13,641 of QNQO01000923.1, read as the reverse complement.
GATTATTCTATCCCTTGCTTTTGTTTTGCAAACATGTCTACCTTCAAGGTTTTGAGTGGTGATGTTCTCGACGCTTGTGAAACTTTCTTTTCACCTAATTGGGCGACACAAGTGACCTTGGACAACATTCGTCATGATTATTCGTCGTCGGGCGATCTTGAAATCATTCTCTCTGAAGAAGGCTATAGTCCATGTCGTCCAAAACATGACTGTATCGCTCTATACCTTGGTATGTTTCATTTTGGCTTTAGGCTTCTGATTCCTGAGATCGTTTGGGAGTACCTAGATTTCACGGGCATCGCTCTAGCTCAACTGGTTCCTAACTGTTGGAAAGTGATGATTGCAACCTTGCCAAGGGTTGTCACATCTGATATCCCTATGAATGCCAGAGTTTTGCATTCTTTGGTTTAGTGCAAACGCTAACCACACTTGTTATCTTCATTCTCCATCTTGTTTCAAGAGTCTGCGAGAGGAGTATGGGGGTTGGCTGAGGCCTTGGTTTTATGCATCCCTTGCCTCCAACTATTTTAAGTTGCTCGGAAATTAGATTCTGCGGTCATTCCAAGAGCCTAAGAGGGTCGAATTATCACTGTCGTAGGAACACGAGTTCTGTAATCGGTTTGACAAGCTTTCTCGAGTCTCGGTGGAGGATTTCCTTAATACGAATGTCATTATTCGTAGTGGCTTGTATTCGTCTGGTGAGGCGGGTCGCGAGGAGCGTACTGTAGATCATGCTTCAGAGGTGATTGTCGCACGCGCTGGTGATGTCGATGTCGGCCACGGAGCGACTTTCGTTAGAGAACCTGTATGCCAAATTTTGCTTCTATTTCTGTCAAAGGCTCTGGGAGTGTTAGCTCGATTGTTAGAAAGATGAAAGTTCTTAGGCTTCCCAGCCCATCTAAGATGCTGACAATTAGTCATTGTCGCGTCTCGAAGAAGAAAAAGCTCGCCACATCTGTTTGTGACGTTGTTCGGGCTTGCTGCTCTCATGTTTTTCCTCAAAAAGGAGGTCCTGGTTCGAAGGATGATTCTGCTGCCCGAGAAGATGAGGAGATAAATCGAGTTCTTAAATGGAGAAAATAGGTTTTTCGTCATTTGGACGACCGTGAAAAAAGTCTTGTTGCCTCATAAGGTTTGCCTGTTTCTGCCGATCTGCCGATTGATGACTCCCGCGTTATTGAAAAATGTTTCAGCTTGGACTTGAGTAGTCTGAAAAGATGTCGTATGTAGACTTGTCTGTTGCCTTTGCGTCATCGGACAAAGAGGGTTGTTCGGACCCTGATGCTCAGGTCGTGGCACGTATGGACCGACTCCAGCTTCTTCCTTTGTTAAGCTTAGCTCTTCTGTTTTTGTACCCTCTTCCAATAAGGAGTAAACTTTGTATACTTGTACCCATTTTGCTTCGACTGTTAATGAAAACAGTTTTATCTTAAGTACATTTTGTATCTGTTTTGCGCTCGTTATCCCTATCATGTGTCTTCCGTTTCGCCTTGTCCTTTACTTTGGTATAGGTTGGTTGAATCAGTTAGAAGTTGAGTGGTCTGCAATTGAAAGCTTGACCGTTTCGTTGCGAGTGACTTGGAGTCACTCTTGCATAGTCATGTCCAACAGTGGGCATGTCGTGGACAATTTAGCTGTGGGTTGCGTTACCCGGGTTGTATCTCATCCTTAAAGTAAGCTACTAGGGGCTTATTTCACTTGTTTGATTTGTTGGCTGCAGCCGTCGTTATAAGCGAGTTGTGATAGCTGAGTGTACGTGTCAATGTGTTTGTACCGAGTCAGGCGACGTAAGCTCGGGTTGACATTATCTATAGCACCTGTCCAAGCGTTGGCTGAATGATTTATATGTCGACATGAGTGGCCTTTGCTGATAATATAATGTCAGCTCGTTTGAGCATGAGGACACTAACTGAGTTGTGATTTATCTTTACGCCCGCTGTTTCGAAAGAAAGTGGGTATCGCGTGGCGAGCTGCTTTGGGCTCCCACCTTTTGAACCATCTCTGTCCAAATAGAGTGGACTACAGGTTCAGGGAATAAGGATTTGGCGGCCATGCTGAAGAGCAATGGTCTTGTGGCAAGTCGTCAACATCAGTTAGGGACTGACTAGACTCTCACCTTTCGAACCATCTATACCCACGCAGTGGGAGCTATAAGTTCAAGATGAAGGGTTCGACAACCAAACTGAAAAGTAGTGGCCTCGTGGCAAGCCGTCAGAATCAGTTCGGGACTGACTAGGCTCCCACCATCCAAATCATCTTAACTCGTGTGCGTCAAGCTATAAATTTGGGGGTTTTCAGCGGCCATGTTGAAGTGCAGTTGTCCCGAGACAAGCCATTAGAATCAGTTTGAGACTAACTAGGCTCCCACCTTCTAAACCATCTTCGCAATGGGGGCTACAAGTTTAGGGTTGGTAATTTGGCGGCCAGGCTGAAAAGCAATGCCTATGGTCTTGAGGTGAGCCGTCAGAATCAGTTTGGGGCTAAAGATCTGGGCTTTGATCAGAAGCTTTCATTGCCAATCATCACTAGCTAGGCTTACCTGATCGGGTTCGACGACCATTTACCACGAAGGGGGCAATGATCCCTGACGAGTCGTCGTCACCAGGCGTGAAAGCGTTGATTAGACTCCCACTTCCTAGACCATCGGGATTCACACTAGGCAGACTAGGTGTCGGGATGAACAAGAGGACATTGTCATCAGCCTTGGCTGGCTAAGCTTACCTGGTTGGGGAAAGGTTTTTTCCTGCTTGAGGGCGTGCGAACCTATGTCCACAGGCGTAAAACATTGTGTAGACAAAATTATCTTAAATCAACTGGTGATCCACAGGTATGATTCGAGTGTCAGAATTGACTAGGATTTCTAATGTTCATGTTAGGTATGTGGTAGGATATTGTTTGAATAGTGGACCGAGCAGATGGGCCAGCAGAGGGAGAGCTAGGGTTTCTTACATGAATTACGCTACGCGTACAATGTAGATCGCATGATAGCACGTGTACAGTGTAAACGGTTGAGTATCGATCACTTTCCCTCAATTGATGGTGTTGCATGCACCACCATTAATTGGATGAATGTGGTCTGAGCAGTTTCCTCGAGAATCGTTGTCCCTTCCTTTCCCATACGGTATTCAATGCTGATAGTTAATGCCGAAGAGCCCGTTTGGTGAACCATCATGTCTATATAATGGTGTTCCTCAATCGTTGTAGGCATTATCTTCTACAAAAGCGTATCTCCTGTAATGTTCTTGCTTGAAGATAATGTTTTGAATTTTCCAAAGGCTGAAGGGAGATCTCCATCATTGGAGTCTTCGAATATTCAAACATTTGCACTGATCGGGCACGATGATAATCACTGCTATGCGTGGTCATTTGTTATGCATGGGCACATAGTTGATTTGCAAAGATCTCGTAATTTCTTCTCATGTTGCAGAGAAGAAGTACAGATTTCCTCCCAAGGGAGGAACCTTGGTGTTACCGTGTACCGCTATGCCCGTATGTATGCATTTCCAGCAACTAGCTTAGGGATGATCAAAGTGTTAGCAAATATGTGGTGCTTCCGAGGGTGGTATCCCTCAATCACCGAGAGTACCGCACATGGAAAAAGTGTCCTCGCTTGGCAACATTGTAAGACCTCGACCGATTCGTTGATTGCAGCCATCTTCATCTGCCTTCTTCTACCTCCTTCAGGAGGCCGGATGCCATTCGAGGAAGTCAACAGTCTGTTGTAAGGTCTGTATCGATGACAACAAGTCACTTTTCTAAGGCGATTCAACGGAGCAATCGACTGCTTTGTTCTTTCAGCCCTTCTGTCCTTTTATCCTTGATCTTAGGAAGGGGTCGAGCGAAGTTGACTTTGGGTTCCTTCGCCTTCTTTATGTAGTCGGACTGTTTAAGCGAGTCCTTACTCCATGTCACATCGGATTCAGATGCTTGTAGTATGTAGTCTTTGTATCCACCTCCGGGCGCCCGTTGTTACATTTTTTCAGTAATCAATAGAGTGTGCATAATTCTTTATTTATTTCTTGAATGTTTGCAAATCACATAAGTTTTAAAAACTAAAACTCTACATTGACTATGGAAAGGGAAATAAACAGCTGAACTAGACTAACTGTTGGCGGAGAGAAATTGACCCTAGCCCTGCAGTGAATTCGTATGGCTCTTGTAGATCGTTGGTGCTTTCGGCAGATTGTTGTACTTCGATGATGCCACAAAGGCTACTGAAGAATAAGCCTTGTGAGGGAGTTAATCTCCACGCTGAGGGAATGTCACGAGTTGTACTTTCGTTTGCCTTGATCTCCCCGTTCTGATGGGTCGAATAGCAGATTGCTCTTGTACCGCTTGACTGTCCCATTTCTCTAAAGCGAGTCACCGTTGTTGGGGTCTCGTGTGAGTGGAGTGATGCGTCTGCAGTCACTAAGTCTGGCTCTGGTTTAGATTATACTGTGGGATCCGATTGGATCAGAGAACATTCTATTTGCTTCAGTGCAACATAATGGCAGCTTCGTGCTGAAGGTTGGTCTCTACGTATTGTTCCTTCAGAGTAGTTAGCGGTGTACTTAACGTACTAGTGAAGGGTGAAGACTATTGTTTCTATCCAGTCGAGCCATGGTTTTTTCAAGATAAGGTTGTAAGTAGATGGTGCGTCTACTACCATGAAGTCCAGAAACATGACTTTTCTTAGTTGTGGTTCTCTTGCAACTACTGCTAATCTTACCTTCCCGATCGAAAAGTATTTCTCTCCGCTGAATCCAATTCGTGGGTAGTCTGAAGACGTTGGGTTCTCCTTGAGGTTCATATTGCGGAACGCGTTTTAGAACAGGACGTTGAGCGAGCTCCTTGTGTCCACCAGGGATCTCTTAACTTCCCACCTTGCAATGGAGATCGAGATGACTAGGACGCCATTATGCGGCGCTCGGACTCCTTCGAGGTCCTTATCTGTAAAGGTCAATGTGGGAATGAGGCTCTGAACCCTCGAGTAGCAAATGCGTCTATCTTCGTCCGCGGGTTGTGTGCACATTTCCAGTAGAGTCCGCTTGCGGGACTTGTGCGACTGACTTTTATTTGGTCCGACTTCATGAAAGAACATAGATTATGCCCGGAGTCTCATTCTCTATTTCTTTGACCGATTCCCCCCCAGTCCCTGGATCACTCTGATCACTTTTCAGAGTTCAGAAATTCTTTTTGCATACCCCTGCGGATCCAGTACTAAATCTCATACCTCAGACTCCTACAGTTGTTGGTATCATGGTTGCTTTCCTTGTGGTATGAATAGTACTTGTAGTTGTCACGCTTGGAGGGGTCTTTGCACTGCTTTGGGGGCCACTTCAAATCTTTCCAATTTTTCATGGAGTTCAGTAAGTCTGACAGGCTAGAATTGAGAGGTGCCATGGCTCTGGATCCAACGTAGTTGGATGCTTTATCTGGCCTGGCCCAGCCAGGGTCTGACATGTTGTTGTCGTTACGCTTGCTCTTGTTCATTTCTTCATCCTCGTGTCTCTTTCACTCCTTCCTGTCCTTAGGAACAAAGTGTTTTTTCTCACCTTCGGTTTCCCTTTTAACCAGTGTTCTAAAAATCGGTCTAGGCGGCCGCCTAGGCGCTAGAAGATGGAAAACCGCCCAGATTAATGCCTGGGCGGCAGTCTGGGCGGCAGTCTGGGCGGGTCTAGGCGGGTCTGGGCTGGTCTGGGCGGGGTCTAGGCGGTTTGGGAGATTTTTTTTTTTTTAATTTTTTTTTAATTTTTTAATAAGGTTGATTGTGTTCTTATTTTATTTTTCTTTCCTATTTTTTAGAAATAAAATATTTAATTGTTTTTTTAGAAAATCTCGGGAATGGGCTTTGATGATGATAATGATGATATGTCTAAATGTAGCGAATGATGATTACTTAATGGAATTCTCAAAGGATCTGCCGGTACCAATTTTACTAATGTAGATTTTATCAAACATAACTGAGGTTATTCATGCAATTTGAAGAAAAATAAAAGAGTACACAAATTCAAATTTATATAAAGTACCCATCATGACCAACTTCAGTCATTTGAGTTTTAATAAATTTTGTTCACGATTGTTAATTTTTCATGTTTTTAAATTTTGCATATATATATTGACATTAAATTGGATGTAATTGATAAGGTATTATGCTTAACTTTTGTAAATTATTAAAGTTATAATACAAAACCTAAGACCGCCTAGGCCCCTGGGCGCTAGGCACCTGCTCGCCGCCCGCCCAGCGCCTAGCGATTTTTAGAACACTGCTATTAATAGTCCTCAACTTCTCTAAAGTAATGTATTTTTGGGCGTTCTTGAGGAACTCTGTAATGTCTAAATGGGGGTTCCAAGGTGAGGTCTTCGTAGAGCTTTCCTTCCTTTAGGCCCGCGGTGAAAGTTGTCACGGCTGTGTCATCACTGCAACCGTCAATGAGTGTCAACTCATTGTTGAAACGTGTGACATACTCTCTGGTCATCTCAAGGGATCTCTGTTTTAGAATATGTAGTGTGAGCCTTTTTGAAAACGCTGACTCTCAATGAAACGCGTCAGGAACTTCTTCGCCAGCGCCTTGAAATAGTTGATCGACCTCGGCGGGAGGTTGTGGAACCACGTTAGTGTTGTCTTCTTCACTCTAGTGGGAAAAGTTCGACACATCACCGATTTAGATCCTTCAGAGGGCCATTACATGCTGGTAATGGCGTAGGTGGTCGAATGGGTCAGTGGTATCGTCATAGAAGTCGAGCTTCGGAGGTGTGAACTTTTTCGGAAGGGCCTCATTCATAATACGATTCACAAAAAGTGGGACTGAGAAACGGTATAGCACATCTGGCTCGTGTGCCCTTGTGCGGAGGGGGTTTGAGGGTCGAGCCTCTCTGCTTTAGCAGTCGGTTCCGCATCAACTGCGTCACCTCTTCTGGTCTAGTAAGAACTAGCATGGGTCTGATTTTCCTGTGTCTTCCGGCACTGCGGAAGGCGAGGTATAGTACTAGTTGGAGCGTTTGACGTGTCCATTTGTTCTCCATTGTTGTGTGATCTAGTGGTCATCATCTTTCTATATTTCGAAAGGAGATGATGCTAGTGAAAGGCTGTGGGCGCCAAACTGATGCAGTCGTTTTTCGCTCCCTACTTTGACATAGTCTTGCTGACCTGCACAAGGAACGCACATGAGCCACGAACCACCATTGTGGTTGTCGATGACACTCCGATGCTAAAGTCAGACATGGATCTGAGAAATGTGTAATGTTGTAAATAGGGAATTTGTAGTGTACCTTAGCTTACCAACCTCATGTCTTAGTTATAGTGCAGAAGTCCTAGTTTGATCAGGCCATTGATGGTGTAGTTTAAGAAGGAGATCTTCATGAAGATCCTTATCTAATTAGGAGTTGTGCTATGGAAGGGAATTTTCTTGTTAGCCCTGTGCTCTTAGATACGTAGGAGATAGTTTCCAATCTCAAGGTAATCATAAGATAAAGTTTTCTTGTGTGATATGTACTCTGGTATTTGCTTACTGGTTAGAATCGGAGAGCTATTGTAATTGCCCGTCCGAAGCTGATCATCGAGATACTTGCTTTAGCAGAGCTTACGAGTATTGAGGATAAATGTGAGACGCATGGGCTTAGAAAGCTATAAGAGTTTTGGTCCGTCTGACGGATTGCATTGGGCGGGTTTAGAACCGTTTGGGCCGGATCAGTGTTGGGTTGAGTTTGGGCCCGTAATTCCTCGAGATCATCATGACATGTGTAAGACTCAGAGCTGTGACCGTTTTGGCGTATCATCACATATAAAACCTTGTTCATGGAATTATTAATAACAAGCTTCAAATTAGTGAGCTTCTTGCCAATGGTAGCTAGATTAGTTGGCTAAAGCTGTGGTGGTTTAACCCAACGTTTTGGGTTCGATACCCACGACATGCTTGCCTTTCAAAAATAGGGGTTTGAACAACACGGTCTTACATGACGATGTTGGAAAGTTGCTCATCCAAATTCTCCACCCTCTCGAACAAATTATCCACGCAACCAATCTCTAATTTATTTATGTTTCTTTGATTATGGTACCAACAGGCAATAAGAGGAAACTCAGGAGTGCTGTTACAAAATCCGAACCTGACTCGCAACACACAACTCTGTTGTTTTGCTTCTCAAACAACACCTCCAACATGAACTTCTTTTCATCCACCTAGTATGTTAAGCAAGGCTGACGATGCTGATGATCAAGTGTTCAAGTTTGGTGCATTAAAACCATGCCCAAGCAATATTAGATAATTTTACAGATTCTAATTGAGTTGGGCCTGGGTTTGTAGCCCAACCTCTGACATGAAACTGAATATTGAGTTGGGCCTAGATTTAATATTTGACTAGGCAGTGGGACATTGGCATTAGCAACAATTGACTGGGTCGAGACTTCAGTTTGTGGTTTTAATGTAGTCAACTTTTTCTTTATAAGGTAGCCAAAAGGTTCATCAAATCAAAAGGGATTCTTCTACTTCTATCATTAAAAAGGATGGAGCTTTGGATGGGGGAACATCGATTTTTCACACTTGTAAAATAGGCACAACATTCCCTTGCAATTTGCAAGCAAAATTGCCTTGTCAACCAGTATTATGAGGCTATTTTATTGTGTGACTTATCAAGCGAGATGATTAGGCAAGTGTATTGCAGACGTTGTTGTTAAACTTATGCAATTGATATGAAATTTAAAGATGTATCCCGATGGAATAGTCTGGTGATGGCCAACATATTGCCAAATGGAGAATTTTGCAAACACCCATGACTTTAAGAATGCAATCTTGTAGGACATAAACTTGGGTCAACATTCAAGTAATCATCAACTATCATTCTATGCACCTTCATCATCCAAATCAACTTCTAGGAGTTTTCATTTTGCATTTTCTATGTTTTTTTAACTTCTATTTTCTAACATTCTGGCTATTGATGTCTTTCAACCACTGAATTCTAGTCAGTCAAGCTGCGTGAATGTGCTTTGCACATGTTGCATATGCACTACTTATTCATGGTATATAAATCTAAATTTTATAACGAGAGTTGGGCTTAGGAATAATCATAAATCTAGGATGCCTGATACCCTGCCTGATACTATGCCTGATGGGTGCCAACATCGTTGATTTTGCATCGAGATAAGTGTAAAATCAACGGTGCTGGCACCCACTAGGCAGGGTACCAGTCACCCTAGTCTTACTCTAGGAATAATGTTTGTGTCTTCAACTCGACTTTCGGATTGTTCAAAATGCCCTCCTAATTCTATCATATTTACGAGAAAAATCAATAAGCATGTGAATAGTAGTCAGATGTACTTTTGTAATTTTAAATAAAAACACATACCATTTTACTCTTCCAAATTCAAATGATTTACAATTAAAACTCATCATCTCTCAAATATTATTAATTATACCTAAGCTTTAACATAATTTTTTCGAAAACTGTAAATAAACCCTTAAATGTTTAGAATTCAATAATAATATTTATTTTGCCCTCCTAAACTCATGCTATTTACATTTAAACCTACCCCTTTTAAACATTTGTTAATTACAACCAAGGCCCTGACATAATTTATTAAAAGCACTCCAATTATTTATAAATTATAAAAAGGCTTTAACATCTTTTTTTTCAAACAAAGCCAGCCCCTGTAAACATTCATTAATTATACTTAAGCCCTTAATATAATTTTTTTAAAGCCCTCCAATTATTTATAAATTATAAAAAGTAGGGCTGAACAAAAAAATCGATCAAACCGATTGGTTCGGTTCGGATCGATTTCGGTTTTATAAAATTCAAAACCGAATTGGTCGGTTCGGTTTTCGATTTCTATGTGATTTTAACTGACCGAATATATATATAATAAATAATATATTTTTTATATATAAATAATACAATATGTTTTAAATAGTCGTTCGGCTTGGTTTTGGTTCGATTTTAGTCGGTTCGGTTCGGTTACAGTTTGCATAAATTAGAATCAGTTCGGTTTGAAAAATTTTAAACTGACCTAAGTCAGTTCGGTTTTCATCCCTAAAAAAAGACCTTTACATCTAATATTTTGATTCTATTTTGTCCTCCACATTTCATATTTTTACAATCAAAACCATCATTTCTCAAACATCGATTAATGAACAGTAACAAATGTATATTTTCAACCTAATTTTTAGTTTTCAATTTTTCCCTTGCCCAAATTAAACAGTGTCCATCATATCCTCATCATCTTCTTCCTTTTTCGTTTTTCCTTTTCTTATCCACTGTCGTCATCCATCTTCTTCCTCATTCCCCCACCTTTCTCTTTTCGTAACAACCCCAACCCCCTTCCTCCCTCTCTCTATAGTCTTCACATTTATTATTTGTGCGCACGTAGTACGCTTCCACCCCTAGTATATAACCAAGTTGTAATGAACAACAATCAAAAGTTATGAAAGTGTTTTGTATCTAAGCAATGGAGCTGTTAGCCTGCCATAAGCGTCCGTGCAGGTAGTGTTGACACACTTCCGATTGAGTCTGATTTTGTTACCATTATGTGATGACCCGATCCACATGATATGGTCTGTTTAGACTTCCACCATCATCATGGCTTTAAAATGCGTCATATCAAGGGGGTCCAACCTCGTACATCCTCTTCCTTACCCAGGCAATTTAGGATTATAACACCAAGGTAGCTTGTCAGCCTTTGAGCCCACCCACACATGGTGTCTGTTAGTCAATGAGTCTGCCCACACGTAGAGTTGTCAGCCTCATAGCCTTCTCACACAAGGTTATTACAAAAAACACAAACCATGTTAGGAGTCATGTTTCTTTTTCTTGTGTCGTTCCTTCACCTTGGGGTTATATGTCCTCGAAGTCGATGAACTCCTTTAGTTGCCTTTTTTGAATCCATTACTAGATCTCATCTCTGAGGCTTCTGCAGTCTTTGGTGTCGTGACCTATCTACTTGTGGTAAGAACAATGCTTGCCCTTATCACACTTTGAGTTTTGATGACCACTTAATGTCTCCCATTTTCCATGGCGGATAAACATCAGATAGATTGGAGTTGAGTGGAGTATAATAGGGGTATCTGGAGCCGCTGGCCTTGTACAACTTTGCTTGCCTGAGCCAGCTCTCGGTTCTCGCCTCGTTTTCGCTTGGAGTCATCTCCCCTATCATTGACTTTGGTGGAGTGTTTTGGTTCGCTTTCCCCTTCTTAGTTGCCAACATTTTCTCTTGGGTAATGTACCTCTGGGCGCTCCTTAATAGACTCGCCATATCCGCTGAGGGTTCCAAGGGAGGGAGTTGTAAAATTGACCTCCTCGAAGTTCGGATGTGAATATGGTGACCTATGTGTTGTCACTGCAACCGTTGATCAATGTCATTTCGTCATTAAAATAAGTGACGTGCTCCTTGAGGGTCTTACCATGCTTCTGATTGAGGCTCAGTAGATTAGTGGGGTCATTTTAAGATCCATTGGCTCCCGACAAATTTAGTGATGAATGCTTTTGCCAAGACCTGGAACAAAACGATAGATCTCGGCTGGAGGCTCTGGAACCAAGTCAGCGTAACATTCCTCAGGTTGGTGGTAAAAGTTCTACAAGGCATGACTTTTGAGCTTTCTTTAAGTGTCATCACGTGGTGGTAATGGCGCAGATTATCTGAGGGATCTGATGTTCTGTTATGGAACTCAAGCTTTGGTGGGACAAACTTTTTTAGAAAAAGGGGCACTCATGATCTCCTTTGAGCTTTGGGGCTGGGTTTGTAGCCCAACCTCTGACATGATACCGATATTGGACTGGGCAGTTGGACATTGGCAATTGGCAGCAATTGACTGGGCAAGACTTCAGTTTGTGGGTTTAATGTAGTCAACTTTTTCTTAATAAGGTAGCCAAAAGGAAGTTCATCAAATCAAAAGGGATTCTTCTACTTCTATCATTAAAAGGGATGGAGCTTTCGATGGGGAAACATCGATTCACACTTATAAAAATAGGCACAACATCCCTTGCAATTTGCAAGCAAAATTGCCTTGTCAACCACTATATTAAGGCTATTTTATTGTTGACTTATCACACGATGTGATTAGGCAATTGTATTGCAGGCGTTGTTGTTAAAACGTATGCAATTGATATGAAATTTAAGATGTATCGCGATGGAAGTGCCTGGTGATGATCAACATGTTGCCAAATGGAGAATTTTCAAAACACCCAATGGATGGTGGAGTAAAGTCTTACACACTCTCTTCATTGGATGATTGAGATAAGAGTTGACTTTAATAATGCACTTAAAATTGGGTCAACATTCAAACCAAAAATGTAGTCATCCAAGTAATCATCAATTATCATTCTATGCACCTTCATCATCCAAATCAACTTCTATGATTTTTCAATTCGCATTTTCTATGTTCTTTTATTTTTATTTTTCTATCATTCTATACTTATTGATGTCTTTAATCCGTGATTTCTGGTCAGTCAAGCTACAGGAATGTGCTTTGCACATGTTGCATATGCACTACTCATTTTATAATGTATATAACCAAACTGTAACGAACAACAACAACAACAACAACGATAAAAAGTTATGCAAGTGCTTTGTACACGAGCAATGGAGCCATTAGCCTGCCATAACCGCTGTCCTGGCAAAATTAGCAATAGAACAATGAACAAGAAAAAGACCTTATTATATGTAGAAAGAACAAACAGCTGGGAATTACCCGCCAAAAAAGTCTAGTTTTCTATTTGGGAAGAAACACGTACGGATACAGGAATCCCTCCATGTGGGTTGCCCTCCTTTATCAAAATTTTAATAAGCCTAACCAAGAACTTTGGGGTTCTAAATTAATTGGAATTCTGACCTAACCACAATTATTAAATGTTTTCTTATCCACCAAGTATTACCAAATCCATCTTGCATTTATATATATATATATTTTTTTATATAAAGTGGATTTATAGATAAGATTTTAGCTTGCAATTTGTGCTGGTTCTATATTTGGTTCTAATGGATTATGGATCATCAAGGGTGTTTGCATGTTTGTAGCACCACTTGTAACAGTAGGCGCAAAACCAATTTTACTGTTTTTGAATGGTTAATGTCGGACGTTACAATTTATTAAACTTATTTTATAAACTAAAACCATAGGTTCTATTTTAAATTTTCTGTAATTAAAAACTAAATTATATTTTGGACATTTCAATGAATTAGATTATCGTCACACAGATTTTCTCATATGTTTCATCACCTAAAAAGGGTATATCCCAATATACAACACATATATGGGACATCCTACTTACAAGTGGAATTAGAACAAGAAAACAAATAAATATGCTCAGAATGCTCTGACCTAATAAGTAATTAACAAATGACAAATCAAATGGTATACATTTTTGCAATCAATACTTGAATGACAATCAAATTTTGGATAAACCTGAGTTGATTGGTCCCAAACATCAACAAACACTCACCTACATTTACATTTTTTTTTCTTTTCTGTTGGCTTTTACTTTAAGTTCTCACTCATCTTTGTGACATTTTGCTTGTTCGGATTACTAATCTTGGCTTATTTTTTAGGGCAACTAGTATCTTTTGCCTCACATTATATGGTGACCATTTCTTTGAACTATATTCTTGAATCTCGTCATCCACATCTCGATATCATTTAACCCCATTCCTAGACCCTTGGATGAACTTAT